>VZRQ01000910.1:94759-140930 GCA_013397975.1 Machaerirhynchus nigripectus
TACAGCTGTACATGTCCGTATCCCACTAATATCCTCACCCCCTCCCCACGGGTGTTTTCACCCCCAACCCCACTGGTGACCTCACCCAATCCCCACAATAGTCCTTGCCCCTTTGCCACAGGTGTCCTTGTCCCCATTCTGACTGGTGACCTCACTACTTACCATGAGTGTCCTCCCCTCCTCCCCACACTGCCCTCCACCTACCTTATGGTGTACTTGCCCATATCCCCACGGGTGTCCTCACCTCCCTCCCCACCAGTGTCCTCTGCCCCATCCCCACAGCCATCTTCACCCATATCCCCACTGGTGCCCTCACCCTGTTCCCACAGGTGTTCTTGCCTCATTCCCACGGGCATCCTTGCCCCTGTCCCCGTGATCTCCCTTGCTCTCATCCCCACAGCCACTCTTGCCCCCTGCCCACATCCCCTGTGCCCACCGCCCTCGCCCCGCAGGCTCCACGGCCGCTCTCACCTCTGTCCCGGGGAGCACGGCCCGAAAGGTTCATGGTGGAGCCAGCGCTCCCACGGGTGGGCGCATAGAACCCGCTTCCTCCGAGAAGTCCCCACCAGCTGGGCCGGGCATCACGAGGGCCCGGGGGGAAGTGGCGCCAGGCCAGCCCTCCGGAGGTTGCACAAGCCCTTCTGGGAAAGAAAGGACGGACCGAGGACTCCACAGCGCTGTGCCGTAGCTTGCACTTACAAGGTTAGGGCAAGGTCAGACTCATTAACCCAAAACTCATCACCTTTCCAGAGACAGCAGGGCTACAATGAAATCAGCTGGAAATTGTGAATGTAGAGGACAGAGGGTGGCCAGGGAGTGACTGATTGTCATTCCCAAAGAACTCTGAAGTGACTGGGAAGGGAGTGTGACACAAAGCCCATAGGAATGAAGCAGGTCTGGGCTCAGGATGTGCGGTGACAAGGTTCCCATTCCCAGGGCAGACAAATTCGCATCTGTCTGGCTTCTCCCCATGTTAATAATCCTAGGAAGCAGGTTCCCATGGTGCCAGGAGTGACGGGGACCAAGACTTCAGCATGAGGAGGACAACGGACCAGTTGGAGAGGAGGCTGTGAGAGATTCATTCTGCTGCTGAAATTTCTCTATCCTGTAGCAGTGGCTATGGGCTGACCAAGAAAAGTGAGGCCATCAGGGATGTTTCTCCTAGATGGCAGCACGGAAGGGCACAAACAGGGGCATCAGGATGGCAGAGAGAAGCAGTTGTGGCCGAGTGCTCATGGATCCACGTCCTATGGAACGCAGGGCTGAGCTGTGCCATAGGGTCGGAGGGACTAAGCAAGGCTGAGGGATGCACCTCTACCTGCTGCTTTTCTTTTATAATGGATGGGGAAGAAGTTGGTAGGAAAAAGCCAAACCCAACACAACTGGTGGATCAAGGAAGGATGTTCGCCCTCCACGTCCTTTCCTTTGTGCAGAACAGGATAGTTACACTGCAAAGGCAGGAAAACCTGCTACACCCTGTCCATCCAATGTGACCCAGAGCAATTCCTGCTCCTACAAGGACTGGTCCTCTCCTTTCATGGATACAGGAAAGGTGATGCTTAGCATAGGACCTTTCTTTGTGCTCATCTCCCCAGCTGTCTGAAATCACACAGACCCTCCTTTTTCCTATTTTCTCGAGGGTCCAGCCAGGCATTTAGAAATACACCCCTGCAGGTTGAAAATCTATGAACGATTGTAAATGAGTATGTGCCAGCAGCTTCGTGTCACATGTACACTGCAGAATTATTATCTATGCAGCACAAGTAGCTAAAACAATGATCATTAAATTAAGCCCAGCACTTTCCTATAGCTAAAGATGACACTTCTGGTTGATGCAGAATCTCTTCAAATAGCTGGAGGTTGCTGCATTCCCTGTAGACTGTTTCTCCAGGCTTGAGAGAGAGAATCCTCCTCCAAAGACCTCCTCAGAAAGTCCATTGTGCTGGTCCTCTGTCAGAGCCCTGCCCTGGCACCATCTGTGAATATTTGGGGAAGAACCAGAGGGGAGAGCTTGTTGTCGGAGTGTAGGAAGAAGCCTGTCATTTTAGAAAGGGAGGAACTTAAGGGTGCAGAATGGGAAAGGGAAGGACAAATTGTGCGAGAGGAGTGAGAAAACATCTGTGCGAGTCGGTGCTGGATTTGCAGGCAGAGGAAGAAAGCCTTGCTAATGAGGACTGAAGCCTCACGCCCAGCTTGCTCAGGCTCCAGCAGCTGAGCACAGAGTTTTCCTCGGAGCCGGGAGCAGAGGGCACTGTCACTCTCTGAGCAGACTGACGGCAGAGCAGATGCTGTGAGAGGAAGCTGTCTCAGCAGGCGACGGGGCACAACAACCATTCAGAGCTTGCAAGGGCTGAAAAAGAATATAACCCCTGTGCATCCGGGGAGAGGATCAAACACCACAGCAGGCTCTTTCTCGTCACCTCTGAGCTAAACCTGCAGCCACTGCCCAGGCTCCTCTCCACTGACAAGGTGGAGAACCAAATCATGGTATGACCAGGGTGGGAAGGGAGCTCTGGGGTTCTCTGGTCCAGCCCCCCAACTCTGAGCAGGACGTCGATCAGCTTCGCAGCACCCTGTCCCATCCACAGTCAACTGTCTCACAGAATGGAGACTGCCCACCTCTCAGGTCCCTGTGGTACTGCTTGATTCCCTTCACAGGGCAAGTAATTTTCCTAATATCTGATCAGAACTTTCCTCCTTGCCACTTGCGTTTTCTCCTCTCATTCCATCACTCTGCACCTCTGAGTCTGTGCTCTCCTGTCAGGTAGTGAAGAAAACAAGGTCTTTCCCTGAAGCCTAAAATCCAGTTTCTCTCATCCTCTTCTCCTATGTCAGTTGTTTGAGCTCCTTCAATCTTCTTGGTGGCCTTCACTGGACTTGATCCAGCATATTAGTGTCTTTCCTGTATTTGGGAATCTGAAACCAGACACAGTTCCAGGCTCAAAGCAGGAACCTACCTGTTCTGGACACCCTTCCTGGATAGTCTGGGCTCTGTTCTATCAGATCAATATGCCAGAATGGGCTCATGGTAAAATAATGTGTAATTCATAGGCTGGGACTTGAATTCCGGTTTCCTGAAGCTGTGGGACCTGAAAGTCCTCTTTCTCCTTCCAGAGAAAGGGATTGGAGCAGGAGAATGTCAGCTTGATCCTCCCAGCCCAGCATCCTGCTTCCCACATTTGGGCAGCAGCCAGAACAGAGCAAAGGGTGTGAGATCAGGGCATGCACACTGAATAATCTTATTCAGCTCAAACATTTCTTGAACTGAAGGTAGTATCTTCATCCTGCATAAAGCTCAGGAGATTTTCTTTCCACAGGTTTGTCCTGTGGAATTTATTAATCCCTGTTGACATTGAGCCATGTGTGAGAGTAGCCTAAAGCCAAGGGGAGGGAGGAAGCATCTCCCTTTCACTTATTTTACCTCCTGCTAATTTGGCTTGTTCTCCTTGTCCTTCTCAGCTGTGTATTCCTCAGTCATGGGCACCTCAGTAGTTTCTTACAGGCTAAAGAGTCCCAGTCCTCATAGTTACCCTTCATGCAGCAGCCAGTCTGGACCTTGGCTCATCCTTGCTGCCCTTCTCTGAGTTCTGCGTTTGGGTTTTTTGGGGGTCTGCTGTATTCTGTTTGCGATTGATTATTTCTAAGTGACAGTAGCTCACACAGAGCCCACTGCTGCCTATTGAAAGTTAGTATTGTGGTTTCCCCCAGGGATCATGTTACATTTGTTTCATGCAATTTCATCTCCTATTTCACTGCCTGGGGAAGGTGAGGTCTTCAGCCAGCCCTCTGGGACCACCCTTCTCCATATGTCCTAGGACCACATCCAAATGTCTTACGAGGCCCACCTCCTTTGCATTGGCCAAGATCAAGTATCCTCTCTCGTACCACAAATCCTGCCATTGACCTGCCTGATGATGTGATCATCTGCCACTGTTGTGTCACCTGTATAGGGGGGTGCACACTGTGTGTCCGTGCACACCCTGGTGCCAATCCCGATCCAAAGTCACATTCCAAATCACAGTATTTGCTGGGGAAAAGGAATCAGGAGTGTCCTGCACCTACTGATCCATCACCTGCCCTGCTGTTTGCTGTCACATCTGCTGCCTCTCCTGCCCAGCGAGGAGCAGCTCTCATCATGTTGTATTTCCTGGAATGGAGCAATTTGCCATAATTTCCCTGCTCCTGCTGCAATCGCTGCTGTGCAGCCATGGGCAGGCAGCGAATCCACAGTGAATCTGCTCCATCCATCATTCCAGGGCTGGAGGGATGCGGTGCCACCAGTGACGTGTCTGCAGTGCACGATACAACAGCTTGACGGGCAAGAGAAAGGTAGAACAAGAAAATAACCCAATTTTATTACTCATTATATTTTCATTTGGTATTAAAGCACTGCTAGCAATTGTTTGTGACATGTATCCACCTTTTACATCCCTCTTTTGTGCTCTTTTTTTAAGGAGACTGAATAAATATCTTCACAGAGTTTCTCTTTGGCATTCTGGGATAAGAAACAGGCTGCCAAGTCATGAGACCCCAATGTGAGGATATGACTGCCGTGACCACACTGAGTGGTGCAGCCAGCCAGGGTGGGAGCCTTGTGCCTGCAAGGAATTGGGGGATGTTGTAGCTGATCCTGAGAGATCACAGAATCATGGAATACCCTGAGCTAGAAGGGACCCAGAAGGACCATCAAGTCCAACTCCTGGCCCTGCACAGAACAGCCCAGCAATCCCACCCTGTGCCTGAGAGCGCTGTCTAAAAGCTCCTGGAGCTCTGACAGCCTCGGGCCATGACATTCCCTGGGGAGCCTGCTCAGTGCCCACCACCCTCTGGGGGAAGAACCTTTCCCTGATGTCCCATGTAAACCTGAGACAACTTCACGCTACCCCGTCGGGTTCTGTTAGTGGTCACCAGAGAGATCTTTGAGGTGCAAGAAATCCCCCACGGTTGGGAGGTTATTATAAAAGAAAGTTCACTTCTTCCTCAAAAGCTGGACTCGAGCTGGCAGCGGGGGCAGGAGGAGGAGGAGGCCGGGCAGCCGCCCCGGGGAGGCCGGGCAGCGGCCGCTGCGTCACGATTGACAGCGCCATGTGCGGGGCGCCTATAAACGGCGGCGGTGAGTGACAGGGCGGGCAGCGAGGGCCGCGGGGCAGGGCAGCCGCACTCCGGCCATGGGCTCGNCACGCGGGGGACACGCGGGGGAGGCGGGCCGGGCCGGCCGCGGAGGCAGCGGGGAGGGCGGGCTGGCCCTCACCCCAGCCCCGAGGCTGCACCGGCCTCAGAGGGAGCGCGGGGCCGGCCGCCTGCGAGTGGTGTGCAAGTGGGCCTGGCCATCCCCGGGGAGCTGCTCCAGGGGAGGAAACCAAGCGATGGCTCGGGCTCTCCAGAGGAGCTGGTGTGGTGTGGAGTCCCTCGCCTCCCCAAAGAGAGCTGGGGGTGTCACAGCTATTGCTAGGCACGGCCTGTCAGCATCGCACATTGTGTTCGGCTGGGTGGGTGTGTGAGGTGGTGACATCACAGAACAGAATCATGGAATATCCTCTCCACAAGGATCATCGAGACCAGCTCCTGGTCCTGCACAGGACACCCCGGCAATCCCACGCTGTGCCTGAGCTGGTTGTCCAAACAGTCCTGGAGCTCCGGCTGTGGCTACTGCCCTGTGGAGCCTGTTCTGGTGACCCACTACCTTCTGAGTGAAGAACCCTCTCTTAATATCCACGAGTCTAATCTATCTTAACCCCCCTTGTACAGCGTAATGCTGGTCCCTCAGCATGTCGCTGGTCACCAGAGACCAGAGATTGATCAGTGCTGCCTCTTCCCCTCATGAGAAAGCTGCAGACCCCAGTGACATCTCCGTCCAAGCCGTAATTATGAAATCCTGACAAACACGAGTGTCTCCAGTTAAACTCAGGGAACAGCACTGACCTTCCTGCCTTCATTGTGGTGAAGCTGCTCACCAGACAGAGCGAGGGGCCCGCTGGGCTCTGTGCTCGGGTGCCTTATCTTACTGCCAAAAAGGCATTTCTACAATGTAGATAGGGGCTGAGCAGCAATGAGATCAGCATTCCTGGGTCAGGAATGGCCTCTAGCAGAGGGTCTGGGGTAGGAATAAGGCTTTGTTCGCAGGGAAAAGGTATGATAAACATGCTGTCAGCTGAGCCTGACTGAGGTTAGCAAACACAAAATTACAGGGTGATGTGCCAGCAGCGCCCAAGGTGTCAGTGATTGTGTGAGGCATTCAAAAAAGCCTTGAAATTGCTTTGAATTCACCGGGAATGCTCTTCAGTCTATGAGCTCTCCAAATGAGTGTGCCTCTTCCCTGCTGATGGTTTATAAATAATCCATTTCCAGCATGTCAGGCATTGATGCCTCAAGGAGTCAGACATTCATAAAAATAAATGCAGGACCAAAAGAGATAAAAATGTGCTGCTTGGAAGTCAGGTGTTAAAACTGGGGTAATGCCAAAGTGAAGTTGCCTAAATTCAGTTCCTTTGTGCTGGTATCGTTTCATGCTGTGTGAGCTAATTGCAGACTGGCTGCACGCCATGACATCTTCAGCACCATCAAATGCCCATACAGGGTCCACAGCCTGTGGCCTCGGATCATACCATGGACAGGAAATCTCTTAACTGAGCCCAGTGACTCCATTCTGCAGATTACAAGCAGAGAGAGGCTTTAATAAAGAAGATGTTGAGGTGTTTGGGTTGCCTACAGCTTAACTTTTATTTCCCTTGACTATGCTCAAACTGCAGCTTTAATCAGTTTAACCGTAAAGGAGAGTTCATCCATCCTGCAAGTAATACCTTCAGTGTTCCCAGCCAGATTCCCAGAGTTAGCTGTGCTGAGGAAGGCATGGAGTGATGTAGCACCCATGCAGGCAGTGCACCTGGTGTCTTTTGGCTGCACCACCACTTGAGGCTGTGGCTCAGGCATAGTAAATCCGGCCCACGGCTGCAGAGCTCTGAGCCCTGAACCTCTTGAATGTGTCAGTGTAATGCTGCTGTGGCTGCACCCCGATTTCCATCCATGGGAGCCCAGTGCTAGCAAGGGGACGCTGTGCTGCCCCACTTAAATCAGCAGCACATTCAATTTCCACAAATCCTCCATTTTTCCATCCGCTTATGTACGTGATTGTCAGAACCTGTGGAAGGGCAATTTCATTTTGTCTCTTAACTCCACTGTCTGCCCCTTCTGTTGTAAGAAGCAGTGACTAAATAATTGCTAAATGGCAAAATTGACCTTTCCCTGAGTTCACGGCAACTTCCAGGTTCCCTGATGAGTTAGGGAGGAGGCATATAAAAGTCTGGTTCCCTGCAGAGCCCTACAAGTGCTGAAGGCTTGAGCCAGGATTTTTGGAAACTGTTGTCTAAGATGCGGGGCAAGGGCTTGAATGAAGTGGGGCTTTTTGTGTTGTAATTAAATAATGTATCATAACAATTCTGAAAAGCAAGTGAGTGGAATGGTGGAGGAAGGAGACTTCCAGAAAGCAATTATGAGTGTAATTAAACCCAGGAACATCTGGAGAGCTTGCCTAGGAGAACTTGAAAAGTACAATGAGCAACATGCAGAGCAGCAGATAACACTGAGCAGCTCTCTTTAACACAGAATGGATTTGGATTTGCTGGGTTTGAAGCTAACAAAGGCAATGGGACAAGTGATGCAGACATGGGATTGCTGTGGGAGTCTGCCCTGGTTAGAAAACAAAAATGTATATTCTGATCCAAAGAAAATATGGTGTTTTTTTCAGGTTTCTCTGTTTCTGTCTTTGTATGTATATATAGAATATGTTTAACCAAAATATATGCCTGTTTTCTTCACCACTTCTCAAAGCAGTAGAAAGTGTAGTAACATGGTAGAGGTACATGAAGACATGGGAAGATCTTTAAGAAAAGAAACTGAGGTTGGAAATCCCTGCTTCTGGGGTGACTTAGGAACACATTCTGCTCTGGGGTTCCCAGCACAGCAGTGGAGCTGTTGGAACAAGTCCAGAGGAGGCACCAAGATTGTCAGAGGGATGGAGCACCTCTGCTTTGAGGAAAGGCTGGAATTGGTCGTCCTGGAGAACCTTTTGGGTAATCTAATTGTGGCCTTCCAGTAAAGGCAGCCTAAAAGAAGGATGGAGAGAGACTCTTTACAAGGGCCTGGAGTGACAGGACAAGGGGGAATGGCTTCAAACCCCAGAGGGCAGGGTTAGTTGGGCTGTTAGGATGAAATTCTTCCCTGTGAGTATGGTGAGGCCCTGGCACCCAGGTTGCCCAGAGAAGCTGTGGTTGCCTCATCTCTGGAAGAGTTCCAGGCCAGGTTTGGAGCAACCTAAGCTAGTGGAACATGTCTCTGCCCAGGGCAGGGGATGGAATGAGATGAGCTTTAAGGTCCCTTCCAACCCAAACCATTCTGTGATTCTATGTTGAGGGCAGTTTGGATGGTCTTACTTGGTCTCCCTAATGCTGTTGGAGGAAAGGGTTTTCATGTACATTGAAGGATACGAATTGGGTAACCAGAACATGATTTTTCTGGGTTTTAGCTTGTAGAATTTTCCAGAGGTGGTGCTAAGGGCGCCAAAAAATAGAGATGTTGGAAATGGCCATAGAGAGAACATCATTCTTTTATTATACAGAGTATTCGGGGTATTTATTCTTTGTGCCCTTGGGAACTAGTCTTTTGGAAGGATTTTCCCTGTGAGCAAACAGCTCAGTGTCTTTTCCTTTGCTGGTCTTTTAACCTTTTAAACTCTTTTAACCTGTCCAATATCAGGTCTTTCGACCTGATATTGGACAGTGTGAGGAGCAGCTTATGGCCACAGTGACTTGCCTTTTGCTCTGGCTGCTGACAGGATTTTTTTGGGGGGTAGCTGTTTTGTTGGGTTTTTTTTTTTTAAACAAACCTCTTACGTCTCAAAGCACTTGACTATAAATATTTCACAAAGTGAGAGGAGGAGCTGTCAGTCCTGCCCATGGTCTGCCTTAGCTGCATTCATGGGCCACAACTCTCAAGACATCTTTTTAGGTGTCCTTTTTGTAAGAACTAGTGAGTCTGGAGAGTGTATTGTGCAGAGAGATCCAATTTTATATAAAATCTTCATCTGGGTGCTAGGCAAACCTCTCTGCTGGAAGCGACCTGCACCTCTTACCGCATGCAGATGTCTGCTCCTCAGTCTCATTAGAGCATTGCTTCCTTGCTCGAATATCTTTCTACTGTCATAGCTGCATCATATGCAGATATTTATAGAGTAGTGACATTGCCTCTGATCTTTTCTTGGATGACTCTGCTTGGGGTGGCAGTTGAGCTCAGGAGAGGGCCTTGCCACTTGGCTCTTCTGGCTGGAAGCCATTCCCAATGTTGTCCCTCTTGCTTTGCACATAATATCAAATGAAGGAGAAAGATCTGTTGCTATAATAAGGTGTGCTGGAAACTCAGGAGCACTTGGTTCCTGAAAAGCAGGTTTAGTTCAGAGGAGTTCCCTCTTTAGCAGCTGGTCACCTGTAATGTCCGACGGGACTTCGCTTTTGGTGAGGAGTGGTGTAACGCCCTGGTCAGATACCAGCTGAAGCACCTGAGAGCACTCAGTCAGTTTGATTTGTGGGATGGAAGTGTCCCAAACTCAGGAAGGAGGGACAGCCAGTACCCGCTGGAAAGGCAAAGCTAAAGGTGTCAATGACTCATCTCCACACCCTGTGACCTGTAGGATAGAGGTGTCTATTTCCCACTGCTGTAACTACCTGCACGGTGGTGTCTGGTTTGAGTGGGGCTCCTCGGTGGTTGGGCACTCTGAGTAACAACCCCCAACAATTCCAAAGGGAGGTTTTTCAGCTCCCTTTCTATAGCCTCCTGTCTGTATGTCCATATCCCCTAGAAAGCCAAGCTGAGCCAAGTGTGTACGCTGATGAGCCGATGCCCTTCAGGGCCACTGTTAGAATACAGAGTATATCACATGTGAGAACTGCGGTCTTCTCTGGAAACCTCATAAAAGCAGATGTTTCCCAGGCCAGGGGTACCATTGCATGGAGGGGAGAGTGTGGTCATCTCCAAACAAGGCACTTCTCATACCACAGCAGAGGCAGTTTCCAGGAGATGGAATTAAAGCCTGCTCTACCCTTGCTCTCTTTCGATAAGGGGAGGAAAGTCTTGAGTGAATGAAGTTGTTATCTCTCACTGACTCAGTCTCACACTTCACAGCGTTACCTGGTCCAAGAGTAGGAAGATGGAAAGGCTGTTACAGGCAGTTTTATTTTCATTTTTTTCTTTTCTATGCACAGTGAGCTGCCAGGAGGATGTCACCTTTCCCGGGCATCTCACTGTCCAATATTTACTTTGCTTTTTTTTACCATTTCTCATTCCTTGGTGTCTTTCTAAGTTTAACTCGGGCCATAGAGGCAGCAATAATTCAGAGTTAAAATACACAAATCTGAGCCATCTTCAGAGCATTACAAGGCTGATACAGGAATGTGTAACTTAATTGATTGTTTTCCACTTCGCTGTTAATGAAATCTAGCCCTGAATTGTTACACTCAAGTCCATGTTTGTCTCAGGAAAAAGTAAATTACCTGCAGAAAAAATTGCCATATTTCTGCATCTCTGACACCGATTCAGTCTGTGACCTTGACAAGCAAAGACTCAATACATCTGTTTTCCAGTCTGTGAAATAATAATGTGTCTTGTACAGCAACACAGCACTTGGAGCTGCTTTATCACGGGCCTGCTGATAGCTCCTGCCATGGTGCATGAACACCAGCACACTCGTTCTGTGTGTGCAGGGAGTGCTTGATAAGGAGTGGGACACATGGCAGGAAAGCAGCCGTGAGCACAACCGTGCGTACATGAAAGCCTCAGTGTTGGCTTTGAAATGTTGAAAGGGGTTCACTGCTGGCAGCTGAGGCAGGATTCGGAGTGGCTTGTGTTTGTCTCAAGTAGTATTAACCTTGGAGGCAGACAAGTTCATAGGAAACCTTACACTTGGAAGTCTGCGTATCCAAAACATGCCCAATAATGTGACGGATCAGGGAGCCAGCGAGGGGGAGTGTCTGTAGGGAATTGCCAGTCCCTCTGTCCAGCTCCTGGGATGGACAGGCTGCCTGGCTCTCTGTGGGCTTCCCGAGGAGCTTTTGTGCAATGCTGATTCCCTCAAAACATAACTTGGAATTATCAGCTTTGCTGTCATGGACAACATTTTGCTGTTTTTTTCCTTCTCTGGACAGCTTGTGTGGATCAATTTTCGTGCTGTGGAAGAGCACTGAGAAATGTTGATGACTGCTGCAGCTCAAGCAGCTCGAGTCCAGGTGCTTGTCCATATGAGGATGGAGCCACTGTTAAACCTATTTTAGGGTCTCCTGAGCTCTTGTTCACTTCCATGTGAGAAATGTACTGGAAGAAGAAAGTTTTCTTTATCTCAGGGTTAAGAAATACCAAAAGAGAGTAATTTCATGGAGTGATTGCATGAGAGGGTTAGAAAAGGTGTCAGACAGAAAATCTGTGTTTTTCAAGCAGTTAACTTTTCAGTGCCAGTGGGGTGATGAACCAGCCCAGGCCATCAAATTGAGTGGTTAAAAAAAGGTGAGTGGTGTTGACAGTTCTGCCTCCTGCCCTTGCAAGACTGAAATTTGGCAAGTGCATGAAAAGCAGGGAAGGCTGTCTTCACTTCCAAAGAAAATTAGGAGTAGTTGAAGGGCTAAAACCTTTAAGAGGATGATAAATGGCCAAAGGAATTTGAAAGCATATGATAAAATGAAATTTAACAAAGAACTGAGACTGGTAGAGGGGATGTGGTAGAGAGGTATAATGCTATGGTCCAGCACTTAAGAACAGTTCTGTATTTTCCAAACTAGCTTATAAAAAGCTGAGTTTCTCTTCATGAGTGGGACGTGCCTGAGGAGGCTTCATCTCACCAGTGCTGAACATGCCTGGAGCAGACCTTTTTGAAGTCCACTTTTCCAATAGAAGGAGAAGTTATACTTGAGCCCTTGGTTCACTGCTTTGGATGTGTTCTTCAGGATAACATGAGCATTTGCCTTTATCCAGTAGCTGTAATGGCCCCGAGCTTGCTCGAGGGAGACACATCCGCTGCTGATGCTGCATTTCATTAGCAGAGCCCTGTGCTCTGTGTGTGCTAGTAAGTCCCTGGGGAGCACGGGGAACAGACAGCCCAGTCCTAGGAGAATCAGACCAGGCACGCTGGAGCATCTGGTGCCCTGCTCAGGAGGTTTCCAGCAGGGTCTGTTGCAGCTCTACGTGGATATGCTGGAACGTAATTGAAGTGAAGCGCCAGCTGCCTGCAGGCAGGGCTGTGCTGGCTGCAGCCTCCACAATTTGATTGTGCTCTCTGGGGCTTAAATCTCTAGTCTGAAAAGAAAATTTAGCATATTGAGGTTAAACTTCAGTTAATACATGATGGCCTTTTTCTTCTGATAATATCAAGGCTCCTCAAGAGACCCTCAGTTCAGTGTTCAGCACTGTCTCAGGATGTGCAGTGAATAAAGCCCATGTTGTCTTAATACTGGGGATTAAAAAAAAAAAAGTGCTGTCAGTGCTTACTGTTTGATCACGTCCATGAGCACAAGGGGTTCATGGCACAGGCAACCTTTGTTCTGGCTCTTGCTATTTTCTTTACATCCAAGCCAAGACACATCCCTGTTTGTCTTATGCAAGAAATCATGATTAAAACCACACTACTGCCTACACTAGCATTCTAGCTAGCAAGGATTTTGGGAACTTCCCTCAAGAAGGTCTTTAGTATTCCTGGAGGGTAAAAATATGTTTTTCCCTTGCAGTGGTAAGCAAAATGTTTTGAGACAAGTTAAACCCATGAGTTGTGCTTCCAGACTGACAGAGCTGCCTGAGGGCAACCCAGAGCACAGGGATACAGCTGCCCCTGGGATCACTTGGGGTGGTTGTGCTTGGGAGGAGTGTGGGGAGGAGGAACCTGGATCCCCAGGAGGTCAGGACAGGGTGAGAGCAGCACGAGGTGCAATTTGAGCTCTGGGAGCTCTGAGGGTGTCTGTGAGTGTTGAGGACGAGGCGAGGTGCTGGTCAGTAAAGGCAGATAATGCAAAACCATGCCTGGCAGTGCCAGGAAGGGCATGGAGCTCACAGGGATGTTGCAAAAGGTGGAAGGACACAGCAGGAAGGACACAGCTTCTCTGTCTGGCTTCTCCCATGGACCAGCACAGCACATGAAAGATGGATCAGGTGAGTGAGTGATCCTCAGCCTGTTTCTGTGAGCATTTGATTTTCCCAGCTGGATCCCACCCAACCTGCACATCCTTTGGCTGCATGACCAGCAGTTGGCACTGGGAATGGACCAGGATCGTGTGTCTGGGGGTGGAGAGGGTGAAGCTGCTGCCAAAAGGCCAAGTGCCACCCATGTTTGTTGGGTTAAAGCTGCTCCTGAGCAACTGTCCAAAACCTCTGCTGTCTTTGCTTTCCTGAAGGAGAAGAGTCAGTGAGCCCTTCAGGTTTTTCTTCTCAATGGAAATGTGCAATTTTTTGTATAAAGTGTCGGGACTTCAAGCTGAACTACTTTTTTCCTTGCTGTTCACATGGAGGTTCTGCCTCCACAGGTGGAATGTACAGTTGGCAGGAGCAGTTTTCAGAATCTCTCTGTGGTCATTTTTAGGGCAAGACTTGGAGTTCTGCTAGCTTCCACATGACTGGGGCTCACACGTTTGGGTAGGAGACCTGAACAGGTGCACCTTCAGGTGGACCTCCATGTGCTTCTTCCTGCTGTCTTCTGTGGCACCATCCTAGAGCACTGAAGTTTGGTAGTTCACTGGTCTTCAGAACAGAGGCTGAGAAGGTTTGGTTTGTCAGCATGTACAGGTGTGGGAGTCTGGCTTGGTACGTCCCAGAGGGGCTGCCTACGCTGCAGTCACTTCCCAGGCTGTATGGTGAGGTTGTTGCATGGGCATAACATGTACCTCAGTGCGATTAAATCACTGAGCTTACATGCTGCTGACTAGCTTGTCCCTGTTAGTTTTAGACTTTTGATTGCCATGTGGGTGAGCTCAAGGCTTGAGGAACTGTTCCTGACTGCTGCAGGTCAATGCACAGAGGTTGTTTCCTACAAACTGCAAGGGGCTGCTGCCACAGTCCAGCAGTTTGGCCCTTTGGCTAGGACATGAGTCCCTGAAGACACTCCTTTGGGAGAGCTGGTGACCACTGGTAAGTAGCTCATCCAGGTGTCCTGTGCAGGATTTGTGCGTTTGATTTTGTTCCCTGAATTGGTTAATGCTACTACGTGTTCCTGCAAAGAAAGCAAAACCTGTCGATTCTTGTAAAGTCTACTTCTGTTATTTTATTTTAATGTTTCGCCAGACCTTAGTGATTTGGTTGGCAAGCTGGAAAGCAATGTGTAGTGATCAGAGAGTTTTCAGCTTCTCCCAGGAGCTGTCCTTGGAAGCACAGAGGGCACCCAGCTCAGGCCACCTGCTTGCCAGCAGAGAACTGGGATGGTCTCGTCCGTGCTCCCGCCTGCGTTTAACCAGACGTCTCCCGTGGTGGAGTTGCCTGCTTTGAGCACAATGCTGCGGATGCTGCATGGAAGGCTCAAGGTGCTGCTTCTTGGAAACCTACTTGTATAAATGACACTGATTCTGTGCGGTTAACGACCATTTCATTTTTACAGCCTTTGATTTCAATTCACAATGTGGCTTGCTCGTCCTGGCAGGCAGCCTAAGGCAGCTGTACCTTCTTTTAATAGGAACTCTGACCTCTGCAAAACGACTCATCATTAATACGTCTCTGTAACGGTTTGTTTATTTCAGCTCCTTTCCATGCTTCTCTCTCTAATGGTTTTTATGCTGTTTTTTGCTTAGCTTATCAAGCAGCAGATTCTCTCCCTCCAGTTTAGGAAGGTAAAACTACATTGCATTAAACTGCTCTGACCAAACACTTTTCTGAATCTGTTTGCACACGATTAACCTGTAATGCTTTGGTACTAATTAATTAATCAGTCGAGAGCCCTGAAGTGATCTAACAGCCTCATTCTGCATGATTTGATCTGTAATACTTGCATGAACTGCAGAAAGAAAAGTGAATGTTTATCATAATTCCTGTATTAAGGTGCAAGAAATATTCCTCTTTCTTAGTCAAAGGACGGGTGTTCAACTACTTCTTTATATTAAAGTGAGACTTCCATACAGAGACGTTAAAAATTGGATGTGACTGCCCTGACACATCCAGAGAAAAAATTTTCTTCCCCCCTGCCATTGTTGTGAGGATCCTCATTCACTTGGACTCTGCCCCAAAATGTGCTTGTACAGCTGTTCTTTGCCTTTGGCAAAAGAACACATTTGGAAATCAGCTGGCATTTCTGGTTTGCTGGAGTGGCAGGTAGAAGAATGACTGTGGAGGGAAAGGCCTCTCCAGAACACCTCTATAGCTCTGGGATTTCTAACTGAAAAGTCAGAAAAAGAAAATCATGGCAAGAGGAATGCACTTCTCAAATCTCCTTTTCCAGGAGGCTTTTGTATGGAAATCCCTCTTTAATTGAAAAGGCTACTGAATTGCTGGGGGTCTCTTCTAGGCTCCAGGGCTTTTTCTGCCCCAAAGATGCAGCTCCAGCAAGGCCCAGAGGAAAGTGTGGCTAGTGCTTTGTGTCCAATTCCTCGAATACTCTGAATTACTGGTTTAGAAAGCAATTTGAATTGGACAAGCCTCCTTGCAGCTGGAGTGAGTCCGCTGAGAGCACCACAGTGCCAGAGCCTTCAAATCCTGCCGTGACCAGCACAATGGTTTCTTTGAAAGACTCAATAGACCTTCCAGGCTTCCTGCCAAGTGTCATTGGGCAAGTCTCTGATTCATGTGCCAAGCCTGTGGAGCCCCCAGCTTCTGACCACAGCTGCCTTCCAAAGCCGTTCAGTAGCCTTTGCTGTATGTATTTCACCTGGCTGTGGGACTTGCACTGAGTGGGCCAGACCTGGTGCTGCCTGCTGGTGCCGGTGGCATGGTGCTGGGATTAAACTGGGTCACGAGTGTCACTATGTGTGTGTGCATCACTTGATTATAAGATGCTGATCCAGTTGCCCTCCTGCTGGGATATGAAATGTTGGTTGATGCTTGAGAAGTTCCTTTATGTGGATCTGAAAGGCATTTACTGGTATGGGGTGGGGGATCTGTATTGAAGGGAGCATCAAAACCCTACCAGTAACTGCCTTGTACTGGATTGTCTGCCTTGCTCCGTGGAAATGGGAATTTTTTTCCTGGGATTGGAATTTGGAAAGGTTGCTGTGGTTTGAAACAGCTTTTGACTCCTACAGCCCTTTCCTGGCCCTACAGTTGAGTGAAGAGTTGCTTGCCAGCAATTACTAGTGTCCTAGTAACCATTAGTTTCCATAGAAGAGTCTGAGCTGTGGAATCTGGTTTTTTTACCCCATCCCACACATGCGTTGGATACAGACCATGCTTATAACCCTCATTCAGTAGATGAATCAGGTTTGCAGCATCCCGAGCTTCCCCTGTCCTGACCCTCATCCAACACAGGGTGCCTGGGAGCTGGGTGAGGTTCCTGCTGCATCCCAGGGCATTGTTACTCAGGGATTCATCTCCCTGCATCCCTTACAAACCCATTCTAACAGGAAGCCAGAGGGAAAATAATGACACTGCAGCCTCCAGGTAAGTTTTCAGGGTGGAAGGAACAGGCAGTCGCTGTGGCTGGAGCTCTCCTGACACCTTCAGCCATGCATGCTTAGTCCCTGTCAGTGCACCTGCCCTTGCTGGGTCATGCTAAATGTGGGGTTTTTTGGTTTGCCCTGAACCAGTTTGCTTCCTCAGCAGGTAGAGCACTAGTGGCAGCAGCACCAGCATCCTGCCTGCAAGCTGGGGCTGCTTGTGAGGCTGGGGTCCTCCTCATGGAACCCCCACCACATACTCTGAGCCCTTCTGCTCGTGGTGGAGCTGTCTCAGGAGTGGTTTGGGCATTTGTTCCACCCCTTGCATGTTTCTGGAAGCTGATCACTTGTTTAAGGAATGTCTTTCACTGCTGAAAACAATACAAATAGAGCTGCCAGCTACCGGTTCTCTTGCAATATTTGCTGTTTCTCCCAGTGTCCTTGCACTGGAGACCTTGGGGTCCCCTCTCCTACTGTAAATGTTCAGTGTTTTAATTGCAGAGAGAAAAATGAAATAAAAAGCTCTTCCCTTCTAAGAGCCTCAGCATTATCTGAATGAAAATCCAAATTGGAATTAAATAATTTCCCTTTATTTAAGAAAGCCCAGATTTTCTGGGACCTCTCTCAGTGATGCTGCAGCAGGGTTGGCAGTGCTGGATGAATATGGTGATTTATTGCACTCACTGAATAGTGCTGAAATACCTGGAGAATCCATGGTCCATTTTTGAGTGTTACAGATTGCACTGTTGGGACAGTTCTGGCTATTTGGGTGTCCCAGCATGAACTTCGAGGTCAGAGCCTGAACTCCTGGAGTAGGGAGTGTGAATGCCTACCTGCAGTGAGGGGTTAAACGGGGAATTCCCAGCTAATTCCTCAGCTCAGAAAGCTGCTGGCCAGACTCAGGTGTTCATCAGTGAGCTGTCCCACGGTTGGCAGCTTTTCTTCATTCTAGGAGGACTGCTGTGTTCAGGAGACATGTTCAATTCACACTTGACCTGAAATGACATGGATTCTTCACAAATAAAGAAAAATCACAGTGAACAGAAGAACTCTTGAAACATTTATGGTTCAGAACTGGGAACTGACTTTGTTAGGTGGGGCTCTAAGTTTCCTGGCTGGCCAAAGAGATGTTTTGATATAATCAAGAGCTAAAATGGGTCTTCATTAATCCAGTGGGTCAACAATCATCGCCCTGATAGCCATAAGGGCTGAGGCAAAGGGAATGGCTCTCGAATGACGCTTTAAATTGACAGTCATCTTGGGAGGGAGAAATCAGTCAAATGCCCCGTCACTGGACAGGACTTGGGAGCAAGTGTAGGGATGATGGGAGGGAAGAGGGCACGCACAACGGCAACACAGGCTGCTGAGGTGAGACACAAGGTGGACCCTTTGATTTTTCTGGTGCTTTTATCTCTAAGAAATGCTTCTTGAATCTTCCAGGAGCACCTTCTGCGCAATCATTTCTCAGCTGACGGAGGAAACACAGCCACTATTTGAAACCACTATCAAATCCCGTGCTGTGTCCGAGGACTCTGATGCTAAATTCACGTGCATAGTGACAGGTAACAGTGTCTTCAGTGAATAATCTGGTCCTGCCTCACCTGCTGGACTTGTGCCAGTTAAACTATGCAGCAAGTGATAACAAGGATAACAAACCCACTGTTGTCAGAATGACAAGTAGATGTTCAGCAACTGCATGATGATTTGAGCTTTAATTTAAGGGAGGGGGGAAACACCTGAGTGTGTAAAGAGGTAAAGGCTTAAGCTAACATCTCAAACAAGGCAAATGAACCGCCAGAAAATGGGATATGCTGGTTACTGCTTGGACCAGCTACATTTTATTCTCCTAATCTTTGCTTCTCTAATCCTAGACTCCATAACTCAGGAATGTGCAGTTTTGAAGACTGAGGCTGTCATACTGGAACCAACTCTTGTCTTTGCTGGCTGTGGATGGTTAGAGCACAGCCACAGTTGTATCAGTGATAAACTGCTGTGTCTGTCGACATCTGAAATAAAAGCTGGTCACTGCCCAATAAGCTAAAATCTCCCCTTGGGAAGGAAGGTGTTAAGTCAAGAAGAAGAGGAGGAGGGAGAGGCCAAAAAAGAGGGCTGGTACTAAGGCATTGTGGTAATGTGGCATGGCAGCACATTGGTATAGAGACAAGTAGCTCCTTTGCTGATGACATTTTGTTCTTTAAATATGGAGACTCTAAAATCTCTTCTCTCGATGTCCTCGTTAACAACTCCATGATCCTTCCTGACCTCATGAGTATTAATTACTCCAGCAGGTTACTCAGTGAGAGACATGAAACAAGTTTGTAAGTTTTGGAAGGAGGAGAGTATATCCAGTGAGCCTCGTAGGTACAAGGGCCAAAGCTTTCCTATGGAAATCTGGTTTGCTATTAGAAACAGGCTGGAAATAAGGAGGCACAGCCTCAGTCCCTCCGAGAGCTGCCAGCTGTGAATTCTTGGCTTTTCTCTTATGGATTCCCTTGTTCTGAAGGCTGACCTTCTGAACTTGCAGGGGTACAACTGATGTATTGATTTTATTGAGGCTTCATTTCAGCAGACCCCTTCTTGCTGCTTCTAGGGCCAAAGGGGGCTGCTAGGAGATGCCTCCAAACCACTCTATTTGGGGAGTCATTAGAAGGGCTCTTCCCAGTTTAGGTTTTCTGAAAACAAAAGCTTGACATATTGTGCAGCACCATGGAATGCACCATTCTACAAGTGTCAGAGGTGAGAAAATGTTTAGGTATTTTAGGAAACCCAGAGTAACAGTCCTGGCTGCTCTCACTGGCTTAAGTCTTCACCAGTTGCAGAAGGCTGAAGGTTCCTTCTCACAAATTCCATCTCTTCATGGTGTTTTGCACCAGGCAGAAAACTTGACCTGATACTGGCCTCATTTTCTGCTCAAGTGAAGGAAATTGTCAGTGAGTGTCTTTCACCATGTGTCACAATATTTTTGTGCTTGGTAAACTAGGTTGGGGGATGTCTCTATGCACTTAGAAACTTCCATGGAAATGTTTTTAAAATGAGCCTTGGACCACCTCTGCCAGATGGGCATCTCCCACATGTGGTCCTATGGACTGCTTTAGGAGGTTGGGATCTCTTTGGGAGAGAGGGGCAGGAGGTGGAAAGCACACTCCTGGCTGCAGAGTCTGGGTGGTAGTTCAGTTGTGTCACCCTGCCATGATGTTTGTGTTCAACTGGGAGGCGTTGCTGGGAGAAAGGAAACGGCAGTGACATCCCTGGCCAGTGACCAGAGTGGAACCAGTTCAGTCCCAGCACTGTGGCTGGAATCCAGGGACACTTTGGTAGAGGCAAAGGGCAGACAGTCACCTGCTCCTGTTTTGACGGTCAAGCCACAAATATGGATACATGACCTACAATAGCATCTTACTTTTTTTTTTTTTTTTTTTTTTGCTGCTTCTTGACCAGTAATGAGAGTTACAGGCTAGTCCCACATCTGGGAATACTCGGACTAGGACTTGCTGGGCCTGTCCTAGGAACACAGAAAGATGCAAGTGTTTGAAGAACCAATCTCCAGAATGTGCTGAGTGGTGCAGGCAGGAAAAAAGCAGGTCAGGCAGAGGCAGATTCCTGTGTGTGGAGGCACAAATCTTCCTTTCCTCCTCATACCTAGTTCAGCCTGCTACTGGTGTCCCTCCTATGTCTGATTTGATTTTTTTGGGTCAAATCCTGCATCAGTTATGAGATGTTTTCTTTTTCCAGACAAAATTAGTTTAATGCTTTGTTCTCTAAGAGATGTGGGAAAGGGAACAAGAACATTTGCATTTACTGTGCAGCTTCATCCTGCATCCCTGCACCAAGTGCTTTCCTTGGTGGGTCTGTCTGGACTTCAGGATCTCAGGGGTCATCACAGCTCAATCCCAGTGAGTGGATATTTGGCTTCTCTCTTCAGAGTGGCCCTTCGAGGAGGTGCTGCCACAAGGATTTTCCAGCTTTTTGGTCACTTCTGTATAGCATTGGCTGGGAGGGAGAGATGTCAGCTGATGAAATGGGGGGAGTTGGATGAAGGGGCCTAGGTCTCTGGCTGATTGTTAGGGAATGAGTCCAGCCAGGACAGGTGATGGCTGGATCTAGCCAAGACCACTGTATGTCAGCACCAGCCCACTGTTGTACAGCTGCCTCTTCAGTGCTGTTTCAGCCCTCCTTAGCCAGGCTCCACCCCTCTGATGTGGCTTCCCAAATCATCAGCTCAGGAGCTTGATCCCATCCCTGCCTCCATGGTTTTATTGCAGAGTACAGTGTGGAAAGGGGAAAGAGTTGGGGTAGGATGAGTAGACAGTCACATGCTTAGTGGATGCAGTTTTTAATAAGGTTTTAATAAGGAGTTCAACTTGCTGCATTTGTGGTGACCTGTGAGGGAAGTGTTTGGAGGGTGAGACTGAAGTGCTTGGATGAAGAGTGTCTGGAGACGTGCAGGGGCTGTGAGAGGGGTTTGGGGATGGGGTAGTGACTACAAGAGCAGAGATTAGGCTGCTGGGAGATGAGGAGGTTTGGCTTTGGGGCCAAGGACAAGGGAAGGATGGCGAATGAGCACTGCTCACAGCGGCATGGGGAGCTACTGCTCTTAGGACCTGTCCCTCCTGTCAGTATTGCTAGAAGCTTCCTTGTCCTTGCATGCTGGAGGGGTTTAAATCCATGAAGCCAGGAAGGGTAGCATCTTACCATGAATTGTATTCCGAAGACTGCTGAAGCCCCAGCTCCACATAGCTTGTGTAGAGCAGAAACTGTGGAGGTTTTTTAATGGTTTTTTTTTAATGGTTCTAAACTCTAACCACCTTCCCAAGTTTCAGAAGACTAACTCCCTCTCCTTTCCTGCCCCCAAAAAATAAAAAAAGGAGAAAGTGACTTGAAACAGAGTTTCTCTGGGTGATTTTGGATAGGTATATTAAGAACTGCGTTGGATAGATATTTTAAGAACTGTTTTGGATACAGCCACCCAGCTTTGAAGACTTCTCAGATTTTAACAGCTTTCAGAAAAAAATGTTTGATCTAAACCTGGCAATCTCCATGAAAAAAAATTCCTTGCTCTGAAAAGTCTCCAGGATCCTGTGGTGGCTGGCCATCACGCTGGAGCAATGCTGCTGGAAGACACACTTCCCAAAAAGCTTTTGCTGGGCCTGAAGATGTGGAGTGGGCGCCCGGCACCGCTCTGTCTGCAGCGGCGGGGCTGTGGCTGGGGGCTCCCGGGGCCCAGCTGCCAGCAAATCCCTTCGGCACCAGCTGCACGGGGGGGCTGCAGCAGGGGCGGGTTTCAGAAGGACGTGTGGCTGCTCAGGGTGTCTCGTGCTGAGGGTGGGCATCCGGTGCCTGCAGCACGGCAGTGCCCATGGATGGAGCCCTCAGTTCCACTTCGTGCCACTGGACAAGCTGCAGGTGCTGTGCCTGCAGGGGATGTGCCGGGAGTGATGCCTGACCCCTCTTTCCCCCCGGGCAGAGGAATTTATTCACTCAGCAGCCTGAAGATGGATGTTAGCAGCATCAGCAGCAGCTCCCCTCCCCATGCCAGGAAGACTTGTCCCTGTACAGGCATCTTTCCGTCCCCTGCTTGCCTCTGACTACAACCCCTGGGGAGGGATGGATGGTGTTTGGACAGGCAGCTGGGGCCACTGTCCCTGTGTGGGAGGTAGGAAGCCTTTCAGCATCCGCATGCCTGCAGTCTTCCAGCCAGCTCTTGCCTGCAGCTCCCTTTGGCTGCAGGCTGGAGCGTGCAGTGGGAGCTGGTCCTGGCACCGGGCTGGCAGGGCGGTAGCTCCTCAGAGGGAGCAGGCAGCCTCAAGGACAGAAGTGCTACAGGGCAAAGGGAGTTCAAGCGTAGCAGGAGGAAAAGCCTTTCCTCGAGGCACTGCACAGCTATGGAAATTGCAGCTCTTTCCGGCAGATGTCAGCTGGGAATGGAAATCAGCTGTGGAGGCCACGGGGGGACATGACAGGGCTTCTCGGAAACTATCTGCTGGCAGTTCCCAGAATGAAGGGCTGTGATTGCTGTTTCTTAGGGTGTCAAGAAAATCTACTTGCCAGCTCCCTGCAGGATGGACCACGGGGGCCTCCTAAAGTTCTTGACTGCAGAACAGCCCTTGGGAAGGGTTGGATTGCTCTGGGCACAGCGTGAGCTGGGTATGGAAATTGTTATGTTCATCATCCCTGGAGCAGAAAGAATTCACCACAGGCTCATTCAGCCCAGGATCCCACTGCCAAGTACAGGCAATAGTTAATATTTTATGAAAAATATAAGCAGCAGCGTCAATCCCTGATGATCCTGTCACTGGGATGCTCTCATGGCTTTCTCCAGTTCCCAGTTTAGGGCTCATTTTCTTCAGCCACACGTACCTGAGGGCTTTGCATGTCTCTAGAAACCTGTTTGGGAGGTCAGAGCAACAGCAAGGAACAGGCTGTGACAAGAGTGGGGCAGAGGGGGAGGACAGAAAGCCTTGCAGGAAGGGTGTTGGGAGAAAGTCATGGCTTGGCTTCCTGCAGAAGAGGAGAAAGGAGGCACTGCCCAACAGAAAGCCAGAGCTGCTGATGGCAGCAGTGGGAGGGGATTGAAGCAGAAAAGCATGTGGGAGATGTACGGATAGAGAGGGTGGAGAGGGAGGATGCTGGGGCAGTGTAGACGAAGAGATCTTAGGGAGGGAGGAAGAATAGAGTAAAATCCAGTCTGTGAGGTCTCTGTGCTATGGGGATGGATGCTGCTCATAGAGGAGAACAGGAAAGAAAAGCTTCTGAGACTTATTTTCCCAGCCCTGTCTGGTCCCAGTGGACTAAATCCCTCGAGGAGCCAAAGGACACTGAGGAGCCACCACAAGCAAGGGGTGGGGGCAGGGGAGCCAAAGCAGTACAGGAGACTTGGCATGTGCTGCTTTTCTGGGTAAAGGCATATTGGATTGGCCAAAACGTGGGTGAATTCCTGCTGCTGGGTCTGCTTCTGGACTCTCAGTCCTGCTCTAGGACCTTCATGAGAGCAGGAGCAAGCTGGGCTCAGGTGTTGCTATGGGCTGAAAACATCTTTGGCTAGTGCAAGGAGGAGATTTGATGTCCCGGTTAGCCTTGAAACCTGTGGCATCCAGAGAGCACCTTGTCCCTGCCTTCTCATTACTCCAGAGGCATTGGGTTGGGACACTTCGGATATTCCTGGAAAACCCTCATCGCCCCATGCCTGGGACGTCCATGGGAGCTGACCCTTGCTACATTCTGGGGTGCTGTGGGTGATCCTTGGGGTCAGGTGGAGTTGAGGAGCGTGCCGGACTCCTTCCTTTGGCCACACAGAAAGCCTACAGGGACATTTGCAGCAGATAAGCTTCAGGTGTCTGCGCTGGGGCTTCAAACAGCTGCTGAGCAGATCGACTATAGCCGAGGCGTGATGTGGTCATTGAAACTTTCATCCCATGCCCTGGGGGTCGGCTTGGCTGGGCAGTGAGCCCCGAGTGAGGTGCAGGAACCCCTGCTGGCTGCTGGCTTGAGTAGTTTTTGCATGAAAAGTGCTCTTAATCTGAGCTAGAGCTGCTGTCAGTGAGCAGTGAGGGCTGTGGCTAGCACTGGTCCATCGGGGACCTACATGCTGTCCAACACCTCTGCCAGTGGTGGGGTAAATGGCTGCGTGCCCAGCCTGCCAGCCAGCCAGTCACACACA
Source organism: Machaerirhynchus nigripectus (assembly GCA_013397975.1). Lineage (NCBI taxonomy): Eukaryota > Metazoa > Chordata > Aves > Passeriformes > Dicruridae > Machaerirhynchus > Machaerirhynchus nigripectus. The sequence goes on from VZRQ01000910.1 coordinate 119,015, forward strand.
TCATGATGTCATTCTGCTGAAAAGGCAGGTGACATCTGTTGTCAAGTGACATTTGTAGGACACTGAGCTGGCTGTGATGCAATCAAGGTTGTTTCTGTTCAATGGAAAGTTTCGGATCAGCTTACAGGCTGTGACACTGTGCGAAATGCTGAGAGCTCCGTGGAGGGGCGAGTGCCTGTTCTCCAACCATAGCCTTGGCCTCATCAAAACATCCCTCTTCACATAAAAGTGACGGCATGCTCACCTTCTCCCAGCCAGTGTTACAGGAGATGAGCGTGTGATCCACTCCTCTCTGTTCAGGAATGAAGTGCTGGGATTTTTTTCTCAAAAATAGCCCTATTCCTAGGAGTGATAAAAGTCTGAGATAAGCCCATTAAGTTTCCACTGTTTCTGTTGTGCAATTTAGGAATGTGGTGAGCCCAGAATAGCATCTGTCCTGGTGTGCTGGATTGTTCTGCTGCTGATACCATGCTGGCTGTGCTCCTGTGTGGAATGTTTCACTCTCTGATATACCCTCCATGTCCTCCGCAGGGTATCCACAGCCAGAGGTGACGTGGTACAAGGATGATGAGGAGATGGATCGCTATTGTGGCTTACCCAAGTACGAGATATTCTGTCATGGAAACCGCCACACCCTGCAGCTCTACAAGTGAGTGAAGGAGCTGGGGAGTGGCTGGGTTTGGTGATGGGAGCTCTGAGTGTGTTCTCAGTGGCTGGATAAGCTGTCAGCAGTGATGTCGCCACAGCACTTGGCTGGCCCCTTCTGCTCCCCACTGTGAGTTCACAGCTGGCCCTTCCCCTCCAGTTGTGGCTACCCAATCACACCAGTATGAGATCCATTACTGCATCCAGGGATAGCTGCCGTCCTGGAAGCAAGAGGAAGGGAAGGAGAAATCCCTCCCCCTGGAGCCTTCCAATGCTGAGCATTAGGGCTGACAAAGGTGAGCAAGGGGAAAGCACTATCTGCCTCCGAGATGATGGTCCAGGGAATCGGGTAGAAACAGTAGGAATGTCCTAAGTAAGGAAAAGGCTGCAGCTGTGGCCCAGGTGGGTCTTTCCTAGCTGTCACCATGGCTGACTGAATCTAAGGGCTTCCTTTATACAGCCCTGGCTACCAGCTGCTTTTACCTTTTGGCGAGGATTGTGTTTCTGGAGAGCCAGGCATACCTTGTCCCCAGCAGACCTGTTGCACCTTGAGTCCTGGATTTGGGATGTCAGACAGGTGTGGTGCTGACTGAAAATGCAGAATATCAGTGTTGCTGGTAGTCCTGCCATCCTCGTGCTTCTAGCCTGAGCTTTTCTGTTCCCCCAGCTGTGCTCCAGGTGTCCATCAGAGGCTGGCTCACCTCTTGCAGGAGGAGGCATCTCCGTGGGTCAGGTGTCCTCAAGGGGTGACAGCAGGGATGCAGGCAGGTGCTTGTGCTGGTGCCTGTGACATGGGGTGGGAAGACTTTGGTAATGCAGCAGGGTAGCAGAAGAACAGGAATGTAGTGGGGGGGTGTAGAGCTGAGAGGAAAAGATCCTGCAGAGGACTGTGACCAAGAACAGCTGGGAAGCCTGGTGCTGCCTGTTCCTCCTCCATCACAGCCCTCATACCAGAGTTACAGCCCAGGGTGGAGCTAGAGCAAATTTAACATCAAACTTGCTTGTCTGTTAGTGCGTAGAGCAGGCAGAGCCAGGGAGGGAGGCCAGCCCAAGGCCTCCAGATGTTCTGTGGGCACGTCATGGGCCACATCTTCTGGACTCTCTGGAGCAAGCAGTGGGAGAGCGTGCATGCCTGTGTGTCCAGTGGGCATCCTGGGGAGGATGGGTAGGTCTCACACGCAGCTTTTGATTTCCAGGTGCCGAGAAGAGGATGCAGGCATTTACCAGGCCTCGGCTAGAAATAACAAAGGCATCGTGTCCTGCTCCGGTGTGCTGGAAGTGGGAACCATGACGGAGTTCAAAATCCATCAGAAGTGGTTTGACAAAATCAAGAGAAAAGCTGAAGAAAAGCTGCAAGAGATAGAACAGGGCAAGAAACGAGGAAAAGAAAATGTGGAAGTGGAGAAGTTGCAAGGAATGAGCCCTGAACGGCTCCAGAGGAAGCGGAGGCTGGCTAGAGATCAGACTCTCCAGTCAGGAGACTCTTCATGGGAGAAGGAAGATGCAGCAAAAGTGCACGTCGCGGATTCACAGTCCGGGTTACACAAGGATGTTGCTGAGGCAAAGGAGCAGCCACTTACTGCACTGCCAGGCTTTCCAAACAAACTGGTGGCACCTCTGAAAGCAGAGGTGACCACCAATGGAGATGCCACTTTGGAAAGCGGGGAGGAGGATGGGAACAACTTTCTCACGTACATCTATGAGACTGTGGAGGACCTGGCGACTAAGACAGGGGTGAAAGACTCTGCAGCTAAAAAGAAAAAGAAGGTGGAAGCTCCCTCAGCAGCAATGCAGGAAGTTTCTAAGCGAGAAGAAAGTGGGAGAGACAGGGCCAATCCGTCCTCAAATCCCAGGTTTGCTCCTCCTGTCCCCTTACGCAGGAATGCACGTTTGAGGGCAGCAAGTGATCAAGAAGTAGAAACCAGTCCAAAACTCAAAGAGCCTGGGAAAGCTGTGAAACAGGACACTAAAACCAATGACGACGTGTACTTCTCTTTAAAGGACATGTATTTTGATAAGCAAGTGAAGCCAGCGGCAGGGAAGGAGCAGGTGGGAGCCAAAGACGAGGCCGGGAGTGAGGCTGCCCTGCGGCCTGTGGCGGTCAGTAGACGGACAGAGGATGCTCCATTGTCCTCTGAGGTGTTGGAGGCAAGACCTGTGCTGTCCGAGGGCCAGAGAGGCCAGCAGCAAGAACAGAAGTTGGAGGGAAACAAAGAGGTAACTAGGAGAGACAGCAGCCAGCACAGGGGTGGCATCAAGAAAATATCTGTGCTGCGCGTTTGTATGGTGGCACTGGGCCTGGTAGGCTGCCTGTACCCCACGGGATCTGCTGCTGAGGCTCTGCAGGTCTCCACTGGTGAAAGCACCCAGGAGAAGGGCTTTCTGGATTTTGTGAGCCCGGACAGCAGAATTTCCACCCCATCTCCAAACAAATGTCAGCTGAGGTGGTGAGAGATGTAAGTCAGGCCATTCGAGCAGCTGGTCTGGGTGGCCTGGGGCTCTCCAGTTTAATCGGCAGGCTGACCTCATGCGAAATGTTTTCGGATCAGGTCGGCAGGGAGCACTGAATGGGTATTTATAGCTGGGAGTGGGTGCCTTGTGATGGTATCTGTTCAGTTTAACAAGGGAGCTCCAGTTAACAAGCCCCCCATGCAGATGAGTACAGGGTGCTAGGTCCCATGTGAGCTGCACCCTCAGGGCCTGAGTTTTGTTTACAGTGCAACGTGTATACAGTAGGTCTGGACTATTTTTTTGGCTCACCCCTGTTGGAAAAACTCTGTTTGGAGACTCGTGGTGGTGATGAAGCGCCAGGGCACAGCACCTGCTCCTGACCCTCAGAGCATCTTTTAGTCAACTGCTATTTTTGTCACCTAACCTGAAGTATTTGCCATGAAAATATTAGACTGGAAGCTACCAGACTATTTTTTCCCCATTTTTCTTTAATGACCCTTTCTGTCATAAAAGGTTGTCTGAGTCCAGTTTGCAGGTGCTGTCAGGATTTGGAGTTTGGGCTGTGGTAGGTGCACACTTTCGGTACAGGCAGGGCTCCGGGTGCAGCACCTCTCGCTTGGTAGGTAATGCACATATTTCAGAATGTGGAAAAATTCACAGTGCACAAGGGACTGAGGGGTGCTCCAGTGGAAAAAGAAAATCCTTTCTTCCTCTTTTAAATTTCTTCAGCCATAGGTGAGTGCAGCTTTGCTGGTAAGAACCTGTTGTGTTAGGCAGTGTGCACCTGGGTTCTGGCCTTGCTGCTGCACAGTGTCATGAACTCGTCTTCAACCTGGCCCACCAGCATCGCATACTGCTGCAGAAAACATTGCTGTTCAGGCCAGCCCATGGCAAAGCCATTTGTTTCCCCCATCAGCTCATTTGAACACCCCTCGCTCTCAAAAACGATGGAAAAATGCTGGTGTGCAGCAGCCAGGCTTGGGCTGTCATCCCTGAGCCTTTGACATGCATCAAGGTTTTTTTCTCTTTAAAAACCCCACTCACAGAGGGAAACCTGTGACTTGTCAGCCGGTGTGCCTTTGAGGAGACAAAAGGGAATGCTTCTGATTTGAATTTGAATGCTTCAGCTTGTTGGTGCTGCTGGGGAAAGTCCTCAAGCTTTTGTGAGAGCAAATAATCTGGTTTAAAGCGTTAAAAGCTGATTCCAGGCAAGTTTCAGGATATTTTCACCCTCTGGGCCAGAGGTTACTTGTCTTTTTCTTTTTTATTCTTTCTCTTAAATAAGAAAGGTCATAGCATGAGTGTTTTCCTAGCCTTGGGACATAGCTGGGCCTTACGCTCAGGACTTCTCTGCTGAGCTGGATTTATCCATAGCAAAATGCCAGACTGTAGCCAGGCTCTGAACATCCTCCTCTACAAGAGCAGAGAAGAAACCAGATTCGCATGGTGATCACTCTTGTCTCAGTTTTAAACCGATGACTTCATTACACTTCTTGAATTTTGTGGGTAGGAATGGCCTCTAATAGTGCTTCCCCCACCCCAGCCCTTCAACACTCCTGTTTGCCTTAACAAGTGGAGAGGGAGTTTGGACAAGGGCCTGGAGTAACTGGACAAGGGGGAATGGCTTTCCACTGTCAGAGAGCAGGGTCAGATGGGATATTGGGAAGAAATTCTTGGCTGAGAGGGTGGTGAGGCCCTGGCACAGGTTGCCCAGAGAAGCTGTGGCTGCCCCATCCCAGGAAGTGTTCCAGGCCAGGTTGGACAGGTCTTGGAGCAGCCTGGTCTAGTGGAAGTTGTCCCTACCTGTGGCAGGGATTGGAATGAGATGGGCTTTAAGGTCCCATCCAACACAAACCATTCTATGTTTCCTTTATTTGCTTGGGGAAGGGCTTGCTGAGAGACTGGTCTTACATTTCCTCTTTTCCCCAAGCTACCAAATTAAGCAAAAGGAGCACAGAATAGAGGTCTACGTGCCACAGCCCTCCTTTCCCATGGCCTTCGTTCTGGGGGTTTTAAAACTCAAGTCAGGTACCTCAGGAGAAACTCCTTAGCAGCAGATCCTCCTGGGTGGAAGGGGGACGCATTGTGTGCATGCCCTGTCCCCGTGCCACTGTCCTGGTGACACTCGCAGAGCATCAGCCGGGCAGAGCGTGTACCACAGTACTGCTGCCTCCCCTACAAAAATAGACCATGCCCCTTGGCTGGAGGATTTCGGCAGCTCTCCTCGGGATAAAGCCTGGCCATCACAGCAGGCAGCTTGCTGACACGTCTGCTGGGTGCAGCTGCAGTTGGAAACATTTGAGCTTCCCGAACGTCAGAGAAACAGAACGGTTGAATAGTGCCGATAACGTCAGGGTGTACAGTTTCACTATAAATCATTTGGGCAGCCTCATCCCGGTAGTGTGTGACATGCCAATTGCCCCATCTCGCAGTGGAGATGGGGCAGCACTGAGTCTGTAAAAACATTGAGGGAATTACACAAGGTCTCAGCAATGGCTGGTGAAAATGGGAAAGTTTTGCTCCTTGGGAAGGCGCTGAGTCAGAGGATATTGGATTAAAAGCCACTGAATTGTTTAGAAAGGTAGATCTCTTGCCTCTGTGCACAGCAAGGGTGTTGAAATGCAGAAGGTCCGAAGCTGATTAAAAGAAGAAACATTTTGTGCAGCCTGACAGGTGGGACCCACTCCTGTAGGATGATGGTGAAGCCAGAAGACCCTGGATGACAGAGTAACACTGGTATCAGGGTAATTCTCATGATGCAAATAGAAGTTGGGCAGTGCCATATGGTACAGGTGGACCACAAGTACAACTGTGCAGACCCAGGCAGTAACATGATGCTAATTTCCTTTTTTTTTTTTTTTAACTAGGTTGCAGCAAGAGTGGGACAGTCTCTTGGTGACCTAAAGCATCCAGTGTCCGGTCTGACCAAAGAGACCAGTCAGCAAGCCCGTAAGCTAGAGGAGGTCAGGAAAGAAGTGCCTGTTTGCCAGGAGACCAGGGGGGCTGTGAAAAGGACAAATCCTCGGTTTACGCCTCAGGAGCCACCAAAGCCACCAGCACCTTCTCCAGACCCTGTACAGTCTGGCAAGGAGCACCCACCCCCCAGGAAACAGGCAGAAAGACATTCCCATGCTCTTGAGGGCAAAGAGACTCAGCAAGGACTGTTAAATCAAGAGAACAAAAGCCAAGGTGGGGAAGAGCCATTGCTAAAAAATTTGAGTCCTCCAGAACCTGGAGAAAACCCTCCTCTTGAACAAATCCCATGTCAGACAGTCAAGGATGGGAAAAGCAAAGAGGCAGGAGCAGAGTTGTCTGGGAGCCATCCTGGTGTGAGGACAGGAGGAAGTGATGCAGCAGAGCCATGTCCTGGGGCTGTGCACAGGGAGGCAGGAGGGACACCTCTGGGCCATCAGAACACTGAAATGGCAGCTCCTGCTTCAGTTCCTCTTCCCAAGGAAGAGCTGCTTCCTGCTCCTGCAGTGAGGCCCTTGGTGGCTCGGGAGGCACTGCTGGTAGCTCATGGCACCCCAGGGGTGGAGGCCACTGCAGGAGAGGTCCCGTCTGGAACCCAGCTGCTGCCTCCTGCGAGTGGAGATACAGAAATCACAACAACAGGTGGATCTGCCAGGCAGGAGATGTCTTCAGCCATCACGTTAGAGGAGGAGAATGCCAAACCAGTGCCCATGGGACCTCAGGGGAAGGAGGGAGGACTCCTGACAGCCACAGCTCCATGCCAGGAACCAGCAGCATCTTCAGGGACTCGGGAGGGAGTCTCTGAGGTTCAGCCACAGGCATCACTGGTCCTGCCTGGCTCTGAGAGATCTCAGGAGATGTCTTTGGAGGAGAAAATGCAGCACAAAAACCTGGTTTCCTCCTTAAAGAACTACTTACTACTACTTCTAAAAATGTCAGATAGCAGTAAGGATGCCACAAAAGGAGACGCTGACTCAGGGGACAAGGAGCAGCCAAATGCAGGGGAAGGCATGATCCCAGAAATAGGCATTGCTGGCCTTAGCCCTCGCACCTCAAGGAAAGTTTTGGAAAAGGTACAAAACAACCAGCTCTTCCAGACAGCAGAGAACTTGCCTCTCACCCCCAGGACATCCAGACGGATCACAGGCATGATTAATGAGGAATTTGTTACCAGCAAGGAGATGCTGGCTTGCAGGCCTGTGCCACCAAAGAAACGCACCTGGGGGGCTCCTGAGGCCGAGGGGCCGCCTCCACTCTCAGTGCCCTCCATTGTGGTGGGCAGCATGCCCACAGCAGGAGCGGAGCCTCACCTTTCTGATTTGCCTCCAGTGAGCTCTGAAGAGAGCCCTGCTGACCCTCTGACAGTGCTGCCTTGTGCCACACCAGAAGAGCTCGCCTTGGGGGCCCGGCGCAAAATATACCTGCCAAAACCCAAACAGGTGGGGTTGGAAGAGGGGGCAACCCCGGAGAGCCTAGGGCACGCAAGAAGTCCGACTGTTTCACCACGGCAATCCAGGAAGAATGCATCCCTTTTGCATTCTCCTGCCCCGGCTCCATCCTCTGCCTCAGAGCAGTGCTCTCCAACCCTCACGAGGCAGATGGCCACATTGGAGATTCCTAAACTGTACGAGGAGCCTGCAGGTGACACCAGTGGTGACCAAGAGGTCCCTGGAGATGCTAAGCCAGAAGCACAGCCAGCAGAGTCCCAGAAAACAAATAACCCATTTAAAGGTGAGGGAAGAGAGAATCCCCACGAAGCACATTCCCTTGTTGCCTACAAAGGGAGCCAGTGATAGTCAGCTGGGGCCGCACGAGTTCTGTGCATTTGCAGGGTTTTCAGCAACAGCCTTTGGCTGTGTGAAAGCCAAAAGTCTCCCCCAGGACTTCTGCCCCAGTGCAGGGAGGGATGAGGAATGCAAGAGGCAGCAGCTCTGACACTGGCTGTCTCCACAGCCTGGGCTTCCCCAGCCCAAGGGATCACAGAATCCTCTTGGTTTTGGTCTCTGTGTTCTGGTCCTCATCAAGCCTGATGCTTGATGATGCCTGATGCTCAGGATCAGGGGATCCTGAGCTACCTGGTCGAGTGGAAAGTGTCCCTCCTCATGGCAAGAGGGTTGGAATGAGATGGTCTTTAAAGTTCCTTTGAACCCAAACCATGATTACGTGATTCAGTGGGCATCACAGGGTGCACACACCTCTTCCACATCTGTGGTCAATACTTATTTGCTTCCTTGTGGCATCGACTGTAAAAAGGCATAATCCTGGGATTGAAGGAACTAGGTGATACTCTCGTGGGAATCAGGACTCTTGCAAAGTAAGGGTAACCTTGATAAATCCCTACTTCAGTCAATGAATGTTTCCCCCAGTATTCCATAGTGTTTTTCTGTATTTCCTCTGGCCAGGCCTCACTGGATGTTGCAGTGCTGCATTGTTGAACGAATTTGTACCACTTGTATCCCGACCTATTTATCCCAGTGGAGCTCTGAGACCTTCCCTGGGAAGGCAGTATTACACCAGGCTGTGCTGACATGCACGTGATACACAAAGCCCTGAGCAGCAGTGTGGGTGTAGGCTGGCCTGTCCCCAGAGCTGCGGCCAGCACTCCGTGTCTCACCACCCGTCTCTTTGCACCCTGTCCTTAGCTCCACAGGTGGTCCGTAAGATCAGGGCAGAACAATTTTCCGATGCATCAGGAAACCTGAAACTTTGGTGCCAGTTCTTCAATGTGTTGAGCGACTCTAAGCTGACGTGGTACAAGGACGAGATCCCCGTAGCTGAAGCCCAAAGGAGGTAACCTGTCGGCTCCACGGCAGCGCTGTCCTTGCTGTCACCTGTCACATCCCGCTCCTTGCCTTGACCAGGGTGAAGGTGCCCCTCTTGCTAAGGCAGCGTGGGAAGCTCAGTGCATGGCACAGTGCATTGTGAACTTCATCATCTCCGTGCCCACGGAGGGAAGGATCGCCCAGATGGGGAATTGTTGCCAAATTGATCCTATTGATGCTCCATCTGGAGTTTCTGCTTTGGGTACCCAAACCTTGGGGAGGGCAGAGGAGGTGTTACGCCCATCACAGAAATCAAGACCTGGATGTGAGCTGCAAAACCGGGACCCCAAAGCATCCATGTGAGGGTGGCAGCCGTGCTGGGAGGGTCTTCCATGCAACCACTGCTGGGAGAAAGCAGCTCCGGCTATGCCCTCTCTATCCCTTGGCACTGCCCCTGCGCAGGGAGAGCATATTCAGACAGCTGGGTGGCTGGTTGTATCCTTTGGGCCTACTATGGAGAGCAACTTGTTCTCAAGCCCAGAGGATTTGTGTGGGAACATCATCCACATCATTTAGGGTTTGCCTGATGCCTTTGGTGTCCTCTGAGCTCCCTTTACAGTGGGTAGACAGAAAGAGGTGATTCTGGGGCAGAAATTGTCTCCTGGGGCAGATATTTGAGCTGAGGCAGATGGGCAGGAGTGGCCATTGCATTCCAGCAGACCAGACCAGAGCAGAGCCTGCTCAGCCAGTGGGTCTCACGATGAGGATCCCACTTCTTCCCTCTGTGAAGCCCTGACCCAGCCTCACTCAGGGACCAGTACCTTTATCAGTCTGTAGCCCAATCCCGGCCAGATTTTGCAGGGCTTGCCTGGAGGATGAGCATCTCCGTTAGTACAAACCACAGGGCACGACATGGTGCCGTGACATGCCAGGGGAGCAGCTGGGCTGCCCTTGGGATGGCTTCCTTTGTAGCTTTCTCCCATCCCCCCAAGGGCAGTTCAGTGCCCCGCCACAGTGCCTGTCACAGGGCTCCCATGTGCCCCCCTACACCACAGGGGCATGTGGCCATGCTCCATTTTTTTTTCCAGTGCTGGCGATGAGGGCCAGGCAGCTTTGGCTGTCGTGCAGGCATCCCAGAAGGATTGCGGGGTCTATCGGTGCGTGATCAGCAACGAGTATGGCACCGACTCCACAGACTTCCTGCTCAGCCCAGAAGGTGAGGAGCCCTCAGCAGCCCCTCACAGCTGCCTGCGTGTGCCATGGGCAGTGTGGCCAGCTGCAGAGAGGGCTTGGTGCCAGGCTGCAGCGGGGGAGCCTTGGCACGTTCTGTAACACCACAACTGTGAGGTGCTTCTGCCTCCATGTGCCAATTTATGAGTGATTCCCACCATCCTGCCTGCCATCCCTAGTTGTGCGAGTGCATGGGGCAAGGTGGGATCCTGGCAGGACCTTGACACCTCTTCGCTTTCTGTCTCCTATAGTGTTGTCAGGATTTATCCTGCGGGAAGAGATTGAAGGTAAGGGCCACATGTGATGAGCTGCCACTCTGCCCCTTGCTGAGTGGGGCGGGCAGCTCTGGGGCAGAAGCAGGACGTGCCCACGTTGTCCCCATCTCACTAGCTCTTCCCCCCACCAGTTGGAGAGGAGATCGAGATGACACCCATGGTGTTTGCCAAGGGTTTGGCTGATGCAGGCTATTGGGGGGATAAGCTCTTCGGGCGCGTGGTGAGCGAGGACATGGAAGTGGGTGCTGGTTTCCTGCGCAAAGCCTGCCGTGCCAGAGCCATCTACGGCCTGGAGCCTGTCTTTGAGTCCGGCCACACCTGCGTCATCAAAGTGCACAATTTCATCGTCTTTGGGACCAAGAATGAGAACAGCCTTATCGAGAAGAACTATGATATCACCATCCAGGTGGGCATTCTTGTGGGCCACCCTCCACCTTTTTCCTTCCCACCTACTCCATCTGCATGTGAGTTGGTCCCCAGACAGTTCCCAGCTCTGTGCCCACTTTTGCTATTTCCTTCCACTTTTGGAATGCTCTGGAGAGGTCTAGCCGTGTTCTGGGGGGCTGGACATGTTCTTGCCATTCTGGGCTTCAGCTCTTCCCTCTGAGCAACGTGGAGCTGCTCAGGACTTTCCCATCACCCTTTGACCACCAGGACAGGGAAACAACTGGCAGTGGTCCCAGGGAGGCATTGGTACAAGATGGGACAGTTTCTTAACTCCTCTGTTTGCTCCTCCAGGAATGTAAAGTCCAAAACTCCAGCCGTGAGTACTGCAAGATCTTTGCTGCTGAGGCACGAGCCGTCCCTGATTTTGGAGCGGTGCCCGAGTAAGTGATGTGCTGCAGCTCCACTGGCTTGATGCCCTGGCAGAGCATTGCAGGGGATGGTGGGAAGATTCCCTGTGGGTGATGGGGCATCCCAAAGGGCAGTGCACTCTACTCCCACCCACAAATGGAAGGGATATTGGGAGGAAGGCAAAAGCCAGGGTTGCAGACCGTGGTGTGAATCTCCACTTGCAGAGGAGGGAGAGCTCCCCATGCTGACATTGTCTGTGAACTCCCACGCAGGATAATTCCTCTGTACCTGATTTATCGACCGGCCAACAACATCCCTTATGCCACAATGGAGGAGGACCTCGGCAGGCCCTGCGAGCAGTACTGTGTCACCGAGAGAGACGGGAGCTTGGTGGCACGAGGCACCTCGGAGATTGTGCTCAAATGCTGCACCTTCCAGCACTGGGTCTACCAGTGGACAAACGGAAACATCCTCGTGACTGACATGGAAGGTAAAGGGATCTCCTGTGTGATTCCTGTGGCCCGTCACCCCCCTCCAGCCTGGAAAAGGAAGAAAAGCCCCAGGCTTGCCCTCCTGCCTCTCTCTTCCCCCATGCCCTGGAGCCCTCTACCCAGGGCAGGCTTAGGGCTGGTGCCTGTCCTTCTCCGGACAGAGACCGGTTGTCCTCTTAAATTACAGGAGTGGGCTGGAAGTTGACCAACGTGCGGATCGCTACCAACCTGAAAGGGTGAGTGACCTCCAGCTGCTGGAGCAGGATGGCCCTGGCTGTCCCCAGCTCTGCCGCTCACCTGGCAAGGGCCATGGTGACTGTGGTCAGGCTCCATCCTCACCTCCCTGCTCTGGTGGGACATCTCCTGGTGCAAAGCAGGAGCTGAGGATGGCTGTGTTGGCAGGTACCAGGGGCTGAAGGAGAGCTGCTTCCCCTCTCTGCTGGAGCAATTCCCGGCCGCTCACAGGTGCAATCATTACTGCAGCATCCTGGGCCTGAAGATGCTGGAGCCAGCCAAGCCCAAGGGCTCCAAGAGTCCCTGCCTGGGCAGGAAATCTGCCCAGTCCAGCCCCCAGCTCCAGAAGAAGGTGCTGACAAGTCCTCAGGGCACTCGCAAGGCTGCTGTGAGCCCCAAAAGCTCCCGGAGAGCTGCAGAAACAGGGGAGGCCCCAACAGCCTCCAAACCCAGGTCAGGAGAGAGCAACAGAGCTGGCTGCCCACAGTAGTCAGAGCTGCTGCAGCTGGGACCCCCACGTAACCACTGTGGGGAGGGGAAGACCCTAGCAGTGGCCTTCTCCGTGGGGCTGCTGCCCGGCCTGCAGCGCTTGCATTGTGTGGTGTGTGCTAATTGCGAGCGGCTGGGCCAGGGCCGCGGGGCTGTGAGCCGTGGGCCACCTCCCCAGTACCTTCTACAGGAGCTGCTTCTGGAGCCTGTGGGGCCGTGTGCCTCTCCGCGCTCGGACTCGCTTTCCTCTCTCAACTTTCTGTAGGCCTTCGTTAAGGCAGGGGCAGAGCTTCTCGCTCGGGCTTGGCAGGCTTGTGTCCCTGCCTGGCTTCCCAGCAAACTGGGAGTCCTGGACAGCCTCCTGGCTCCCAGCACCTCATGTCCCTCTTGTGTCCCCATAAAGCGACCGGGCCAAGCCTTGCCAGCACTGTCAAGGATGAGAACCCTGCCAGTGCCCAGGCAGTCCCCTGTGCCCTGGCACACCCTTTTTCCTGCAGAGGGTTCCAGCAGTCACTGCAGGGCTGCTCTGCTATGGTGTGGGGCTTTGGGTTGTTGGCTGGTCCCAGGGCGGGGTGCTTGCACTGGTACCAGCTGCTGCATAAGGATGGGATTTTGCACCCCTGCCCTCCCCTGCATCCCGGGGAAGTTTCCCACCCTGTTGCTTGGTGGCTGCTGAGGGCAGCCGTGCTGCTCTGGATGGTGGCCAGTGCTATGGTAAGAATGCTCTACCTCACATGGGATACCTGGGAGCAGGGCAAAGAGGTGGCTTCCTCTCCATACCAGGATCTGCCTTGGCACACGGGGGTGTTTAGCCCACAGGACTCGCTCCTCCTTGCCCCCCTGCCATACAGAGATCCTCTATGCCCCAGCCCCACAGCACGATCTGGTGCTTAGCATCACCCCTGCTTGGCTCATGCTGGACTCCAGCAACAGCTGGCAGTGCCCACTCCAAATCCTGCTACCCCTGGCTCAAGGCAGTGATGGACAGGCACAGGAACTGTCTGCTCCACTGCTGTGCAGAGCATCCCCTTTGTCAGGGCATTGCAGGAGGGTGCTGGGTGCCAGTGACACCACTCTGCAGGGTGGGGTCCCAAGCGGTGGCTCGGTGCAGCCGGGTGGAGGGAAGGGGCCGGGCTGGGAGCGTGGCGTGCTCTGGGCTCCTGTCCTTCATCGTTGGGTGACTGTAAAATACCGATGTACATAACGTGGCTGCGTTGGCGCCCGGGTGCTCGAGTGCAATAAAGCGAGAAGGACTGGCCTGTTCCCTGGCGCTGTGGTCCCTCCGGGAAAGGGGCACCCGAGTACGATGGGATGGGCTGGCTTTGTGTTTGGGGGAAAGAAACATCTTCAAGCACTGACTTTACTCCATCCATGCCCCATGGGGGAAAAGAGGGTGGCTGGGGCCAGAGCCCAAGGCTGGCAGCAGTCAGGGGCTCAGCTTGCGAGGTCTGCAGTGGGCACGGGGTGCAGCCCCAGCAAAGGGCCTTGTGCTGTGTGGGACAGACACAGTCAGGGACCAGAAGGGGTCTGAGGGCAAGCACCCAAAGGTTGCCATAATTTATTTGGGAGCTGCTCCCTTGTGTCCACAGGGCCAGCACCTAAGGGTGCAGGTCGCAAGGTGCACGCAGCTGTCCATCAGCACCGGAGTGGAGACCAAACGCTCAGGTTTCTGTTGAGGTTTTTTCTACCTTTGGGGATAGGCCTTGCAGGCCCTGGTGTTCCCCCACCTCTAGGCTGTCCCTGCACAGGACGTGTGGTTGTAGTGCCCGCAGCACTCTGTGAGCCAAAGCACACTCTCTGCCTGCTCAGCCCAGGATCCTGTGAAGGAGAGAGTCCCGTTCTGGAGCACCGAGCTGGAAGGAGAGACACAGGGTCAGGACAAGCTGCTGCCCCACTACCTGAGTCCTTGGGCAGGACCAGATGGCTCTGGGGCCCTTCACACCCACCTGGCAAAGAGCTGCTTACAGCAGGTGTACATGGTGTAGCTGGTCGAGCTGAAGTTGGTGGTGCTGAAGAACACTGTGCAGTCACCCACCTCTGTTGGCACATGGAGGAGACCTGGGGGACAAGGTCTCCTGCTGGGACTTAAGAGGGACCATGGATCCAAATCCCATACCCCAAGCAAGCTGTGAGTGCCGTACCCCGTGCCTGCTCACAAATCCCACACCCTGACTATGCTTGCTGGCAAATCCTGTACCTGGGACTGTGCAGGTCCCATGAGCCATCCCACATCACCCCCAAGACTTCAGGGAGCTCCTTACAATACTCCAAAAGTTGCCCTTAAAATGTTCCAGCCCAGAGGAGGATGAGGGGCCCCAGGAGAGCTGTTGGGCTTGGGCAGCCCTTGGCAGAGCCATGAGGGGAGAGCAGGGACTGGAGGCCCTGGTAGAGCCATAGGGGAACAGGCAGTCCACCTCCATCCCTGAACTCTGCATTTATGGGGTCTTCAGCCCTGTGCCTGTCCCTCCCTGGATCTCTCTGGCCCTGCCAGCAGTGGGCAGAGACCTACCTGCCAGGCAGGCATTGAGCATGGAGACGCAGATGCCAGTGAGCAGGGCCCGCAGCACCACGGAGGCAAGGTCACCCTTGCGCTGGGGCACCATGGAGGCTGTGGGGGCAAAACAGACAGTGTCAGATCCTTGCACTGTCAGATCCTTGCTCCAGCTTTTCACTGGGCTGGGGACAGATAGGGACGTGTCCTCAGTCCCAAGCTGGCTCTGCCACATAGTGCCCTGCCCAGCCCAGTTCCTGCTGTCTGCAGGACGTGGTGATCCCAGCTAGCACCCAGCGCATTGTCTGCCCATCCTGGCAGAGCGCTGTGCCCACCCTGCACCCATGGGTAATCCACCAGAGCCCTGAGCACTCCCAGCACTGGAGTCTTTCTGCTCTTTGCCCTGTGGCTGGGTGACACCCAGGCTTGGGGGGACATGCACGTGCTCTTGCGCATGGCTGCAGTGCAAAATCACCCCGGTCACCTCATGCAAATCCTGTTTTTTAACTGGCAGAGACCGAACATGGAGGCTTGAGGGGAGTAAATTCCTCCTGCCTCAGCTGAACTCTTGCTCCCTGGCCCAGGATCCCCCTCGCTTGTGCCCAGGCACCCAGAACATGGGTCACACTCACCCAGGCCCCCCAGAGTGATGCCGATGGAGCTGAAGTTGGCGAATCCACAGAGGGCAAAGGTGGTGATGCTCTCGGCTCGCTCCTGGAGGGCACAGCAGCAGGGTGTGGTCACCTCTGCCCAGGAGCAACCCCAGGGCACTCAGAGCTGAGCACCACATTGGAGGTCCCAGATAGACATGATAGAAGTCCCCCACCCCAACCCCTTCTCCTTCAGCTATTTTTGGGAGCAAGGATGAAGGGCTTGGGGGGACAAGGGGCCCTGTAGCACCATGATCTGTCCCATCAAGGAGCAGGATAAATGGGAAAAAGCTTCACTGACTCCTTCCTCCCACACCCAGCCATTAGCAAACATCCAAGTCTAGCTGGCCATAGGTGCCCTCCCACGCCCAGCACCATCAGCCTGATTCAATGATCTTAGAGGACTTTTCCAAACTAAATGGTTCTATGATCCTCTGCCTGCCCACCCCCCATCTGCCTAGCCAGGTCCCATGCCCCATTCCAGCTGGCTCCATCCCTGCCGTGTGTCTGGCCGGGTGGGAGGTGCCCCTCACAGATATCCACTGCTTCCGGTTCCCATCCCACTCCTCCAGGCCCATCAGACGGTTCTTCTTGTACGTGGCCAGCTGCTGGTATGCCACAAACTCATTCAGGAAGATCTTGATCCCCAGGAGCTCAGCCACCAGCGGTGAGTCTGCCCAGTCTGCCCCCATGAGAAAGGCCACCGGCATGAGGACGTAGGAGCAGATCACCTGGGAAAAGCATCCCAGATGGGAATGACTCAGAGCTGACCTTTTGCACAGCCCCCGGATTGGACATCCGCTGCCAACACTCGCCAAAAGCCCAGCAAGGGTCTCAGCAGCCCACTGAGGCAGCGGGCAAAGGTGGGGATGGGTGGGGGATGCAGGATCTGGCAGCCCAGACCGTGGGTCTGCTCTTGGGGTTACCTGGAAGCTAAGACCCTCGATGTCTACCATCTCCCCGAACCAGCGGAGGGTAGAGTTGATGAACTCCAGCATGGCCAAGAAGGCGATGAGGTTGGCTGCAATGTTGGCCACGAGACCCACGGAGGCGGCAGCCCCGTTGCTAGCAGCTTCGAGGATGTTCTGCTCTTCCCTGCATGGAAAAAGACCCCGATGTACTCATCTGGCTGGGCATCCCCCGTGCCAGGTCAGCACTCACTCCACGGATGTGTGCACACAACAGGCTCTCCCAGCCTCGGGCCACCCGCAGTGTGCACTCGTGCCCCAAAGTGCCCCCACTGCTTCCCTGCAGTGGAAGGACACATGCAGCCCCACTGCCCCTCTCCTCACACTCACCCACTGGAGAGGCGGACGCTTGCTTTGCCCTTGAACTTGGACTCCTCCACTTCAGGGTAGACGAGTTTGGCCATGGCGAGGGCACAGGGCGCAGCCATCACAGAAGCTGCGATCAGTGATCCTGCATCGATCTGCAACGTGCAGACCAGGGGCATGGGCACCTCTGCACAAGGCTGCGCCCCCTGACCTGCTACCCCAGGGCATCCCAGCACGTGGCTGGCATCAGCCAGTGACACTCGGAGCAGTTCAGGCTCCCTGCTTGCTCAGGGTGGGAAAACTGGCTGCTTCTCTCAGCTAAGCAGCCGTGCACATGGGGCAGCTTGCCTGGGTGGAGGCACTCCTGGAGCTGCAGCAATTGCAGCCTTGGTGATGTTAGTCTCTCCTGCTGTTTGGCTTAATCATAATGGTTCTTGTCCCTTCCTTGTCCCTTTTTACTGGTATCAGAGCAGTAAGTTGTGTAACACTGCGAACTTCTACCTGCTGACAAAGGGCCAAGCTCCCAGCCTCACCCCTCCCCTGGCAATGTCTCATTTCTCTGACCTTCCACCCTTGCTTCCCCATTTAAGGAGACTAATTAATGTTTAAATAGCAGGAGCTCAGGCAGCAGGTTAAGGGGAAGGTTTATTCGGAGCACTGATGAACTGAAGAGGCATCAGTGCTCTGAACCCTGGGGGATTGGGGCCAGGAGTGCCCAGGCAGTGCTGGCGGAGCAGGGATCCTTCAGTTGGAAGAAAAGAGGGAGGGGGGTGGGTATGGCTGTTTCTATTTAAAAGGGTTGGAGGGAAGGCACTGCTCAGAGATACCCAGTGAAAAGGTGAGAATCACAGGCGCAGTTTCAGTTGGATATAGGGAAAAATTGTTTCTTGTGACTGAGGCGCCTGTGGGGGAAACCAGAGAGGCTGGGGGAGATCTCCATCCATGGGATGTTCACCACCAACCTGACAAGGCCCCGGGCATCCCCTCAGTTGCCATAACCTCAGTTGGTAGGAGGGTGGATCAGACACCCTCCCAGAGGGTCTTTCCAGGCTATATTATCCCATGATTCTGTGGGATTTGTCCTGCTCGCTGTGCAGGGGCACACAGTAAGGGTCCCATAGCACTGCCTTCTACCTGGCAGGGCTCTGGGGTTCTGGCCAGGCCAGCAAAGGTGAGGCTGGGCGGAGTGTCTTTGGGACAAGGTGAGTGGACGTCCTGCTCTCATCCTACTCATGAAAGGGGACCATGGGGCACCTGCTGGGGGTCTTCTCCCATCCTCAAGTCCAGGGCAGTTCTTGCATGTCAGGACCCCGTAGCAGGGAGCACATGGATCCAACTGCTCGTGCACTCACCCCAAAGGATATGTAGGCACCCATCACGCTGCCTGCAATGGTGGAAAAGCCACCAGTCATCACAGCATGGAGTTCTGACAGGGTCATGTCTGGGAGGTATGGCCGGATAAGCAGTGGGGCTTCGGTCTGTGGAAGAGAAAACCCTGCTGTCCTTGGGATGGGGCCACACAGGGCCACAGTTCTCATCGGGAGGGAGAAGACCCTTTCTCCAGGGCAGGCTCAGCTGCAAGCACTGAGGAGCTGGATCTGCTGCCCAGGACCTTACCTGTCCCACGAAAATGTTCCCTGCCACACTGAGAGTCTCGGTGGAAGCGGTGCCCATTGAGAATTGAAGCAGCCAGGAGATCTGGGGAAAGACACAGCCACTGTGTTGACAGAGGCTCCTGGCACCCTGCCACCATACCCATGAAGCCAGGCACTGTTTGGCCCCTGCACGGAGGTAATCCTGGGAAGCACCCCCAGACTTGGTAGAAATGTCAGCTCTAGGGTTCGGTTTTTTTGGCTTTCTGAGAAGGACATGCTAGAAAGAGGGTGTTTGTGTCTGTTCTTTTAAGTAGGACAAATCACCCCAAATTAGTACCATGACAATTTTCCTGGGACATCTCTCAGCTGACCACAGTAGACAGAGAACCCAGCAGGTTCGTCTCCTTTCCACTGCCATCTCAGATCTAGGAGTGAGACCCTACCTTGAGAATAAGCCACTGCATGACACCGAGGTAGTAGAGGATGGACATCACACAGCTGAAGAAGACAATGATGGGCAGGGCCTGCAGGCAAGGCACAGGGTTAAAGGAGAGCTCAGCCACACATCCCGGCACCCATGGGCACCCCGCTGGGCATGGTGTGGTACTGCACAGCCAGCCCACACTACTGGGGTGCCACAATGCCCAGCCGGGCTGGCAGGAAGGACAGGGACCAGTGCAAATCCTCCATGGCACTGGGGAAGTCCACAGGTGGATACACAGCTGAGGGAGATCCATCTCTGAGATGGCTGAGCTGTACTGCAGCAGATCTGGCTGCATTTGGCTCTGTGCTCTCCAGGACCCAGCAAAGAGCCAGACCAGAAGAAAACCTCCCCACGCCCCATTCCCTGGCTGACCTGGAAGGCAAAGATATCTTCAGTGAGTGTGTTCCCAAAGACAAAGCTGGAGCCAGCCGTGGTGTAGCCGAGGAAGTACTGCAAGGGAAGAAGTTACACAGTAGGACGGAGATCTCCATCAGGTCCTTCCCTGGTATCTCATTCTGCCTAGTGAGGGGCTGTGCCCCCCGTCCCACACCTCACTTCCTTGCACACCAAAGAATGACCCTCTTAGACCTAAGATGGGGCCACTGGTGGGCTTTCCCAAAGCCACAGGGCTCTGCTACAGCCTGCAAATGAGAACACACCGAGGGCTCTGGGCTGCTGCCGAAAACCAGGGAAGAGTTGGCTTCCCTCCAGTCCTGAACAAAAGTGTTTGTGAGCATGCAGTCCTTGCCATGTCCTCTGCTCATGCCACACTCAGCTTTTTCTGTTAATCCCAGGGTGCAAGCACAGGGTGGGATGAGTAGATGCAGTACCTGGATCTGGTCTCCCAGCCATTGGAAAGCTTGGGTGCCGGGAGTCGTTCGGAGGATGAAGAGTCCAAGTAAGAACTCCAAACCAAGACCCCAGAAAACGGCTCTCCAGGACACCTGGGGACAAAAAGCAGAACAGGAGCTGAAATGTTGTCAAGGCCTACAGGCTTCCCCCTCTGGTTTCCAGCTGCTGCAACAGCAGCACCTGGCAAACACCAAACACTGCCCTGGGTGAAGGTCATGGGGAGACTGATAAAGTGTCACAGAAACTGGCAAACGTGGTTCAGTGACAGAGCCAGAAATGAGTTGGTGGGACTCTGGAGCTGGCTGGAACATAACCTGCCAGGCTGACCAAGGAGACAGGCACAAAGACTTAATGCTGATTGGTAGCACAGAGCTGCTAGACTGAAACTGGCTGCTCAATAACCCTTTGGAGGAGCAGGATGGAGGGACTGCCTCGCATTGCAGCAGTTTGGGCTGGAAGCCACCGGGACTTCAGTCATTTCTGACCAAAGCCCCCAAGGCACCTGAAGCTCAGGCCCACCCTCCACCCACAGCACCTGAAGCTCAGGTGTGGGTCTGGTGCTGGGTTTCTGGGTCTGACCCACTCTGAGGGACGTGACAGAAAACAGGACAGAGGCAATGTAGGGGAGCCCTGGGCTGGGAAGGAGAGCAATGCGAAGATGAGCAGTGAGGTGGCTTTGGGGTCTACCCACCCAACCAGTTCAGCTGCCCAGGCTGTGCCCAGCTCTGCCCAGCTCTGCTGGGCTTCTGCTTCCTCCAGAGAAAGGGATGCCAGGGGGAATGAAGTTCTTGTTCTCCAGTGGTCACCTCCTGCAAGGGGACTGATGGGCAAGTCACACCCGAAACACGTACCGCACCGTGGTGCTTGGAGCAGGCAAACAGGAACAGCACCACAAAGCAGAAGCCACCTAATGAGATGAGCTGCTCTGGGTTTCTGCCAGTGTCCAAAGCCAGCCACACAATAAGGCCTGCCAGGAGGGCCACACACAGGAGCCTGCAGAGGAAACCCCAGGCTGTCAGCAAGATGGTGTCCCCATGGGGAGAGCACCTCACGAAGGGCAAGAGCCGATTGTGATGGAATTGCCACGGTAAGGTCCACGTACCTGAAGAAACCTGGGGCTCAGGCACGAGCAAGGGGTGTGAACAGCCACCATGCTACTGAGGCAGAGCAGCAAGACATCTCTGCCATGGCTTTTAAGTGGTTCCCAGGCTGGGCCACGCTCGCCATTTGTGAGGTGCCAGCATGGCACTAGAGCACACGCCTGATGCCATCGGCTGTGGTTGTGCTGGCAAGGGCCATGGGAGGGGACCCAGGTGCTGGGAGGGATCTGGCCCTGCCTTCTCCTGACTCACCATTTCAGCCACTGCCAGGACTTTTGGAAGCACTTCCCAATGGGGCGGAGGAGCAGCAGAACCTTTGCTCCACAGTGCTTCTTGAAGTTGTTCCAGCAGATGAAGAAGGCAACCACAGCAGTCATGACCAGCAAGGCAAGGGCTCGCTGCAAGCTGAGGTAACAGGCCGCAATGAAGTAGCACAGGTAGGCTGCAGAAGGTACATTGCGGGGTCAGAAACATCAGGGCTGTAGGATCATGGGTTCATAACTAACTGGGGCCAACCATGAGGTTCATTTCCTCCAAATGTCCTTCCCTGGCCACCCTTGAGGATCCCATCTTTGCAAGAGGAGACCTTAAGAGCACCACCGCAGCAGGGAGCAGAAGGGGCACAGGAAACCCTTTGGGCAGGTAGAGAAAGGTCAGGGGGACAGTGAGGTGAAGACAGAACTGGACAGGAGTAGTGGGGTGAGGAGGGGGCAGTGAGGCTGCTGGGAGTGGATACAACCTCCCCCACACATGACCATGTTGAATATGTGGAGTCTGGAGGCGCAGCCAGCCAAAGGGGTGGGGATGTGGAGTCTCAGTGCCGGGAAGTCCTCACCTGCTCCAAGGAGCCCCAGGCTGACTCTTCTCAACACCTTGGCATGAGCCTTGCAGAAATGTTTTGCCTTGGATGCCGGCTGCAGGGCCTTCCTGGGGAGAGTCACATGCCAGAGACATGAGAGGTGCAGAAGATGGATGTGGAAGATCAGCCCAAGCCAAGCCAAACCACCCCAACTGCAGCCAACCCACCAGAGCCAGGCCATGACCATGGCTCCCAATGGGCGCTTCTAGCAGCAGGAGATGGCACAGGTGGGCCACGGTGACAAACCCCAGCACCCCCACCATCAC
>VZRQ01000910.1:144669-154940 GCA_013397975.1 Machaerirhynchus nigripectus
CCATCCCAGCCCGGGCCGTGGCCCCGGTGCTCTCCTGGCCCTCACCCGCTCCCTGGTCCCAGTCGCGCCCCGTGTCTGACCCCAGCTGCGGCGTTCACCCCCTCACCTTCACGCTCTGCCCTTGGCCCAGCTCCCTGCTCTGACCCTGATCCTGACCCTTCCCCTCATCCCAGCGCTCTGTATCCCAGGGCAACCCCGTTCCCCCAGCGGTAACCTCACCTCTCGCTCCCCTGTGTATTTCTCAGGGAGTAAACTTTCTCCCAACCACAGGATTAATGAACGACTGGGCACAGAGGTACGGGAGAGGAAGAGAGGGACTAAGGATTTTACGCTCCTGAAACAGCACCAGGGATCAGTCTGAGCCAGACTCCTTGTTTCTCCTGCTCAAGCACCTATCAATAGCTAATGACTCTGCTCTCACCACTGCTGCTGCTTTCCTGCTCCCAGTATTAAAGGTTCTTTCATTTTCACAGATATGCGAAGAATTCCAAACACCTGGGATCAAAAAGATTTCTTGACACAAAATATTTTAGAGTGATCGCAGCCATGACTCATTCTCTCAGAAGAGCTGGTCACAAAAACCTCGGCTCCTTCGTATATGATGAGCTCATTGCTTGTCATACAGACACACCTCCCACGGGGGGGAGGTGCAGGGAGAGGCAGGGGTCTCCTACAACCGTGCTGGTCATGTCTCTACACCCCATCCGTCCTGCTGTATCTGCTGCAGCTGGCAAATCCTAAACCTAAAACAGTCTTCCTGAGGCTTGGGGCAAACCAGAGAAATGCCCTGTGCGCCTTGATTACTCTGAGAAGTAATTGCTCCTGCCACCCTGAGCTCATCTTGCTCATAACCAGCCCAAAAGAGCGAGCTCAGAGTGGTGGAGGAAGACAGAATGGTTTTCTGTGTCCTCCCTTTGTGCCCACCTCGTCCTGTCCTCAGCAGTTTGCTGCTGTGCACCGGTTGTCCCTCAGCAATGGTGGGAGGCTTTGCAGTGGGAGATGCTCTCCCACATCAAACTGGCTGCCCAGGAGATGGTGAAGGGGGTCTCTTTGGTGGTATCTGAATGACCTGGGTGTCCATGTGCTACTGTCCTGCCCCAGTGCCACCTTTCTCCCTCTCCTGTCCACCCACCAAGATACCAGTACGTGCCTCTTACGGGGTTGCAGGGATACTGCTTTTGTTCCCTGTCACCATCTGTGATGTCCAACCATGCACCATCTTATGCTGGAACAAAGTGGGTGCAGCGACACTGGAAGGAGACACGTGGTTCTCCTCCCATGCCCAAGGAGTTTGACACCATCATCATCCTCTTGACTGCACCAAGGAGACAAATCCAACCACCAGACACCTGCAGGACAGGTGTAGCTGAGCCATAGAGGTGGGAACACAGCAAGCTCTGAACCCCAGAGCATGAGCTCGTGAATGGAAAAGGTCCTTGTGCTACCCTGTGCCTGGTCTCTTGTGCCTCCCTCCACACTGGCACAATGCCATGAGCTGGGCCGTGTCACTGGTGAAGGGATAATCCCAGCTCCACGCTGGCCTGGACAGCTGCTGTGGTGAGTCAGGACAGTGTGGTGGGACCCATGGGGATGGTGGGGCACGCTCTGGCAGGACATGCTGTCCATGGCTGGTAGAGACAGAGAACCTACAGTGCCATGCATGATGACCAGGGGATTCCTCCTCGGGGACTCACGTGGGCAGGCAGAGTGGGACCCCTGAGGCTGGTGTCACCACGGCCCTTACCCCAACTCCTGGCCTGGCCGGATGCAGAGCTCATATTCGGGTGGGTGGATGCTGGGCACTGCTCACACAGTGTGGGCTCCTTGGTGGCATGGAGGAGGCGGTGGGGCTCGTGCTTTGGATGCTTGGCAGATGTTTCTAGAATGTGGAAGTTGACAGAATTACAATGACCTCAACTGCTGGGACAGGCACGGCTGAGCTAACACTGCAGCGGTACGGGGGAGTCGGCCAAACATGGAAGGAAGCAGGGAGCTGCGAGAGGACACAGAGATAAGGTACTGGGTGTGGGTGAGAAGGAGGAGGCAAGAAGCTGCTGCCACCCATTGCTGGCCTGTCCCAGCACAACTTTCTGCCATAGGCTGCCCTCCCCAACAGAACTGAGATGTGAGCACTCCTAAGGAAACCGTGCCAGGTTGTGGGGGCCCCCACCGCCCTTTGCCACGTGCTTCTTTGTCCAGGTGGTTTGGACCTGCCAGGATGTGTTTGCACAGCAGGGAGGAGAAGAGATGAGCTTGTGGGAGCACTGAGGGACCCATCTGTCTACTGGGTAACTGGATCCCTTCAGGCTGCTCAGCACCCGGGCAGGATGGCTGCTCCAGGCAGGCTCCTCTGCTCTTCCTACCCTGCTCTGTCCCTCGATGCCTTTTCTCTGAGCCCTCTGATGCCTGTGGGTTGTATTCAGAGGGATTTTAAGTGCCTGGAATGTCAAAATGCCAATGCAGCCAGGCAGAGAGTGCTGCTGCACCCAGATGTTGCCACTCTGTGGCCCAAATATAAATCTTGCAGCTGGCACAGGGACAAGAGCAATTCATCACTGCACGGCTGCCTCGGCTGCTCTGCCCCTTGAGTGGCCTCTCCAGCTGTTCCCTCACTGAGGCAGCCCCTGGCCCCCTCTCCCAGTCTCAGGAAGGCAGATGGGAGGTAGAGGATCCCCACCACCTCCTCTTTTTCTTGTGGATTGCTAAAGCAGCCACGGGAGCAGCACTGGTGCTGGGGAGGCAGGATGGATGCCAGTGCTGTAAGGAGGTGCTCTGTGTTTTGCTGGTGATGAAAAAGCAGTGGTGCAGGCCAGTGTTGTCCTCTCTGGCTATTCAGAGGCCATAAATCCAACTTGGAAATTGCTCTACTGCCGAAATCCCACCTTCCTTCCTAGGGAAATCAGAGCAACCCTACCATCTAGCCCAACATCCCATATTCCCATACCCATAGGTGCTGCTGGGGCAGAGCTGGATGCTGGAGCAAGAGCAGGGAAAGGTTCTGGGGCTGGGATAATTGGAAGGTAAAGGTCTGGGTGAGTTTTAGGAGTGAAGGACAAAACACCTGAACTGCAAAACAGTTGCAGTCAACCTGACCCCATACTGTCCCCACCATCGTCTTCTAGGGCTCCAAGGGCTGGAGCCCCTCTGCTCTGGAGCCAGGCTGGGAGAAGCGGGGGCCTCAGCCTGGAGAAGAGAAGGCTCCAGTGAGACCTTAGAACCCCTGCCAGTGCCTAAAGGGGCTCCAGGAGAGTTGGAGAGGGACTTGGGACAAGGGATGGAAGGACAGGACAAGGGGGAATGGCTTCCCACTGCCAGAGGGCAGGGATGGATGAGGTATTGGGAAAAAATTCTTGGCTTAGAGGGTGATGAGGCCCTGGCACAGATTGCCCAGAGAAGCTGTGGCTGCCCCATCCCAGGAAGTGTTCCAGGCCAGGCTGGACAGGTCTTGGTCTAGTGGAGGGTGTCCCTGCCCATGTCAGGGGGGGGATTGAGATGAGCTTTAAGGTTCCTCCCAACCCAAACCATTCTATGATTGTACCTCATGTGACATGCACCAAGGAGTGAAGGAGACGGACTTGAGCATTTCTTGACCTGAGTGTTCAGCTGTGATGATCTCCAGAGGCTTTATGAGCCCACAACAGCACATGAGGTGGGTCCTGGTTCTTCCAAAGCCTGAACTTCAAAGGATATTTTCCAGTCTGCCAGCAAGAAAACTGGAAGGGAAGACAAATAGGATATAACAGACTGATTTTCTGCTTGGTTATATTTTGGGAACCCCTTGCCTGGCCCCAGTGCTCAGAAATCAAAGAAAATGGTACCCAAAATGTATGGAGCAGGGATTTACCAAAGCCGCCCTGTCCAAAACCCAGACAGCAGCCTTTGGAGCCTTGTCCTTGTGTGCCCAGCATCCTGCTGAAGATGGAACATGGGGGAAGTGCCCTGGGGAGAACCAGCCATCCTGCAGCCCTAAATAAATGCTGCCACATACTTGTGTGTGCCCCGCCTGATTCCAGCTGCCAGCCCCAGCTCTCACTCTGCCTTTGTCTGTGCACAGCAGGAGCCTCCTCCCGCTGCAGGGATTTATGGCCTGCAGACAGCCACCTCTTAACCCAGCTTTGTGCTGCTGAATGGGCAGAAAACAGGCCACCAGGAGCTGCCAGGCAGCCTGCCAGCCCTCACCTCTCTACCTCTCGCACTTGTCTCTGAATTCACCTTCATTTTCTGCCTCTCAGCCCTTTCAGAGAAACTGGGCTGGTGGCAATCGGAATTGACCCCCTCTCTGTGGGAGGAATGGCCACTGTTTTACTCTTGTCCACTGAGCCCATCTTCCTGATGGCTGATGACAGCCCTATTAAGAGATATAAGGGGATATCAGAGGGGCTTCACACCCCACAGGCAATGTAAATCTATCGAGTCTGTCTGGAGAAGGACCCAGCTGCGTGAGCATGGCTGTTGCAGCTGGATTAATCAAACCCACCATTAACCCCTTCCTGGGGCACTCAGGTCCCCTGCCCGCCCCACAGCACAGGCCCCCACCAGCAGGTTGCTCTGATTGAGCTGCAAATGCTCCAGCTCCTTAGTTTGCTCAGCCTCAGATCGATGAGCGCAGGCAGCTCCAATCAATTCCACTTTACCACTTGCTATTGAGTTCAGATCCACGCTCTCCCAGCTGGTCCCGCTTCCTTTGTTCACTCAGAAGAGGGATTCAGGCATTTTATCCCAGCTGGATGCTGCTTTGCCCTTGCAGGGTCAAACCCTTTGGTAGGAGCAAATAAAACCCCACGGAGGGCCAGCAACGAAGGGACAGGATTTGTGCTATGGTTGAAGCCCCAAGAGCACCCACCTGGCTGGCAGAGTGTGGAAGTGGGTGGCTGGACGAGGCTATGCGATTTGCATGATGTAATAGAGCTGTTGCCACCAAGCCAGCAGCTGTCCTGAGGTTCTCCTGCCATGATCCTTGTTTTGCTGCAGGAAAGCTCCCGTGTCTCTGTTCCCCTGCCCCCATGGAAGCTGAGTGGAGAGAATTCAGCACTCTGGGACCTGAGCCCACACAAAATGAAAAAAAAATAACATCAACGAGTTTACATAACAGCTGTTTGGAAATTTCCCTCAAACCTGGCGTTTGTCTGTGAAAGAAGTGTTTCTTACCCTCTGGGTGTCAGTCCTACAAGTCATTTTTCTCTGTCTCTTGTCACCCAGCTTTCTCACTGGCCTGTCTCCAGGGTGCTGCACCTGAACCTGTGGAAATGAAGTTCCCCATGGCTCTCCACACCTCGTCAAAGTGTTAATGAGATAACGGATCACACCACAGAGCAGTTGTGACGCCTGGGGTTGTGATGTGCAGAGGGCTGTCAGCACCAAGAGCAGAGGCAGGGACCAGGCTTGGCATGGCTGAGGGGATGACCGATGGATCTGGCTCCAAGCTGGCAGATGTCTTTCAGCAAGTTGTCATCTCTTCTTTTGGTCAATTAGCATTGCCTCAATTATACTATCAACTGCATAAGGATTTTTTTTTTTTTACTGGAAGTTGGGGAGCTGCAAAAAGTGCCTGCAGAAATTTGCTCCATTTGGTAAAGACACATGCTTTGGGCATATCCTGCCCAGGCTTTGATGGTCTCCCAGTGCAAATGTGTAGCAACACCTCCCCTGGACACGATCCCTGTCTCTAAAAACTCACAAGGCTCCTTGTGCCAGTCCTTGTATTTAATATGTATTCATGGATTCTTTTCTGTGGATTTGTCTGGTCTTGTTCCTAAACCATGTAGCATCTGCAGCAGCCCCTGGCAGGGAGAGCTGCTGTGTGCTGAGTGTCCTCCTTGTGCTATCCTTGTTATTTCAGCCTCTCCCACCTCCCCCAGGTGTGCAGATCTCTGTTTTGTGCTGTGCCAAAGAGCCCTGGTCCTTCACGGACCCCATGTGCAGAGACCTTGGGTCATCCTGTCGCCCTTCTCTGCACATTTTCCAGCTCTGCTGTATCCTTGGGATATGGGGACCAGGAATGCATGTAGACTGGGACTGGCTAGGGAATAGTGGCACCTCTGATTTCATCTCTCCTTTTTCCTGACCCTTCCTATCAGCTTGACAGAGAGTCTTTGAGGTTTTGACCTCTGCTGAGTGCTAAGGGGACAGTTTTACAGACTGTCAGAGCTCCCAGTCCCAGAGCCCATCACTTTAGAGAAGAAGCCTGGGCTTGGTTTCCCCATGTGCGTCACTTCCCTAACTCTAGCTTTTGTCTCATTTTATTGTCAAGTTGCTCAGCCTCTCAAAGTCCTCCTGCAATTCTTAGCATGCATTCGCAATTTCCAGAATAATTCAGTATTACTGCAGATTTTGCCACTGATCTCGTCAAAAGATGCGTGTGTGGAAATGCAGGGACCTCTGCTGGATCATCCTCAGGGGCCTGTTGGCTTTTTCCAAGAAAGTCACTAGCTTTGGAAAAGAGAAATTCACTGCAAGAGAGATGTATTGACTCTTCCCCAATATGTCATCTTTATCCATCTGTCCCCTAACGATGCCAGTTTCCTCCTCCGTATGCCATTTTTTGTTCATTTGCAGAGAACAGATGTGTCATTTATCAGTCTCAGACTCCCTGGCTGCCTCCCAGGAAGCATTTTTGGTGTCACAGTTGCCACCTTCCAGTCCTCATGTCCCCTGCTGTGGGGACCCCAGACCCCGTGGGGAGGTTCGGGTGTCACCCAGCAGATGTGACCTCCTCCTGGTCCCTGCTGTGCTGCACAGTGGGGTGTATGTGGGTTGATCCCAGGGAGGAAAGGAGCAGGAGTCACCACAGGCATTTCAAAGCTCCCGCAAATGGCTTTTATTTGAAGCTGTGGAAGAAGTACCTGGAGATTCAAGGAGCTGCAGGCTTCCCTGCAAGCCAGGGGAGATGCTGGCGTCAGGGGAAAGAGCCGACCCAGCACCTGACTAAGGTGACACGTTAGCAAGAGTCAGATTCAGCCCCCACGTTAGCTGGGGGTGAGTCAGCAGGGAGTGTGCAGGGGCAGACACCTTCTCCTCTGAGTCACCGGAAGCTCTGCCTGGGGGACGCCGGGCTGTGTCCGCACCACCCAAGGTTAAACTGGAGGGGAAGGTTTACCAGGAAGACGTGGCACAATCCCTCCTTAGCTCAGGGAAGGTCCTGTGTCCTGTTCTTGGCCCGGCTGCCAAACAGGGCTCGTCTCCAGCTGGGGGTGAGCACCTAGAACGCTTAGGGCAGCTGAAGCAGCTCCTCAGGCCCCGGAGGATGGATAAGGGCTGAGGACGCACACAGCTCTCTGCTGGGCTGGCAGGAGCCCGGAAGACATTGCCTGGCTTTTTCTTCCTGGTGCGTGCTCTGACCTGTCTAGATTTATCCAGGCAAGCAGCTCCTTTGGTGAGAGGAAGGGCGATGCTGTGAGCACCAGCCTGGAGATCTCAGCAAAGAGCTCCTGGACCCTTCAGAGGTGGAGAAGAGTGTGGGAGCAGAGATTCCAGTGCAGAGGACCAGCCCTGCATTCTTGCACACAACTGTAGAAAGCCCTTCTGCCTCCCCTATTCCCGTGGTCCCTCAGAGTGAACTACAAATCACTTCTGCACAGCCATGGGTTGTATTCTTCCTGTCAGAGGATTGTGTGCGAAGGGCTTCATCACCATCTTTCCCTCCCTCTCGGGGGCTCCATGGGCTGCAGGCACTGCCAGCAGCAGGCAGCCCCCACGGCTGCACACCCTACCTGGGGATGCTTCCCGCTGCGGCCGTGTGAGAGAGGAGCTAAAACGTGGAGTCTGACACGCAAGTGGTGCAGTGTGTGCTCCCTGATCCTCTCCCGTCTGCCAGTCCTGCCCCGCATCCCCTGCCAGTCCCTACACCCGCAACACTCCGTGACAGCCATCTGTCACGGTGAGCCGCAGCGCCTCGCAGGCAGAGTGGCATCACGGCCACCGCTGCGCTATCGGGGTCAGTCTCCACAGTGCAGGCATCAAACCCGGGTCCCAACGTGTTTCAGACATGGAGCACGTTGCCAGTTGGGATTGGAGCAGCACCCGAGCTGCAGACAGAGCCTGGCTTTGGTGGCGGGAATGTAGAAATCTGCTGCTGCTCCTCCGAACCTGAATTTAACCACTGTGAGCAGAGGGATGTCACCAGCATCTCGTCGTGACTGCAGAAAAAAATACGAGCAGCCAGTGCCTGTGCCACGCCACGCAGGTGGTAAGGAGGTCATTTAGTCTCCTTCTGGAGGCCCCTTAAAGCCCCCCAAGCACAAAGGAATCTCCCAAAGGGGGCTCTCACCTCAGCTGTGTTCTCTTCACCTGCTGCTTGTGTTGCTGCCTGGGTGGTTTGGCCAGGGGGAAGCCTGGGGAAAGCTCAAATCTGAGGGCTCAGGTGCGTCCCGGGATTTCGATGCCCCTCCAAGCTCTGCTGAAGCCCGAGGTGAGAAGGTGATGCCTCAGGGGCACAGACCAGAGAACAGGGCTACATCGGGCCAATCTGGAAGAGAAACAGGCCCAACAAATGGTGAGGAGGTGCTGGGGTCCTACATGGGCGTGGACCACAGACCTTTGTCAAATCCCGGCACGGCCCTAGCATAGCTGCCTCTCCAAGGGGGGAGCAATGTGAGGGGTGTGCCACGACTGGATGGGAAGGAAGAACCTCTGCAATTCCTCTAGTATGGTAGTATTTAAAAAAACCAAACACCACTATAGGCTAGATCTCTCCTCATCCCCTCTCTGGAGACACTGAGCGTGTGTTTTCTAGGCCTGAGGATTTAACAAGAGCCATCTCCAACAGCTGTTGCTGAACATCCTCCTTGGTTACTGACAGAGGGCGGAACTGCTTTCAATCTCAAGTGCCGTTAGCCCTGCTTCCTTCCAAATGCTGGACAGGCAGATTTATTGAGAAGCTCTGTCTTTTCTGCATTTTAATAAGTCTCATCGTCTCCATCTGCCAGGAGTGAGGTCTGCTGCTAGATCTCAAACACTGCCTGGTGATCACTTTGTTCCTCGCAGATGCTTTTTCTCCTGATGCCTTCTGCATCTTTCAATCCCTTATGCTTTGAAATTTCCAGTGTTGTTTTCTGGGTTCCATGTTTTCTTCTTCCTATGGAGGAAGCTCCCTTGGTGTCTGGTTGGACCTGGGGAATCTGGATGGGTTTCTCAAGCAGGAGTGTGCTCAAAGAATCAGCAAATCTGGGACTCAGGGGGCTCCCTGGGCACATGTTGGGTGTTTACCGTGCCAGGCTGGCACAGGAGGCTCTGTTCCTTGGCAGCCCCATCCTCACTCTCCCTGCACAGGGCTGGTAGGAAGAAGGTCACCACAGGAAACTTCTCTCCCCAGCTAGGCACCGTGACAGACACATCCCAGCACCTGTCCCCACACTGTGCAGGACCATGGCTCCTGGTGTGAGGACATGCAGGAACCCTGCGTGGGACATCCAGCGAGCAGGACTGTGGCATCTGTCCCTGCTCACTGGATGCCTCAGCTTCACCGCTGTGGGGGTCCTGCTCTTGGAAAATCCTGTCTCTGGCCCTTTTCTTTCTTCATGGCCTTCAGGGGATTCAGCCTGTGAGCCTGGAGGCAGGTTTGGGTGAAGGTGCATATTTAGGAAGGGATATGAAGGATTTGGGGGCATAGGTCTGGAGACAAGGCTGCTGGGGCATTGGAGAGCACAGGGAAGCCGTCTCGGGGGTGGGTGAGCCAAGGGGATGGTGGCTGGTGACGGCTGTGTGATGAACAGTCAGAACGTGTGTTAGCGTGCTCTTTGCTGCTGCAACGGCCTCGGGCTCTGCTGCCATGCTCCAACACACTGCTCCCAGTGCCACATTCCCACTGCATCCCAGGGGATGACTCCCAGTGCCACATTCCCACTGCATCCCAGGGGATGACCTCCAGCCCGTGTGCTGGGGATCAGCCCTGCACGCTGACCCCAATGTCTCTGCACATCCAGCTTGAACTCAGCCTTCTTCCCAAGCACTTTCCTGCCTTGTCCCTGCTCCCCCCTTCCTGCAGTGTTTCTTGTGGGGGTCCCCAGCGCCAGCCTTGTGTTTCAGCGTCTCTCCGGAGCGAACTGCTCCCACCAAATACCTCCCAGGCAGCGGGTTTGCACCGAGGAGTTGGACTCGATGACCCTCGTGGGCTCCTTCCAGCTCAGGACATTCTGTGGTGCAACGAGGGAACCTTTATCGCCCCTGCCTCGCCGGCTGCCTCCCCGGTGGCTCTTGCCCTGGTGCCGGAGGACGGTCCGGGGTGGCTGGGGGCAGCGCCGGGGCCGGATCGGGCCCGAGGCCGCCGGGAGCGA
>VZRQ01000910.1:155738-179828 GCA_013397975.1 Machaerirhynchus nigripectus
AGCAGGACCAGGACCCCAGGGGCAGGTGGAGCCTGAGCGCCTCGGTCACGGAGATGCCCTCGGTGGTCCCGCCAGACCGCTGGCATACACAAGAAGGAGCAGGGTTCGGATCCTCGAGCACCGAGGGGGGGCCACGGCCAGAGCTCCACGGGGCTCTCGTGTCGCGTCCCCCCCGTGCCGCCGCAGCACCGACATGCCGGGCACACGTCAGCGGGAGCGGGGGCGGCCCCGGCTTCCCCTCCGGCTCCCGCGGGAGGCAGGTATGATCCCCAGCGGGAAGCGCGCTCGCAGAGGGGTGCAGGACCGTCTGCGGTGCCCTCCGACGCTGGGGCCGGTGACCCGGAGCCTCCCACCGCACCGTGCCCGGCGGATCTCTCTCTGCCCGCTTGCCCGGGCTGCCCGTGCCAGCGGCGGCGGCCGGACCCCCGGAGAAGCCGTGCTGCTTTGTCAGGGAGCCTCAGCGCCTCTTTGTCTGCCGCCCCCCCGCCTGCTTCTCCAGGGTGAGAGCAGAGCCTGGTGCTGCCGGTGCTGGCAAGGAGGCGAGGAACATCCCCGGTGAGAGGTAGGAGCTGGGCAAAAGCTCCCCATGGGGAGACGGGCTGTGAGTGGCACAAAGACGCGGTGGAGGATAAACCCAACCGGGGCTGCGGCCGTTGGTGCCGGGCCTCCCGCTTGGCGGAGAGGCTGATGCGGGGACTGCGCAAATAAAGGCAGGAGGGGGTAATTAGTGCCCGCTAGCGCTGCCGCCTGCAAGACGGGGCTTGTCAGGCGAACTCGACGGGACTGCAGATCTGGCTGGCGGAGGAAGTCGTGGATACAGTCAGTGATCCCATCCGTGGTCCTGGAACCGCCGGGTGGCACAATGAAATAAGCACCGGGAAAAATCTGCTAGGGAATGTTTTAAGCAGATAGAAAAACTTGTTGCGGTGGATCTTGGGAAGTTGCTTGTACTAATTGCTTGTGGGAGATTTCCAGAGTGGCCCAGCAGAGCTCCCCTTTTGAGCTGGGTAAACTGGCTGCTGCAGGCAGCAGAGGAGGATGAAGAGGCGGGCACTGGTAGCAGGAACCAGAGGTGCCACCATGGTGCTGTGGTTTGCTGAGGCAGTCTGGATGGTTCTTCCTCTGGAACACACGTTGTGGGATCAGAGCAGGAGCAGGAGCATGAGCATGTGGACCCAGGCTGTGATGTACAGAGGGCTGAGCTGGAGTTGTGGGAAGCAGGGACTGCTGACAGGTACAGCCAGGCTGTTCGGGGCTCCAACGGCTGGGGAGAATCTCAGAAGTTTAGAGAAAAGCCAGAAGCTGGAATACATTTGGGGAAACCGTGCTAGCAGCGCTAGGCTGAAGAAGACCCTTCATTTATCCAAGATAGGCGGTGATTAGATTACTGCTAGTCTCCTGCCTACTACTGTAGGGAGGAGGCTTCTGATTCTTTAGGGCTCTGGTACATGATGGACACAGACAGAGCTCCAGAGGCTGGGTGAAACTGGAGTAAAAGTGGAAATATTTGCTAGTGCTTGCAGCTCTCCATTAATACAGTTTTCCTGGAGGAGCCAGCGAGCATCGACCGTGTGGAGCAACTCTGCTGGGCTGAAATGCCCTTTGCAGCTCTCATCTGCTGGCCCTGGCACTGGGCTGAGCAGTGGGTTCCCCAGCTGCTTCAACATCATGGTGGCACTTCCTGGAGGTGGTACAGGAGGATGGAAGTGCCTGCTGGGGGGTTACTGCTGCTTGTGACCCTTGCTCTTGGTGATGTCAAGCTGTCCTGGAACAGGGAAGGGATGCTGCAGCTGGGCTGGAGCCTCTGCTGAGATTGTGGTTGTGCAGGGGGCTCAGTGCTCACACATTTAGGAAGAGGCTGTGGGCACTGTTCCCTACCTGCTGCAGGGGCTGGGACTGCAGACCCCTTGGGTTGTGTTGATGCTGGAGATAAAGGAGAAGTACAATTCTGTCTACAGACAAAGCTGCTGGAGCAGAGTGGGTTTTTCTTAATGATGGATGGGGGAAATCACTCTTAATAAAACGTGCAGCCGTTCCAAGTGGGGACAATGAGCATGGAGAGAAGTGGAAAGAGCAGTCACTGGTTCCTTATTGTGTGGTTTGGCTGAGACCATGTGGTTTGTTGTGGCTGGTGGCTGACTACATTTGCTGGGAGCCCTGTGCCTGCTGTAGTTGTCCTGCCAGTTCTGGAGAATGGAATGGGCAGGAACATCTTGGCACAGGAGTCCTTCCTGCCTGGGCCGCACGATGCTTTGCTGCTGTAGCATGAGCCATCACATCTTTGCGCCTTCTGTGGGACCTGCAGCATCCTGTGGGGTTGCGTTAGAGTGAGCTCTGCCGTGGCTTGTGCTGCTTTCCAAACTCTGCTGGAAATGTTGTGGACAGCACAGGTCCTCCTCGGTCTGCCACGCCTTTCCCTACAGCAGTGGACAACGGACTGGCCCTGTGTGGTTCACCTGAGCCAGGTGGGTACCCTGGAGACGTCTTCCCTGCCGTGTTTGGATTAGGCACAAGGAGCAATGCCGCTGGGATGCAGCGGGGAGAGAGGCGATGAGGGACCTTCTTCTGCCTGCACCCAGGATGTGCTTGAGGATGGGCTTGGGGGTCTGCCTGAGGACATCTTTGTCCCGTGCCCACTGGGACCAGTCAGTGCTGTTCTAGCTGGGAGCACAGGGTCAGTGCTGCAGGGTGTGGGAACGGCCCGTCAGGAAGCTCTTGGGTGTGTGTCTTTCCTGTGAGAGCCTCCTCAAACTGAGTCATCTTATGCGATGCCGATGCCGTGCTGTCCATCCCGCACGCCCTCCTCCTGTGCCACGGGCTCAGCCCTAGGCTCCCTGCCTGGCCCAGCTGTGTCCCGTGGGCTGTGGACCAGACCCTTCTTGGAAGGTCAGCGCTGCATTTGTTTTTGGGTTTGGCTTCAGTGTCTGCCAAAAGCCAAGCTGCCAGATGTGTGAAACTGGAGGAATTTTGCACCTGACAGAATGAAATGGGTTTGCTTGGTTTGACCGATCTTCTGAGGAGACCCCAAATGCACTTTATCTCCCGGGCGGGAAACTTGTTTTTAAGGTGGAGGATCTCCCCAGCAGTCCTCTGCAAACCTCTGTGTAGCATGGAACATCTTGTTGTGGCAGAAGGTGGTGGCAGGTAGAATGTTTCTGGGCAAGATGGGACAAAGACCCCCAGCTCTGCCCTGGGATTTTGGTGTCAGAACTGTGAACGCTCTTGAAGAGCTGTGATTGTCACCGTCACTGGTGGGCAGCATAAAAGCTGTTTGATTGTGAGAACCCAGCGATGATCTGGTTCTTTGCATTGATTTTGTTGACTTCCTTTTTTTTCCCTTCTAGTTGGCATGTATAATAGAGCAAGACCAGCCTTGGTGCTGCAGCAGGGATCTGGGTGTGCATTGCCGTGGCAGATAAACACGTGAAAAACACTCATGCTCAAGCAGGATCTGTGTCCAGCTGCCAGTGGTGCTTGGCTGCTCCCTGAAGGACTGGTCTGCACCAAGAGCTGCCCTGGGATGGTGGCTTTGCATGTCAGGCTTTTGCTTTGCACCCAGATTGTCTCAATTCTAGCAAAGCTTGTGCTGTGTATGAGCAGGGGATGCCTCCGTAGCCGTGTGGTGGGATTGGCAGGCGGTGAGCAGCTCCCTCAGCAACGTGGAACGTGAGCAAAGCATGGAAATGCCTGGCCTTTGACCAAAGTATGGGGGCTTAGGGCACCCCTGGGAGCTGCCCTGCCAGCAGCCGTGGCCCTCTCCTGCTCTGGGGAGCAGCCGTTTGCCCTGTGGCTGCTGCTGAGAGCCCTGCATGGCTCAAGTCCAGTACTCAAATTAGGAAATTCAGAGATGCAGTTTCCTGAGCAACTGTAATACAGCCCTATGTGCAAGGGCATTGGGATGTGCCTGGTAATTGCATGATCCCTGCTGTTTGCCCCATTCCTGGCACTGGTTGGAGCCTCCAGCCCCTCAATCTTGGGGCTTGGCACATTCTTGTGTGCTTCCTTGTGCACCCTGAGGTTGTGATGCTCCTGGAGGCAGTAATTGCCTCCCCACCTTTTCTGTGGCTCTCTGCTGTAATATCTAACCATTTAAAAAACAAATGGGTTTATGTTCTCGTTACCCTACAGTTGGGAGGCCTTGCTCCTACAAAGTGGCATCCTTGAGGCAGTGGAGAAGAAATCTAGTGTGGCAAATTCCCCCCAAACTCAAGGAGCTCGCCTCTAACCCGAGCCATTTGCTCTGGGTCCAAGCTGAGCCCAGCAAGCCATATCCTCTGCCAACAGAGCCCATCTAATCTCTGCTGAGTGCCTCTGCACCCTTCTGCAGGCAAAATACCCAGTGTTAGGGGTCTTGACAGAGACCTGTTAGGATTCTCCACCATCCTCTGTTTTCTGGACCTGGAGGCATCTGGGTGGGGGCCACTCTGTGAGCCTGCTGGAGCTCGTGTGTTCCTCCTGGGGAAGCTGGACCTAAACACGAGGAAATACAGTTGGAAATAAGGTTGGGCTTGATGATCTTGGAGGCCTTTTCCAACCTTAATGATTCTACGACAGTGACTTCTGCGCGCAGGGAAGCCTCTTGGCCCTGTCTGAAGCTGCTCTGTGTGTATGGAGCAGAGGGAGGCTCCAGGACTGGGAGGGTCCTAGACTGCACCTGTCTAGGAATTGTGGTTCGTGGCAGGTTTGAATGTGGTCAGGTTGGGCTTGGGGCCAGAGGAGCAGACAACTAAGCCCAGGAGGGTCGGCAAACTGCATTTCACAGTTCCCCAGCAGGCTTGGAGCCACGAGAGCTCTGCACAGGGTGAGCGTTGGACGTGGCGCTGCCCGTCCACCCACTTTGCCTGTCGAGCTGGTGCATTTGTGCGTGTAGGGACACCGGTGGCATGCCCGTGCCTCCATTGCATGAGCACGTGTGTGAAGATGCTGTTGCTGTCACAGGGCTGTGCTCTGCAGACGTTGAGGTGCAGCAAGAGCCTCTGTGCAGCTCTCAAGGCCTGGGATCTCCCGGCTGTTTGGAGCGGCTTCACTGAGATCTCACAGGCAGCAGGTGGGAAGCAGGCCCTGGTTGACCAAGCACCTGCAAAAGTCACCAGCAACTTGCATTTCCCCTGGGGAATTTTGCCCTGGTGATGGCAAGCAAAGGATTGCAGACCCCTGGGCTCAGCACTGCCCCTTTGTGTCCCCAGTGCCTGACAGGGCCTGAGCAATGCCATGTCACCCCTCAGAGGATGGAGGTGAGAGCAGATTGCCTGTCTCCCACTGCAAAGCCAGGGGCTGGCTGCTCCTGCTGCCCTGTCCTGGCTCGCTGCCCCCTGCCTGGGGTGGAGCCGGTACTCTGACACTGTCTGTCCCCTGCCGCCTTGCCAAGGGGTGAGAGCACCTGCAGCTCCCGTGTTTGAACCCTGTTCTGCTCCTCTGGGGGGTTTGGGTTTGGTCTGGGGATGATCGCCTACTTGCTCGTGCCCTGGCATGGTGGGACCAGGCTTGGAGGGCTGACCCAGTTCCCCGGGCATCGGCTGCCCATGGAGCTGGGACATTCAGGGAGGAGGTAGTGAGCCAGGCGCAGAGAGCCGCATGCCTCCTGTAGCTCACAGGGATGCCAAGTCTTGGGACTGCACGGAGGTGTTTACAGTTCCAGTTCCTGTTCCCTTTTCCTGCTGGGTTGTGCTGTTACAGGCCATTGTTGGGCGTTTTGCACAGGAAGGAGGGAGAAGTGTTTTGTTTTAAGCCGGTTATTGGAGCTGCAGGGGAACTTGTGAGCAGCCGTGGTCTCCGTGGCCTCCGTGGCCAGGAGCAGGGGAAGGTACGTGGTGAGGATGGAGCCTGGCACAGGGTGGGATTAGACAGCTGCCACACCATGCTTGGGACATTTGGTCCTTGCTGTGGGACATCTGCATAGCCCATGTTGTGGTAGCAAACCCCTCCAAGCCAGGGGTTTGCGTCCTGGTAGGTGAGCAGACCCTGCTAAGGTGCTTGGGTACACTTGGTTGCTGCTGGAGATATTGCCTGGCCCCACTTTGGGAGCAGGCTGTGGGGCTGGAGGTGGGATGTAGAGCTCCAGGCCTCTTGGGGACTGCAGCGTTGTGTGATGGGGTGCTCTGGCTGGGAAGCTGCTGAGGTGCTAGAGCGGGCATGTGGTTGCAGTGCTGGAGGGGATTGAGCTCTGCCCCATATCCTACTGCAGGATCCTCTCCTTTTCACTAGTAAGTGCAAATCTCAGGAATTTAGTGCTGACCCAGTGACATGGCACTTGAGAAGCTCCTGGTTCTGCTTCCTGGAGGAAGGCTCTACCTTGTCTTACTTAACTTAGAATGTGTCTGGGGATGCTGTGGAGGCCTGGGAAGGAGCGGAGAGGAAGCCTTAGGCTGTTCTTCGCCCTTTTGTTAGAAAATATCTTCAAACACAGGAGCTCTGGAAAATAATCAGTGAATTCCTGGTCGTGCCAGTGCCAGCTGACACGCCTGTTTTGGGCTCTGTGTCCCGTCTCCACCTTGGGAAAGGAAATGTGGCCGTGTGCAGGAGAGCATCTGTGTGCCATGGAGGGTATGGCACTGCAGGCAGCCCTGCGCTGCAGCGGGGACCCGGCCAGGGCACGCGTGTGGGTGCTGGCAGTGCTGAGCCTGATGGTGAGGGAGGGGCAGGGCTGCCTTCTGCTCTGCTTGGCTCCATCCCAGCTTTTGGGACAAAGGCTGGAGCATTTCCATGGCCGAGTGCCGGTGCCTGGAAAGCTGTCAGCTGCCAGCACCTGCTCTGCAGGGCTGCCATGATACAGGTTTGGGCTGTCAGGGGCCGCTCTGGCTGCTGCTGGAGGAGCTCGTGGTGAGCTCTGCCTTCCACCTCCCAATAAAGGCAGAGAGTGCCCTAAGCCTTTTCCTACTCTTCCCCTCTTCCAGCTGCCTGTCCTGGAGGACTACGCAGACCCCTTTGATGCGGCACAGGTGGCAGGTAGCCAGGCAGGGCTGGAGAAGGTGATGGAGAATGACGGATATATGGAGCCGTACGAAGCCCAGAAGATGATGGCTGGTAAGGTGGAAGGCTTCATGCAAAGGCCACTCTTTACACCTCTGGTCCCTGAGTTTGGTGGCCACTGTACTCTGTTCCTTGCAGCCTGTGACAGCATTGGCTCCCCCAGACAAGGCAAACCTGGGCAGTGGCTGGGGTGGGGGGCAGCCATTTTCCCAGGCAGGCAAATTTTGCCTGGTTTATCCTTGTGCTCTGGGTTTGCCAGAGTACTCAAAGACTGTCTGAACATTACAGGCACATCTCTCCCTGCGATGCTGTCCCCCAGGACTCCAGCTGCCAGGCTGAGCCAGGAGAGACCTGACATTCCATGCATCTGGCCCAAAACTAAGATGGATGTGGGACCTATTTAATTCAGTTAGGACTGGGCCAGAACATGCTGCGTCTGCTGCAGCAGCGGGTCCCCCGTGGGCCTGTCTGGGGCTGGAAAGCTGGCGAGCTGGGAGCATGTGCTCGTGAAGGCAGTGCTCAGGGTCACCATGCTGGCTTGTGTGCTCCAGGCTTTGGCTCTGCTTTGCAGCTCTGTGGTTTTCATGGAGCAAGTGGTTTCTGGAAAGCTCGTGTGGCTTTTTGAAGTAGACCATTATATTTATTGGAAAAACCAGCAGGCAGTGGAGAGGCTGCTTGTGCCTGTGGGAGAGACTATGTTTTGCTTGAGGGAAGGGCGTTCTTTTAAACCAGCCACTCTGGGTGCCCAGGGGAGAAACCCAGCCTCACTGCTTGCAGGAAATCAGGCTTGGGGGGTACTCTGTCCCCACTGACCCTGGTCTGCTGGGCTGCCCAGGAGTGGGGGTGTGGTACTGTGGAGGTCTTGGTGCTGCTGAGCAGCTCTCCTGCTTCTGGCAGCTGCTTGCTGTCTCCTCCTCTGCTGATGCTCCTTACCCCATTTTACCCACGCGTGACATTGAGCCCTGTCATCTGGCACGATTTTGGGGACCATGGCTGTGTTGGGCAGAAGGCTCATGGTCTTTTCCCTCTGCTCCTGCTAGAGATCCGCCAGAAGGGCTTACGGGAGGCTCCTGCCCGGCCGCTGCACCTCTACGACACTCCTTATGAGCCTGTGCTGGACATGGACAGTGACTGCCCAGCTTGCCCCAGGCCCAGGGAGTCCCGGCTGCCCGAGGACGATGAGCGGCCACCTGAGGAGTATGACCAGCCCTGGGAGTGGAAGAAGGAGCGGATCTCCAAAGCCTTTGCAGGTGAGTGATGGGAGTAGTCAAAACCAACACTTTGTGAAACTGGATCCTTGGGGTCAGTAATGTTGGCCTCTGCATTTCCAGTAATGTGAAACTGGATCCTTGGGGTCAGTAATGTTGGCCTCTGCATTTTGCATGGCTCAGGGAGTGCTTGTGCTCTTGCAGAAGCTGTTCCTCTGAGCAGGGAGCAAGGCTGGACAGAGCGATGGATAGAGCTGCCTTGGTAACCTGTCCAACACCTGTCTCCCATTGCCTCTTCCCTGCTCTGACCGATCACAGCCTCTGGTGCCAATTAGCACCCCCAGCCCTGGGTTGCAGGCGTAGGTTCAGACCTGGGCTCAAGCAGACCCCTCCTTCCTCGGGGCAGGAGGATACCCAAGGAGCCTTCGTCCAGGCTTCGTCCAGCCCCCCTGACCTATTTATCCGTGTTGCGGGATCGATTGTGTTTGTGTTTGCTAATGAGGAAATCCATGCTGTGCATTAGCACTGGCCCCTCGCCAGTGCTGGCTAATTGCCACACTCTTATCTAGGATGCATTTTAATTGCAGCATTGTGTGTCTGTGCTGCAGTCGGCACTGAGGGTGCTCAGGCTGGTGGCATCATGTGGAGACGATGGCAGAGAGAGATGTGAAAATTTGAGGCTGGGGAGTGGTTCACCTTGTGGGTTTGTGCCCTTCGAGCTGGAGATGTGTGTGCTGGGCTCAGCGCCACTTGTGCTTGGGGCCACCAGGTCCCACAGCACCCTCTTCTGAGGATTCGGCACGTCGGGCTCCATCTTGGAACACGGTGCTGCTGGGCTGGGCTTGTGCTGAGGTGTCTGTGCTCTGGATGAGCCACCTCGCTCGATATCCCTGGGTGGAGGTAGTGTGTTCACAGGTCTGGCCCACGTGTGGATGCATGTGGGCGCTGCCCAGGGCGCTTCAGGCCTGCTCCGAGTCCCGAGGGAGTCAGTTTGCTGTTCCCTGGGCCATGCTGGGACCTGCTGCTTGTTTTCTTCTGAAGCCAGAGCAGGTCCTGCTGTGTCTCGTGGGGTGTTTTTTCTCTCCAGTGATGCCAAAATATCTCTGCCGTCCCATTCCCCCTTTGGGGGTCCGTGGGACCCCTGCTGATGGGCAGCTGGTACTGGCACAAGGCTGCAACCCACTGCTGCCTGGCAGGGGAATGTGGACCCTGTGGGTGGCTGGGAGACGCCTAGGGCAGGACAGGCAGGACAGATGGCAATGAAATGCTTGCCCAAGACCCCTGGACAAGTATGTGGAATGGGGTGATTGCAGGCTCCCCCACACCCTAGAGACGGCTGGCTGGAAAAACTGAAGGAGGAGCAGGGTCTCTGCACTGGGAATGTGCCTCGCCTCAGGCCTGTCCTTGCTTGGTGCTGTGAAGGGGATGAAGTGGCCAAGCTGGTGTAGGGCTCTCAGGAGTTTAGTCCTCAGGTCTTTCCCCCCACAACTGCTCTCCTTCTCTGTGGGCCTCTGGTGTTGCTGATGGTTTTTTCTAAGCCCTTTCTTTCTCTCTCTTTTTCTCTCTTTCCCACACCCTCCCCACCCCCATCCAGTTGAAATCAAGGTCATTAAAGACCTGCCATGGCCCCCACCGGTGGGACAGCTGGACAGCGGTGAAAGCCCCCCGGACGGGGAGGCTGGTGCCCCCATCCCTCTGCAGCACGGCCAGCACAGCTACGAAGACGCCAATGGTGGGTCGTGCGTGACAGCGGCGTGTCTGGGGGGGCTGCGGCCGGTGCTCGCTGTCACCCTGGCCCGCTGCAGTGCCTTGGAGCTTGCCCAGCGCGCTGCCAGACATGACCCTCCTCCTCTGCCCTCCCGCAGCTCTTCCTGGCCCCTTCAGTGTCCGTGTGCTGGACACCAGGTGTTTGCCCTGCTGCACCTTCCTGCTGTGAAGAGGCACTGGCTCTTCGGTGCGCTCGGTGCGCAGGACTGCTCCAGGGGATTATTCTGTGGCAGAGCCATTGCTGTCCCTTTTGTTCTCTCCTCTTTGCATCCAAATTCCCAGCATTTGATGGCTGCTTTTTAGGTCTTCTTGACAACTGCGCTGAATATTTAGCTGATGTTTTCTTTTGACTTTTAATGCCCAGGTCCCTTACAGGTGTGCTAGCAGCTAATTCAGATCCCAGTGCTGAAGTTGGGGCTGTTTTTTCCCCTCTTCATCATTTAGCACTGCTCCATTTCCTCTGCTGATTTATTACCTTGCTGCTTAGTGTCAGGAAGTCCCTGTGGATTCTCCACTCTTGCTTTTGCTATCCTGAGCAGCCAAATCTCCGAGGTACACTTTGTCATTTCAGGTTTGCCTTGTTGTGAAACCTTTTTTGTGTGTGCTGAGCACAGAGCCCCTGGGTAAATCCCCTTTGGATGCTGCTGGCAGTCTCGCTTATGAAAACCAAATATTGCTGCTTCTCTTTTAACCCTTTATTAATATTTTAAGGACCTTGCTCTTATGCTGTGGTGAATTAGGATCTTGCCAAGAGCAGTAGGTGGGGGGATTTTGTGGGAAGCCATGACTGGGTTTTTACCAGTGGGGAACTGGGATGTGAGCTGTGCCTTTTCCTGTGCAGCAGCATGCTGTGCCTGCCCCACTAACACTGCCCGGGTGGGCACTGTGCCGTGCCAGGTACAGATGTCTGATTTCCTTATCTGCAGTCCCTGCAGAGCTTCATAAGCCAGCGTGGCCTTTGCTGCCTCCCGGGTGGGTTTGAGCACAGGCTGCAGGCTTGTTTTGGTGCTGTTGGTGGGGGCACTTGAGAGCGAGTGGCCACTCTGGCTTTGTTGGGTATTTCCCAAATCTGTAGGGATGCTGCAGGCTGAGATCAGTCCTCAAGAAGAAAGGTCTTGACAGGTGGGAACTTTCTGATCCTCTTCCTGCGGTGAATGCAGGTGTCAAGAAAAATTTATCTCTTTGCTATGCAGCCTTTTCTTTCCCCCCATCATTTATTATGCCCGCAGTCGCTCTGACATGCATCCTGCTCCTGATGAATACATCAGTTTGTCATTTTTCCTGAATTTAGCAACAGAGTCTCTTTTTTTCCCCCCTGACTTGCCTTTGTTATGTTCAGTTTGTCTTGCCAGAGTTTTGTCTCATTTTCTACTTCCCGTGTCTGGGGGTGACTTGAACGTCTTGAAGGATGTCTTCTTCCTCCTAAGGGCTTGTTTTTAATATCCTGTTTAATCATGCACTTGCCTCTGCCTCCCTCTGACAGGTGCAATGCATTTCTTTTGAGCCTGTAAGGCGATGACTTTGTGCCGCCAGCAAATACTTGGGCTGTTTGATTGTCTGGTTTTTTAACGATTGCCCCATTTTTTAAGGTGATGAGTTGAAATTGGAGCCTGGGTGTGATGTACAAGGGCGAGCATGGTTAGTGAAAAGCCAGAGCGCTGCAGAGGCAGGACTTGTCAAGCCATAATGCCAGGCACCTCCTCCCTGAGCTGCTGCTTGTGGTGGTTTAAGCCATGCTAAGCTGCAGAGGATTTTGGCTGGGTTTGCTTTTGGCTGCCTTCCCCTCCTTGCTGTGCTGGGGGGGCTGGAGTCCTTCTCGCCTGCACAGGGCCTGGACAAGGTGTCACTCAAGCAGCTGCCTTAGAGGATGCCCTGCTAGAGAGGAAAACATCCCTCTGGCTAATTTTTGCCTCCCCCTCCAGCAGCCAGGAAGCATGGAGAGAAGTTGTCTTGTCTGGGGCATTCCAGTAGTCCTGGGAGCTGTGATTCCTGGGCTCGGCCACCTCCGGGGTGACTGTGCCGCCACGGTGTCAACCCCTGGCAGCCCCACACTGTGGCAGCTCTGCCCGATCAATAAGTAATTTGTGCAAGGGGGTTGGTGGTACAGGGAGCAATAATGAACTCTCGGGAGGAGGGAGAAACAATATTGTTAATGCTGAAATCATTCTGTGCGGAAATAACAGGCGGTGGGAGGCCGGGTCCTGGGGGCATGGCTTGGTCTATCCCCCACGCTAGTGGCCGTGGCTGGGCTGGTGACAGGCAAGTGGCAGTGCCAGGGGAAGTACCTGCAGTCAAAATATCCCCTTCCCACCTCGGGGAATTGTTTTTTCACCCCGTGTGTATTTGTGCCAGCAGAAATGTGTCCATTGGTTCCAAACTGCTTCCTTTAGCTCCATCTCTTCCCTCTTCCTTTTTTTTAAATCTAATTTTTTCCTCTGAGACTGGGGAGCCTCTTCTTGCTGCATCTCACTTAACTCTGTACCGCAGCCACCGACTGTATTTTTGCATTAGCAAAACCTCCTGAGCTTTTGAAACCTCCCTGGAAATGTCTTCCGTGGGTTCAGCTACCGGCTCCAGGCCTGGCATGGTGGGGACCCAGCCTGGGCACTGCAGTGATCAGCAGCCCAAGAGTTGCCCTGCCCTTGCTTAGAGCAGGGGGATGGGGCA
This sequence comes from Machaerirhynchus nigripectus, assembly GCA_013397975.1. NCBI lineage: Eukaryota > Metazoa > Chordata > Aves > Passeriformes > Dicruridae > Machaerirhynchus > Machaerirhynchus nigripectus. The sequence goes on from VZRQ01000910.1 coordinate 168,350, forward strand.
GTGTGAGGGGATCCCAGCCTGTGATGCGTGTCTGTCTTGCAGGTCCGTCGGAGGGGCTGGGGTATGGCCGCACCTCGCCCTGCAGGGAGGAGAAGGCCAGGGCTGCCCTCAGGCACGGCTCCAGCAGCCTCAAGAGCACAAAGACGCTGACCACTGAGCCTGGCCCCTTTGTCGGGGAGAGGATTGACCCTGCCCTGCCCCTGGAGAGCCAGTGGTGAGTCCTGCCTGCCCGGAGCGGCTGCCCAACCCCTCCACCTGCACTAGGGAGCCCTGTGGTCACACCATGAGGAGCCCTGGGGTAGACTTGCTTCTTCCTTTCTTCCTTGGCCCCGCATTTCAGCCTGTCTGTCCCTGCCCCTTGTCTCCCAACCCCAGTGGTGCCACCCCCTTCCCTCTCCCTGAACGCGGCTGCAGTCCCTGGGGAGGTGCCGAGGGTGCTGGCGTTGCTGCTGCCCCAGGGCAGAGCCCTTCCTCTGGTGTCTGCTCTGTGCCCAGCGCAGCCGACCCCTCTCCCCTGCAGCTGGTACCACGGGGCCATCAGCCGGACGGACGCGGAGACGCTGCTGAGGCTGTGCAAGGAGGCCAGCTACCTGGTGCGCAACAGCGAGACCAGCAAGAATGACTTCTCCCTCTCCTTGAAGTGAGTGAGCCTGGCGGGCCTGGGGGGTTGTGGACCCAGAGCAGAGGTGGCCTGGTGCCACAGGTGGGTGCCCCACGTGAATTGTGCCCATGCTAACTGGGTAACTGTGAGATGACCGTGAGCGGTCGGAAATGGCTGCAGTGCGAAGTCCACGCTTTTCTGTGGTGTGGCACAGGTTTCTGGTTTGGTGTCCGGCAAAAACATCTCTCAGGAAGGCTTGGAGATCTGGAGGCCCAGTGCTCTTCCTTGGCAGCGCTAATAATCCCTCAGACGGATCAGATGGTGTGCCTCAGAGCCCAGTCAAATGTGTCTGGTTACAGCTTCCAGCTCTGCCTTCTTGTTCCCCCTTTTTTTGTAGCTTAGTTTCATGGGAAAAGAAAGGTTGTGCGAGCCCACTGTTGATGGAAATGTGGGTACCCATCTGCCTCCCCAGCCCACAGATCCATTGCTCAGGCTGTGGAGAGGGCTTTACCCTGCTCTGGTTTGCCAATAGGGAAACCTCATCCCCACAGCACAGCTCGGTTTTTGCTTGGGGTTTTTTGGGGAATCTTCACATACTCCCCAAGTTTTCCAGATTCCCTGAATGCCAGAATTGCATGAAGCATCTCTGGATGTGTCCTGACAGCGGGGAACTGCCCACAGCTCCTCATCCAGCTCTTGCCTGGCTCTTGGGGCAGCACGAATCCACAAAATCAAAGCTGTTACTTTCTGAAGGTGATGATGGATGAGCAAATACCTTCTTGCTCTTCTGATGAACAGCTATATTAGCTCTGTTCCTGCCAGATGGGAAACAACTATTTATGGAGCACTTCAGCTGTCTCTGCCCAACAACAGGCCCCATAACCCTACGCTTTTCGCAGTGTACTTTGGGTTTCCCCAGTGGTCTCTCTACCTGCATTGCTCCCTGTGGGTTTCAGCCTTTCTGTTTATTTCCCAGTGGCACAATTGTGAATTAGATTGCTCTGTCTCTCTCCGTATTTCTTTTCACTCTTTTTGTTGCCTTTAGCACCAAACCAGGGCAGGAGTTCCACAGAAAATACTCCTTCTTCCTTCTGCACTTAGAGATTTCAGATCAGCCAACAAACCCTTCTGGAAGAGCTCCCTCCTTTCCCTTTTTTTGTCAGAATTTTTACTGATGTTTTAATTTTCTCAGTGCTTTTTCCTTGCCCTAGCTTGTGAGCTGTTTTGGAGCTTCTTCTGGTTGGTGAGCTGCATTTGAGGCTGCGAGAGGTCTCAGCATCGCCTTGTGAGTGGCATTAGTCAGCACATGTTTTGGAGAGCCTGGGAGGTGGCATTCCATCACCAAAGGTGGTTTTCCATCACCTCTCCACAAGCCAGTCACCTGGTTCTTAGTGGCTTTTCCCTTACATCTTGCTACCATCCTTAGCCTTACGGCAAAATCCTCCTCTCAGATGGCATGTGTGGCTAGGCCATGGTGTGCAGCAGTGTCCCACCTTCCCCAGCCCATCCAGGAGTTGCTTGGGCGTTGCCTGTCCTTGCAAAGTTTGCAGAGAACCCACAGGCCCGGGAGCAGGATTTTTACTCCACTGCCTTTCTCTGTAGAGCCTGTTCAAGGAAAGTCCCCTGGGATGCTTTTTATATAGCTGTAAGCTGGCTGTCTGCAGCTTATTATTTTTTTTTTAACTTTTTTTTCCTTGAGGAAGGAGGCACGGCCAAGGAGATGGTCTGAAAGGCATTCCAGTGCCGACCTGAAGTTCTCTGGTGTTGCTTTAAAGGAAAATATGCACAAGAGAGAGCAGCCAGGAGCAGGTCAGGTAGCTGGAAGGATTTAACCCTGCCATGACAGTCCTGGCTGGTCCAGGCTAGGCAGCCCCCTGCTGCCTGTCATGGGCAGGCTCATGTCATTGCCTCAGATGCTTGGAGAGTGGGTCCCTCCTGCCTTGTGTCTCCATGAGAGTGGCTGAGGCCACACCGCAAAGCTTTGGGTCCTTCCTTGTGCCTGTAAAGGTGCTCAACAGGAGCAGCACCCGCCCCTTGTCCTGGTTGCTGGTGTTTGCAGCCTGTTTCCTCAGTCAGCGCTCCAGGGGTGCGATCTCATCACATCCCCGAGCTTGTGACAAAGACCTGTGGAGCGATTTGGGCAAAACACAGCAAACCCACGCGAGATGGGTGTCATCTCTCCATGGTCCCGTGTGGCAGTGCTCCGGTTCCCTGCCACAGGGATGCAGGACACAGCCAAGCTATTGCTTTTCCTCGGCCTCTGGTGGGGGGCTGTGGCTGTCTCCTAGGACAGCTGGCTCCTTGCTTCTGTCTCTAAATGGATTTCAAACCCATTCTGGTAATGCAGCTGGGCTGTCCATTATGGCCCATCTCCAGCTGGGGGGATGGGGCCGGGCTGTGCAGCACTAGAAGCGGCTCAGCATTGCTGATGAGGTCCTGTCTGCTTTTAAGTCATCAATATTTTGCTGTAATGTGCATTCCAGACGCTGCAGACAGGCTGTGGCTCTCCTCAGAGACGCAAATTAATAGCAACAGGGCCATTAGTCCGTCACTTGGAATCAACGTTTGTGGCAGGATCTGCCTGCACAGCTTGGCGTGGCTTGGTGCCCGTGCTGTGCCGGGAAATGGCCTTGCTATGCTGAGCGGGTTTTATGGAGCCTGCAGCAGTGGCGTGGGGAGAGGGGGAAGGAGAAAATCCTTCGGCTGCGGGCCAAAGGAGAAAAACCTGGTTGGCCATGGAGAGGCTGGAGATCTGGGAGCTGAAGTCCCGGGAGCTGAGGGGCTCCTGTGAGAGCCAGAGTGGTTGCAAAAGGGGCATTGTCACATGCGAGGAGCCAAAGCCACTACTACCCCTCAGTGACCCTACAGCAAGTGCCCCCGCTGCCCTTGCCCAGGTGATGCCTTCCCTGCCCACACACACCCCGGATGGGCCCTGCACACCCCAGTGCATGGCCGTGCTCCCCAAAGGGTCACGGTGCAGCATGGTTGGCCACGTCCCTCCTTTGCTCTGCGGGCTTTGTTGGAGGCGGCCAGGAGCGGGACGGTGCAGGCAGGGCCATGGCTGCAGAGAGGAGCCAGCAGTGTCCCCCTCAGCTGCGGGGGCAAACGGCCTGTGTCGGGGGGTCAGGAGCTGAGGGGAGGCTGGGGCCAGCTGTACCCCCTAACCCTGCCTTGATCTGTCCTTGCAGGAGCAGCCAGGGCTTCATGCACATGAAACTGTCCCGGACGCAGGAAAACAAGTACGTGCTGGGTCAGCACAGCCCGCCCTTCGACAGCGTGCCGGAGATCATCCATCACTACGCCAGCCGCAAGCTGCCCATCAAGGGGGCTGAGCACATGTCCTTGCTTTACCCAGTGGCTATCCGTACCCTATAGTACTCACCCCCACAAGCCAGGCTCAAGGCTGGGTGCACCCAAAACTGGCCCATCCGCAGGGCTGAGCGCCGCCGTGACGAGGATGGGCTCCAGACCGTCGGCCCACGAGCAGCTCGCAGGGCATGGCCAGTGCTGCTGGGGATTGCTGCAGCCGGGCCCCTTGTCCTGCTCTTCTAGGGACTCCCATGCCCCGGTTTGCCTGCTGGCACGGCACTGGAAGGACCCTCTGTGCGAGGAGCTGAGTGGGGCTCGCCGGCTGTCCACACCTGCCTCCAGGCAGAGCTTGGGATGCCAGGACTGGGGCTGGGACCTTGGAGAGTCCGGGGAGGGGGGCAGTATGTGCGAGTACGGGGATAAATCATCTGGTAGCAGGCCTGAGGTGCCTCCATGAGGGTGTCTAGCTCTGCCCATGAGAGACAACAAGGCTGTGCCCGCAGGTAAGGAGGCTGGCAGGGGTGAGCAGAACCTGCCTGGGGCCAGCGAGGCACAAAGGGGCCCAGGCAGGCTGCCCTCACCTGCACCAGTGCTCAGTACTCACTGCCATCCTTTGCCAAATGTAAATAGTGGCCGGCCTCGGCCGTGTGTGCAGCACCACTGCCTAATAAAGCGGTGCATGGTTGCCTCCTGCTCCGTGGGACTGTGTGCCCGCATCCCACCGCGAGTCGGGGATCAGTGTGGCAAAGCAGTGGGAGGCTCTAAGTGAATTGATTCTCCCTGCTCCCTTGCATACGCTGAGATCAGCATGCCCGTCCAGCCACTTCACTCCTCTGAGACACAGGGGACAAGGGAGACTGGTGGTCATGTCCTTGCCATGTCTTTGAGACCCTTTGTGGGCAGTGATGAGCTGATTTTGGACTTGCCTGTTACTCCCTATAGAAGAGGGTGCTCTTTGGGATCTTCTGCATTCTTGTTTTCCTTCACCTCTCATAAATCTTAGGCAGAATCCCTGAATTTCACAGAGCTCCTGATCTCCTCCTCTGAGAGTTTACTGGCTCCAGTCCTGTTCTTTGTCTTCCTGACACCTTGTCTTTGGGCCAGCTTGCTTCTCTTTCTTTGGCTGAAGCTCTCTCTGGTGCTCTGTACTGTTTCATGCATACCTTGCCTTTTAACCTTGTTCCTGGTGTTGCTCCTGCACCCATGCACATACATTTCCTCTATCCGTGCTTCAGCCTAAGCTCCGTCCTGCTGTTACTTCCCAGCAGCACATTCCCTCTCCCCTCTGCTCCATGGGTGGGGATTACAGCAGCAAATTCGCTGCTGGACCAGCAAAACCTTTCCTGTAAGTGGAGCAAAGCCCTCAGGCATTGGTGGGATGAGTTAGCAGTGGCTTGATGAAGGCCTTGAGAAGAAGCATCATCGTCCCCTCTGCCTGCTGCCAGGAAGAAGCTGTCCCTGCTGGTTGCTGCGGGGCACTGAAGTGATTGATGGAATTGTGAGGACCTTGTGTGGGTGGGTGCAGCAGCCACTGCAGGAACCTTGCTCTGCCATCCGGGGCTCTGGGGTTTTTCAGACTCGATCTTAGCTGAGGGATGGCTGTCCTGCCTGTCCTGCACAGCTTTGAGCTGCTGTGGGGGCCACGAGGCATGGCCAGCGTGGTCTGTGAACGCCCCGTGGTTGGGAGCCTGCAGAACTGTGGTGGCTTGTTCCAGGATGCTTCAGCCTCTGCCGCTCCTTAAAAGGCAGCGGATGGAGCTGGTCGGTGTCTCCTTACAGCCCACTTGGCTGCCTCTCTCCATCCCAGGGAGGCGTTTTGTCCGGCGGGGATGGAGGTGACTCCAGTGGAAGGGCTTTTCTCCCAGAGCCTGCAGGAAGGGCTGGAGATGCAGAAATCTGCAGAGGTGCTGCTGCGTGCCCTTTCTGCGCCTGGAAGGTTTCGAATACTATCTAGCAGCCCTGCTGTGCCCTGATGGCTCCAGTGAAGAGCTCATCACGGTGGATCCCCTGCCTTTTTGGATGCTGTGGGTGGGAAAGAAGAGGCTTCTTGTGTCCGTGCAGCTCCTCACATAGTGTGGGGCTATTTTCTTGAGGAACTGTGGCAGGGAGCAAACTGCCTGGGAGCCAGTGCTGGCTGTGCAGCCTTATGGTGAAATCCTGCTCAAGCAGCCTGGCTCCCTCTCAGGAGCATCCCTGCTGAGCACAGGGATGAGAGGAATGAGACCTGTGTGCATTGCACCAGCTCCCCAGAACCGGTCATGGACCAGCAGGACTGGCCTGCAGCTGGGCTGTGTGCCCACGTGCTTCAGCAAAGCGGCTCTCGATCGTTGCTGTGGGAATTGCATCCCACCTGAGCCTTTTCTTCTCCAGGCTAAAGAAGTGAAACTCCCTTGTTCTGCCCCTGACCATCCTCAGCAGAACTCTCTGACTCTCTTCATGGACTTGGAAACAGTATCCAAGTGGGGTCTCACCAATGCCACATAAAGGGATATAACCCCTTCCTTTGTCCTGACCACCAAAAATAGATTACTCCAGTTCTAGCATTCTCAGTGATGGAAGGTGAACAGCAGCTCCCCAGAAAATTTGAACTGAATTTCTCTTGAAAGGGTATTGTAGTGCTGCCTTTGCCATCCTGTGACTGAAGTGAGCATTGTTTGGGAATGGGATAGGTGAGGTCAGGCATCCAGCAGGGCTAGGGAGGTGGCCGGGATCCCCATTCTTGAGAATGCTAATCCCCAGGAGGGACAAGGGCATGAGCAACCTTATGTGGCTTTGAGGTTAACCCTGTTGGGAGCATAAAGTTCAACCAAAGACCTTTGTTTGTAATAATTCCCAATCCACTTGTTCCAGCAATCCCCTGTGTTTTCCCAGCTGCCTGTGTTCTGTGTCCCTCCTCCCAGTAAGTGAAACAGCTCTGTCATTCATCGCCTGATCGCCAGTCCCTCACTAAGCCCTCCGTAATCGCCGGGCTGGTTTAGCATACTGCACGTCTTGATAATGAAGGAAGGAAGTTTGTTTTGTAATTGGATTAGCACTGTTGGGAACAGCTCGTGCACAGTGTTGGGGCTGAGCTGGTGTGGCCCTGGCCTCGTGCCACTCTGCCTGGTTGTGGGTCAGCTTGGGGCTGTGTTACCACTCCACAGGACTTCACTGACCAAAATGATGCTCACAGGGCTGTCTCCCGTGAAGACAGGCTGAAGGAGTTCAGGCTGTTCACCCTGGAGAGGACAAGACTCCAGGGAGACCTTAAAGCCCCTTCCAGTGCCCTTAGGGCACAGAGCTGAAGAGGGACTTTGGACAAGGGCCTGGAGTGACAAGACAAGAGGCAATGCTTTCAAACCAAAAGAGGGCAGGTTTAGATGAGATAGGGAAGAAATTCTTGGCTGAAAGGGTGGTGAGGCCCTGGCACAGGTTGCCCAGAGAAGCTGTGGCTGCCCCACTCCTGGAAGTGTTCCAGGCCAGGTTGGACAGGGCTTGGAGCAACCTGGGACAGTGGAAGGTGTCCCTGCCTATGGCAGGGGATTGGAACATCATGAGCTTTAAGGTCTCTTCCAATCCAAACCATTCTGTGATTTCTTTTCATTTTGCAGGATGGAGGCAACCAAGAGGGATAAAAGACTGATGGAGGGCAGAATTGGAGCTTGCCCACCTGGGAAGCTGGGGTGTGTTCGTTGAATTCTGTCCCTAATGTCTCCCACCTGCTGGAAGTGAAGCTCTTTGGTTAGTGTCAAGCCTCACATCACCCATCCCAGCACAAGTCATCAAGGCTCCTGAGTACCTCAGAGGTTGGAGAGAACCAGCAACTGATCCTTGTAGGACTGGGTTAGACCCTCAAATTGTTTAGGGTGTGCTCTGTCATCCATGCCCCCTTCCTACCCCTCTGGAGAAGTTCCCTGAAGCCCAAGCCTAGTGATTAGTTTGAAACCCCAGCCCTAGCAGGGATGCTTAATTACTTGAAAATCCCTGAGAATGCTGTGCCCTGTGTTTTGCCTCCAACCACAGCAATCTGCAGGAGGATCAGATAATAGCTCAGCTGCCAGAGTTTAGAGCAAAGGAGAAAAATTTGTTCCTGATCCCTGCAGGCTGCCAGTGGAATGTGCAGGGTAGCACATACACAGCACACATGACTGTGCACTGGCACAGACATGGCCCAGCTGAATGTCTCCTCTCTAATCTTCTCCTAAAGACCAAATGTTTTACCCAAGGGACAAGTTTCAGCTTCTGACTTGGAGACCGGCCTCACTCAGTCCCTTCAGTACTGTTCCTAGCATCCTTCCCAACCACTTTCTTGCTCCTGGTGTCCTGTTTGAAAATTGTCCCAAGACATCTCTTCTTGGATGCCTCCACCTAATTTCGAATCTACGCCTGTGAGCAGTTCTCTCCTTTTCCACACACAGTTTTGGAGGCCTGTCTCCAAACCAGCGTGCTCAGGCACATAGAAGGGGAAATTGTTTTAAGCTAAAGGAACATCAATTTAGATTAGATACAAGAAGTATTTTACAGTATGGGTGGTGAAACCCTGATACAGGTTGCTCAGAGAGGTGGTGGCGGTCCCATGTGTGGAAGCATTCAAGGCCAGGTTGGACAGGGCTTGGAGCAACCTGATCTAATTGGAGATGTCCCTGCTCACAATAGGAGGTTGGACTAGATGACCTTTAAAGGTCCCTTCCAACACAAACCCCAGACCTATGATCTTCCAGGTGAGACCATCCCGGTGCCTTGCTAGTGATGTGGCTGTGTCCCTCCCCAAAACACATCCCAGGCATAATGATTCCACACTCCCAGCCCTGCACTTCTTGCTATTAACGTTAGTGGAGTCATCCTAAGACTGGGATGGGGAACAGTGCTGGAAGCTGCTCAGAGACATCCCTTTAACATAGCCCAGCATTTACTTGGTTAGCTGGTTCCTCCTCTTGCTAAATCCATACCCAAGACTTCCAGCATTGGAAACTGGTTCATACTGGGTGCAAATCAAACTTTTTCCTTAAATCTCACCAGGCTAAATTACCATAAAGGATAGAATCCTAGAATCATAGAATGGTTTGGGTTGGAAGGCACCTTAAAGCTCATCTTGTTCCAGCCCTCTGTCATGGGCAGGAACACCTTCCACTGCAATGCTCTGCATCACCTTGTCGAAGTTAATTATCAAAGAGAGATCATGACATTATCCTGAGACAATGTGTCTGTGGTAAATTCTGTTTACATTTGCTTTTCTATCTGGGAGCTGGGTTTCCTTCAAAAAAGCCTCAGAAAGATAGGGAAGTCTAGATATGTTTGCATCCCTCTTTTCCATTTTCTGGCTGTGGAAGGCACATTTGCTGCATTTGTTTGAGATTTGAACCATATCCAGGTTATCCTAAACCTGGCCTTCCTTTCATAGGGAGGTGACCTTGCTCCTTCCCTCCCTGACGTCATGCAGGCCCTCCTGGCTGACCCTCATGCATTCACAGTGTGTCCTCAGCCAGTGGCTGAGCCTCAGGCATTCTCTGTCCTTCCCATCTCACTCAGCTTGATGACCTGCACAGCCAACAGTCTTTCTCTTGACTTCCACCATGAACATACGTGTGTGATATCTTTCTCCATTAAATGGCAGGCCCTGAGCTGTGCCTGTGTGGGGCTGACAGGCTTGCTGCATGTGCCATCCTCCTGTCCTGTGCCTTGCTGTGCATGCACAGCGCGCTGTGATTTACTGCCTGAGCGCAGCCTTGCAGCTCCTGCCCACAGTTACCTCTGCTCGTTCACAGTACGTGCGGCCTTGGCGTGCTCGCTCTGCCCGTGCACAGCGTGTCCTGGTTGACAGGGAAGGCTTGTGCCTCTCTTGGCCTCCGTGTAGGGCAGTGTCTGAGCAACCCCCAGCTCTTTCTGGTAACTCACTGTAAGGATTGCAGGCTCTCTGCTGCGCCTAACTCCCTTTTCCTTCCGCACGTGCAGGCTGTCAGAGCCTCCCCTGCCCGCATCTGCTCAGCCGCTCTTGTAAGCACGTCCTGCAAGGGCTGAGATGCAGCCTGGCATCAACATCCTGGGCTGCCCTGGCTCATCCTTCTCTGGAAACCACGGACTGAGTGGTGACTGAGTTTATAGGTCCTGCTAGAGGTAATGGAGAGTGTCTGGCAGGCAGCAAGACCCAGGGTCCTGCTCAGTGTCGTTTAAGCCGGAGTCCCAGTTGCTGCCCAGACTGCAACTCCAGTAACTGAGGCTTTCTCGGGAAGTGTATGGGTTCCCAAGGGCTTCCTCTACTGACCTGTTGGATTGGGAGAGCAAAAGGGAGAAATCAGAGGTCTCAGAGCCCCCAGAAATGCTTCAGAGAAAACCTTGAAGTCCAGAGGAGAGGATTGTCACTCCAAGTCACAGACTAGGCCCATCCAGGCTTAGAGCAAGAAATGTGGGGAAGGTGTGACACAGCTGTCACCTATGAATGAAGCATGGGAGGGACAGGGTCTCCTGTCCCTTGCCCTGGGAAGATCTCCAGCCCTGTTTGTTATGCTGGTGACCACAACACGCAGGGAGAGCTGCCAGCTGGAACAGACTGGGGCTGGGAAGGAGGGAGGTACAAGCTGAGACTTCTCCAGTATGTTGTACAGAAGGCGGTTCCTGGTTTTGGGGTTGGTTTTTTTTTTTTTTAGAGAAGGGCTGAGCTTAAAAGCATCTTGCTCACTTCTGCTGTGAGTTGTAGCTGTGCTCTCACATGCCACAGGCTGGAGGCGTTAGTTTATGTGGGACCAGGTCTGGAGACTGCATCACCCACACAATCAGGGCTCTTCCACTTGGACTTGGCTTCCAGCCTGTCCCACAGGCAAGAGAGCGAGCACAGGGACGTTTTTCAGCCCCCTCTGCATCACAGACCCTGCACTCCCTGCTCAGCCGAGGGTCCCTCTGAAAGTCCAGCTTTTGGGACAACCTTAGGGTGTGTGGCTTCGGCATTGGAAGTCCTGCAGACAGCACAGTAATTCGTGCTGGCAGCAGCTGCTCCCACTCAAAACACAGCCATAATTGTTCTTGCTGGGCTGGTCCTGCTTGGGGCCATAAGGAGCAAGAGCCTTCTTTTATCATCATCCATCTCATTCCCGTCTTGGCAGCTGCAGTAAATGTCTGTCTGTCAGCAAGGCCATCGGGGCACAAGGTCGGGTCAACCTGCAGCAGGGGATGATTTTGACAGACACGCAGGTTGCTTGGGATGTGGAGTGGGAGCATCTTTCTCCTGTGGCTTGGTGTAGGGATGGGATGGGATCTCTGACGGCAGTGTTGGGGGTACACAGGGACCCCTCTGCTCTGCTCTCCATTAGCAGCGCAGCTCTGGGGTCTGTGTGTGCTGGGCCGGGGTCAGTGGGAATGAGCCATCCCTCCCCGATGGGAACAGCTCATTTCCATTTAGACAGAGGAATTTCAATCTCAGTTTGCCAGCTCTTCCCCACGGCGCAACTCAAGACCCAAATTTCCAGTTTTCTTCCCCGAGCAACGCCGGATGCTCTCTGGGCTGCCGCCCGGCCCTGGGGATAGTTGGGGGCGAGAACAAGGGTTCTGTGTAGCTCCGCTGGTCCCCACGGCATCTCCGCACCCGAAACTGCCGTA
>VZRQ01000910.1:180765-196636 GCA_013397975.1 Machaerirhynchus nigripectus
GGCGGCTCGGCCCGCGGGGCCCGCTCGGTGTGAGCCTCGGCCCGGCCGCTGCCCGCGCCCCGTTTGTCCTAAATGTTCATCGTTTTTAGGCGGCGAGAGAGCCGGGGGCAGGTTGCTGCAGTACTTGTGCTGCATTTTGTAGCCTACTAGCTGTTCTCGCCAAGCCCTTAACAGGAAAAACTTTATTCTACAATATTATACAGTACTGCTTTGTTTGTATATAACTCAGAAAAAGTTAAAGTTTCCGGGCTATGAGGAATCCCCGGAAAAGGAGGGGAGCTGTGATGCTTCCTTTACTCTGTTCCCACGTGCGTGGTGGCTTCTAACACTCATCCAGCGGTTTCCATCCTCTACAGATGGTATTTGTGTGGGAAGATGAAGTGGAAGGCTGTGGGGGACTGTCAGCTAAAATAGTTACTGCTTTTGAATGCATTTCTCTCTCCTTACTGCTCTGATCTCCGTGAACCGTAACAACAATAGCCCTGAACTTGTGCCATATATACACATATGTATATGTAATTTTATTTCTTACCTAACCTGTTCTAATAAAACTTCTATTTACTCCCTGAAGCGACTTGTGGCTGGTAGCTCACCAACTCTGTGCATTACTTCCAAAAGGTTTAAAAAGAAGTAACTAAAGTAAGTCTGCTGTCACTAAGCCTGAATTCACAGTGGAAAAGTTCGTTTCTCTTGTGCTCAAAAATCTGTCAGAAAGGGGCAATGGTCCCAGCAAGAGTCTAGAAGTGGATGAGATCAAGTCAAATTGTGTTGTCATGTCCTGTTCTCTCTCCCTCTCTCTGTTTCAGGGTGAAAACACTGTTGTAGGTGCTGAGTCTGTGTTGATCTACGCTGAAATTTGAGGCAAAAGTTGAAAAAGTCAGCAAGGACTATGCTAGAAACACAGAGAATGGGGCAAGGAAGAAAAGCTTGGTGGGCATAGGAGGGAGGAGAGTGAGGTTTCCCTGTCGTGGTAGCGTAGTAGCACTTAGTCTGGTCTCACTGCTGAGGTTGCCTTGGTGGTTGGGCGTGTTTATTCTCTTGGCTGTGCTTGCAAGTCCTGTAGAAAGTGAAGCTGAGAGGGGGATCCATTTGAAAAGCAGTCAGTTTTGGGGAAAAGGAATTATGCCACAATCTGGCACCTTCACAGTGGCAGAGCTCAATGAGAATCCCCGCCTTTAGCAGCTGAGGGGAACTCAGGAAGTTGGCTGAAGCCCAAGTGGAGTGTGAGGGTAAAGTGTCCAGGGCTCCTTGGACTCACCATGAACCGGTTTCCCGTTCTCGGGAGATGCTCTTGGTTAAGAATTCCCTGCAGAGAAGGTTGTTGTGGTGAGGAGAACGACCTCATATGGGACTGAGAAATGACTCTGAATATGCACAGGGGCAAGGGAAGACACCTGACAACTTTTTCCTGGACAAAATGGGAGAAGTGCAGCACTTTGATTTTTTTGAAGTTATTCTGGTACACATTAAGAGGAAACATGCCAAAAAAGCAGATATTTTGAACAAAAGATGCTGTTTAAATTTTGCTTTCTCCTCTCCTCTGTTGGTGCTCCAGCTGTTACAGGCTGCTCAAACTGGGAAGGAATATTGCTGAGGTTTTTGTTCCTGTCTGTCTGGAATGTGGAACAGCTTTTGTTCTCTCATGTGTGCACTTTGAGTGATACTTTCTGGACAAATGAGGCTTTTTTTTCTAGCACTGGGCTACTGCTATGAGCTAATTTTAGCTAGTATAAGGCTGGCTCAGGTTTGAGACAGGCCAATGGCCACTTGTTTTTTAATCAGCATTAAATTTCTCGAGAGGAAAAGCCAGAAGCCCTAAGGTAGAGTTGGTATGCCCTTAAGTGTTGCCTCCTTCCACCCTGCTGCAGGCACCTTAGAGAGGCTGAGTTTGCAGGAGTTAGTCTTGAGAGCCTTATTTGGTGCTCATTCTGTATCTTCAGCAGAGCATCTCCTGTCTGAGTCAGATTTCAGTCCTACTGTGTCCAGCCAGGCTTTTCTCTCCCTAGCATCCCTTTAAAACTGACATGTTGGTATGCTGGAGTGCTCTGGGACAAGCCCTTGGAACCAAAGGCAAAGCGTAGTGAAGTTCAAGGCAAGGTGGTGGTGCTCTTGGCAAATATTTCCAGTATTAGTTTGGCTTTCAGCGGCCAGTTTGGCCTGTTGGTGCCTTGTCTTCCATGGCTAAAATATGTCCTTGGTGCAAGTTAATGCACTGGAATCGCTGAAACAGGAAGATTGTGCCCATCAAGCCACAGTTTTGTTGCAGATGTGGTCAAACATTAAATGCTAAGCTTGGACTTGCCCTCTTTGCAAGCTGTTGCTCAGTAATGGTGATGAAGAGGCAGCTTGGCCTCCTCTTTCTTTTCGCATTCATTCCTGACCAAATTCCGATGGACAGCGCTTCTGTACCTTGTCAGAAGACTTGTGTGTCAAGTGTTTTGTTTTCTGTAAGCTTGTGTTAAGTTAGAGCCCTAACTCACTTTGAATGAAAGCTGCTCTTTTTGGTTGCTGCCAGCCCAGGTGACTTTGCTGTCACCCAGCATTCACTGACATGAGCTGCTTCCTTCGTGAATAAAATTACCATTGAAAAGCTAATGCTCAGAAAATGCTTTAGGCAGAATGTAAGCTCAGTGGGGGCTTATCACACACTTTAGTCCTGTGTTTTCATTTCTGTGAGTATAAGAAGTACTGGTAAAATCTTGTGAATATGAAGGACGTTTTGTCCAGTCCTCCTTGTAAGGATCACAGAAACAGAGAATGGTTTGGGTTGGAAGGACCTTAAAGCTCATCTCATTCCACTCCCTGCCATGGGCAGGGACACCTTCCACTATCCCAGATTGCTCCAAGCCCCATCCAGTCTACCTTTGGATATTTCGAGGGATGGGGCAGCCATGGCTTCTCTGGGCAGTCTGTTCCAGGGCCTCACAACCCTCACAGGGAAGAATTTCCTCCCAGTACCTGATCTAAAGTTACCATCCTTCAACTTGAAACGGAATCACTTCTCTTTCACTGAGCTGTCTAGTTCTGGGCACAGTCCAAATCCTTCAGGAGTTGGGTAAGTGTTAATAGGGTGTCTGGGGGTGTGCTCTGGGCTGGATCTGTTCTGCAGGAGCGTTCGGTTCGCCTTGCTTTGCCTCCTTTCCCTTTAGGAGCTGCTGTAGAGAAGGGGAACCTAAGCGCTACCTGCTGCTGGCTCTTCCATCTCTTGTTGGAAAATGCTGCTTCCATTTAAGAAGAGGATGGTGCAGCTTCCATGCAGGACCAGGCATTTGGCGAGGGGAGATGCCTCTTCTGCATTGCTGAGACTTGTGTGTGTGGTTACAGCCCAAGCTCTGTGCTGGTACCAAGAGCAGCAATTGTCCTGCACAGGCTTCTCAAGCTGCTTCACGTGTTTGGGCTCAGCCCCTGCACTCCCTCCCCTGTCAGAAGGCAGACAAGTGGCTGAAGGAATCCAGGCCTCACCAAACATCACCCAAGCCCGTTCTGCTCCAGTTGTATCAGTAATGAGATCCTGGCTTAGGCTTCCTAGCACATCATGGTGCAGAGAGGCTTTTTAAAACAGCTAAAGTAAGGCTGATGCAGCAGTTCTGATCAGCACTACTGGTGGTGGGGGCTGCCCCGTAGTTATTTCAGCTTTTGTGCTGATGAAGCATCAGGGAGTCTGAAACGAGTGACTTTGTGTTTTCCCACAGAACACAGCCACGGCGTTGTGTGTTGGCTGGTAACTGAGTCCATGACAGCTGCCTGCAAATTGCTGTGTGTGGGTATTGGAGCATCCATCTGGCATATTTAGCTGGATGCAACCTAAGGCAAGCTATGTTCAAAATGGTCCCTCAACATTTGATTTGGGAGGGAAAGCGCTGGCTTGAAAGAGAAATAAATCCCCAGGTATCCTTCCTGTGTGTGTGAGGGGGAGGGTTGGCAGTGGTGTTGAGATTGGCCTAGACTAGATGTGTGTAATTAAGTGTCCCATTTTCTCACATACTATTGCTGTGCTTTCTGTTTCCATCAGACAACCCTCAAGTCCCTGCTGGTTTTCTGCCCATCTATACACATGCACATGTCGATGCCCTGCTCTTTTTTTAGGCTGACAAATAGTCTTTGATGCTTCTCTCACTCTTTGAACTCCAACCACTTTTTTCACATTCCCCACTTCCCCAGAGTGTCTTCCCATAAAATTACTTCCTGAAGCTTTGCCCCAGCTAATTTCTCTTCTGAATGTGTTGTTAACCTGAGCTTGCTTTTCAAAACCTGTCTCCTTTGTGGGCCTGTCACTTGGTGTCTGGCTTTTAAGACTGCAAGCAGCTAATTGACACTGGAAGAAACGAGTTGTGCATAGCAGGGCTCAGAATGCTCTCCTGCCCAGGGAAACTGTCACAAACTCCAGTGCCTGTTGGAAAAGCCACTGAGCCCATCACCAGCCATGGGCTCTGTCAAAGGTTCTCAGGGTGAGTTTTTATGGTCTGTGTGGAAAAATATGCTGTGGAGAATCACAAGTCCTTTTCTGCCCCAGCATTTTTAACTCCTTTCTTCCTGTGTTAATACTTAGATACAGTCAGGGCCTCAGAATTGTAAGTGTTGCTATTCAATTGTTTCCTAAATATTCCTCCATGTATTACCTTGTTGCCAACTTAGTCCTTCCTGTGTGTTTTTCTTGCCATCTGCATTTTTTGGTCCTTCCCTGTTCATCCCTTTTTCTCGCTTATTGTTTCTTTCCCCTTGTGCTGCCTGTAGCTGTGACCAGCCTTTTGCAGTGGTGACTCCTGGGTGCTGCTGGCTGGCCACTCTAGCTGTTTTGCATTCCTCTTCCACCCAGCCTTGAGCTATCTCAGGGTTCAACTTGATGTGGGATTTATAGCGTAGACTTCTGTGTTAAGGAGATAAGGATAATGCTGACAAGGAGAGTGCTGTGTAAAGCTCTGATGTGGCAGAGGGAATCCCCTTGGAGATGCTAAGGACTTACCATAAATTTATTTAATCTGGGGTTCACACATCATACAGTGAATTTTCCTGCAGGTTATACTGGCTATTATACTTTAAATTAAATATCTCCATGGGATCTGAGTGGTGGCAATGTGTGCCTTGCACCTGAAAATATTCCCTTTTATGGACACTTTATGGTCTGCATGTCTTTGAAAAAAAATCTGTAGAATGACCTACTGGTGACTTATATAGGACTAATCAAAGGACTGATGGAGTCCTGATCATGGTTTCTTACTTTCTTACTTTTCTTGCTTTTTCTTACTTTGTTGCTTATACTCGGGTTTTTTCCTGTACTCCATCAATACCATTCCAATGAGTGGATTTCCTACAGTCACTGAGGAGCAATTAGGCTGCCTTCTGGATCTTATCCTGCAACTCTCACTCCCTCCAGCTTTTCCTACCATAAACAATAGGATTTAGGCCTTTTGAATTAGAGGCCTTTATTCGTGTTTTGTCAAGTGATGGACATGGTAAATACATGGGACAAGTTCTATGCACAGAACATTCCTGATGCGAAGTTGTTGCTCTTCCTCTCCCTTCCCCTCAGGTTCACATTCCAAAACAAATTATTTTTCTGGGTTGTAGGCAACTGACTGACTTAAATTTATAGACCTCTGTCATCTTCTGGTACAGAAATTATCATTATGTCAGTTCTTTTAGAACTGATAAAAAAATCTCTCGGTTGTACTGTGCTTTCTTGGATGGCTGAAAGTTGCCTTGGTTAAAAGTTCCTGTACCTTTCCTCTCCCAGGAGGTAATAATAAATTTTGATCCTCTCAAAATACAGGTGATGGGTAGTGAAGTAGTCTTTTCTACTTCAGCAGAAACAGCAGACTAACAGCTTGTATTTCTTCTTCCTTATCCCAGGATTAACTTGCAAAAAGTCTAGGCTGGAATGCCACCTGCTGTGGCTCTGGTCCCAGAAGAACAGGTGGCCGTGGAGGTCTCTCTCCTGTCACGCTTTCCCCACAGGAGCTTTGCAGGATTACCTGAGGCTCTGAGCTTTCCTCTCTGCTGGGCACTGAGCTAAATGCTGCACTGAGATAATTTTTTCAGTATGTCTTTTCAGGCTGATTATCGAGCTTTTTTCCTCCTCTTTTTCATGCTCTGCAAGGCAAGAAAGGAAAGGGATTTAAAGGAATACTGTAAATGCCAGACTTGTCACGTGTGGTTTTGTGGCAAAGTACTGAGATATGAGTTTGAATGATAGCTCTAAGTGACAATTCATTCTTCCCCCCCACCATACCAAAGAAACCCTCCAAAAATCTTATGAATATAGACTCAGTAGAGCTCTCCAAGAAAAATTAGGGACCTCTTCTCCATCTTCTCTTTCTGTAATCTTATGTGCAAGAGAAAGAGAGAAAATGAGATTTCCCAAGTGTGGTGGTGAAAATTAGTAAAATGAGGAGCAACCAGGGACACGTGAGAATTTGTAGGGAAGAGGCTGGTGTGCTTCATGTTGATCAGTGATGGGAGAGAAGCTTTTTTTGGCTCTGCTGAGCAGTCTTGAAGGGAGCCATTTATCAAAAGAGCAGGAGAAGTGAATGATTTGGGCTCTTGAGTCACGTTTGGGTTCTGGAAAGAGCCCAGGCTATGTATTAGCTGTTGAAGAGGTGGCAGCAGCTTTGCAGACCTGAGAATTGTGTTGCAGAAGAGGACAACTTGTGGGGTTGATGGCAATATGCACTGCAGGAGATATCTTGAGAGTGTTGCAGCCCTGGTATCCCTGACTGTTCTACAAGTAAATGTACCTTGTTACTGCTCAGAGGCAGGAAAGGATCCCTTGAGGAAAGTAGAGAGGAGACTGAAAGAGAAGAGCTTTAGATTTCTACTTCTGAAAGCATATTTGGGGTTGGGGTTCCTTTCTTGCCTCCTGCTTGACACAAAGCAGTGCTTCTTTCTCCCACTGGTACTTAAGGCTGCTTGTGTGCACATACCATTCTTCCCGAACTGTGCCTGGCTCTCCAGGAGATCAACAGCTCCTGCTTCTGGGGTCATCTTTGTGGAGGCAGGTATTGGATTAGTCTCTCTCTTGGCTTGTCTCTTGCTTCTGTAGCTGTTTGGGCTGCAGTTATTCTGTGGCAGCCAGACACGTTCAAGATAAGGACCTCTTACTGGTCTCACAAGGGAATGACTTCTCTCCCTGAGCCAAGCAGAAGGAAACCTTGGGTGATGAACTGACCAAAACCCCCACCCCCTGTCTCTCTGTGCTGTTGGTGGGAAGGAGGGAGGGGTTGGGGGAAGAAGAGATGTTTTTAAGGGCTTATTTTACTTCTCATTATCCTCCTCTGATTTTGTTAGTAATCAACTCATTTTGTATCTCTAAGATGAGCCTGTTTTGCCCTTGGAGTGTTTTTTCCCGGTCCTTAACTCATGAACCCTTTGTTAAATTTTCTCTCCTCTGCCCAGCTGTAACAGGGGAGGGTGAGTGAATGGCTTTTGTGGGTGCCTGGCGTTTGGCCAGCGTAAACCACAACAGTCACCAAGGAAAATACCAGTGAAATCCTTTTGTTCGTTTGTAGTACTTGAATAGCAGAGCGTGTAGTGTAACTGAGGGAAGCACAAACCACGCCTGTCCCTCACACTTCAGGAGCTGTCCTTGTCTGGTGCATGGGTCTGCACAGACTGCTTCCAAAAATATTCTGGGTATTTCTGCAGTTTAACTGGTCTGTTTCACTGTGATTTCAAGGCTAGGGGGATGGACGGCACATGCTTTGAGCGCAGCTTCTCTTCAGTCAAATGACTCTTTCTCCCCAAGTTGTTTCAGCCGGGTCAGAACATCGAGGGCCTGACTCCAGTAGTGCTTAAGGGTACCAGTGTGTGTGTGCACATACCTGGAGTTGTACATGGGTTGAGGACCTGCCCTCTCGGCCACAGATGCATGTGAGAAGGGGGAGGACGTTCACCTGGGGCCATGTCCGGGATTGCCAAAAGCATCATGGTGAATAATGCTTTTATTCCTGCCACTTTTTCTCTCAGACACCGTGAGATCACGTATTGCCTTTGCACAGGGTGTTTGTTTTCATGGACAGCACTTGCTTTAGTGAAGCTGCTTAAAGTGCCTGAGCTGCAACACAGCTGACAAGGCTGGTTGGCTGGCGTGGGATGGTGACTGCTGGCAGGTCACAGCTGTGCTTGACAAGAAGAGACTTTTTCAAGAGCACTTGACTTGGCTGGGATAAGTGAAGGGATTTTTGTGCCACCCAAATTTTACAGATGAATAGTGGCCACCTGTTCTTACTTGGAAGTTCTCAGATTGTGATGCAGCAGGGTGTTAACTGGTGGCATTGATGTGAGTCCTGTTCCCAGACGGCTGCTCCAAGGAGACAGGATGGTCTGGTAAGTAACTGTGCTCTGTCCATAGCACAGATGATCCAAGATAATGATTTCCAAACCATGTCCATGGAGACTCTAGAGTGTAGAGCAGCTGTTGGTATTGTGGAAGTTGCTCTGATAATGGTTTCCAAAACGACACTCTTCCTTTTAATTGCATGTATGTAACTACAGCCCACTGTATTCCTGTTTTGTTTTCTCCTCGCTATTATTCATTTTTATGATGCTTCCTGGAGGTTGGCATCTTTAGTAAAAGCTGTGCATCACTTTCCTTTTATTCTCTTTCCAAAAGTGAGTCCTACTTCTCACTTGAGGGAGTGGCAGGAAAAGTCAGTGTCCCTCATCCCCTCCTGACATTTGTGTCAGCAACATCAAGTCTTCACTCTCTCCTCTGACAGAATCCTGTTGCCCCTTGCCTCCCTCAGCTTCTGCCATTGTACCCACTGCTGCTCCCTGCTCCCACTCTGCCTCTTAGAGCATCAGTTGTGCCTCCAGGAGGGGAACTCTCACCTCCTGAACTCAGTAAGAACATTTGGAAGTCCTGTGTAGAAGTCTGAGCTCCTGAAAACCCCAGAAAATGATAGGATATCCAAATCTGCTCATTGAGTGACAGAAGTGATATGGAGAGGAGTGTTTGTGCTCTGATGATGGGGCAGCAGCCTCATTCACTGGTAGACACTGGTACATCCTTTCGCTTATCCCAGCTCAAGGTGCTGGAAGCTCTTGGTGTTCCAGCAGTGCTGTTTGCTATGCTGCTGTTCCTGTGCGGAGCGAGTGAAACAAAGTGCCTGGTTACTTTGTAGATTAAACCTCACGAAAATTAAACATGCTTCTACTGCAACTTCGGGTTTTGCGGCACCGATACCTGTTGGGCTGAATTCACCAGTTTGCTTTCTGCACTGGATGCTGAAGATGTTTGTGAGATCTAATGGAATTTTGCCTCCTGCATGGTTTCTGAGGAACGCTTGTGGCTGGCTGCTATGTGGTGATGCATGGGTTGGGATGTGACAGTTAATGGATGTATTTATTTATTCAGGGAGAAATAAAACCAGCTCTGCTGTCAGTGGGACGCAGATTCTGGCCGAAAGAAGCAGCCGGGAAGGATCTGCCCAGAGGATGCCCCGACAGCCGAGCGTGAGCCGTATGCAGAAGGCAGGAACTTCTGGGAAGAACAGTGCGGGAGGCAACAGTACCTAAATAAGGCCTTGGAACAGACGGGTTTTGATGCTTGACAGTGTCTATAAACTGTGCTTGTTAAAGCTGCTTGTGTTGTATGTATTAACCTACAAACACGATTTGTAATACAGGGAACACAGCTGTTGGTTCTTATTTCCCAAACTTCCTTTGGCCACGCAGACTGCTAGGAAGTGCTCTTGCATTTGGTTTGCCCTGTTTCCCCGTGTGCCTGTTCACGGCGTTCTAGCACCTATATCTGAAACCGTACTGGTCTCTCCCAAGACATAATCCCATGCTCAGTCCTCCCAGTGGTGCTGATGTGATTATTCATTTACAAAGCATTACAGCCCCCTTCGCCTCAGGAGCCAGGTCAAATGAGGAGGTTGTTCCAGATAAGGGAGGGAACAGCTCCATCACTTGGGGCAAGAAACATACAAGTACCTGAAACAGGTAAGTGGGTTTCTTAGAGCTCAAGTGTTACCGTGCATGGTTCCAGAGGGTCTCCAAGCAGTAGGGTGCCTCCTAATGGCTCTGGGAGCTCAGGAGCTATTAATGAATTCCATGTCCCTAATTAGGAGAAGTACCTCCATTCTGTGGGAGTTAGATGGTGATTCCTAAACTTAAGATTCCTAAACTACCTCTCATAGGCCTGCTTCAACATGTGCTGAAATGAGATTTGCAGGGTCTGGGTTTCTCCTACTCTGATCAGGTAACAAAGTGCAGCTGCTCCCCTCAGTAAAACTGAGGTGGGGGAGTTCAGAGGCCTGAGGGGAGGTAGCCAGGCACAAGTTATGGTCACAGTGCTGGGCGGTGGGAGAGCAGACTTTGGCCTCTGTGGAGATCTGCTTGATACAGTCCCATGGGATCAAGCCCTGGAGGGAAGTGGCACCCAAGGAAGAAGGCTGATATTCTAGAATATCAGTGCTCAAGAGTGGGTCCCGCCTGACAACCCCGAGCTGCATCCCATGCCTGAGGTCCAGCTACAACCCCTGACATCCCTTGGAGCCACATCCCTGGCACCTGTCACACCCACCCCATGTCCAACTCCTCTCATAATCTCAGCCTTGTTCCCTCCAGGCTCTGCAGAGCTGGAGATGCTGCTGGGGGCTGCAGTGAGCTGGGACTTTGCTGGGGTGCAGCACCTTGGGGTGGGGGCTGTTTCCTGTGGCACCTCATCTCAATGGCCTGGGGGCTGTAGGTCCCCTGAGGTTGCCAGGGACCCTATGGAAGGGACAGGGCAGGCTGTGGGATGTTCCGGAGGGGTGTTGGGGTCAGCCAGGGCTGCAGGGAGCCCTCCTTCCCCCATGAGACAGCATTAGGTTATGTGATTAAAAGCTCACCTCCTTGAATGAAGAGGAGCAGGGGGAGGTGGAGTAGCCCTGGGAACCTCCACTGTGCTAGGGATTCTCTGTCCCGGCTGCTCCCGGGGCTCTTTTTGGGCTCGGAGGTAGCTCCCATCCAGAAGGGTGAATGGGGCCACTGCAGGTCACATATGGTCCCTCGCTAGCGGCGAAGGTCATGGTATAGGATGGAAGGGAAGAGCATCTTGGGATTGTGACTGATGGGATGTTCGGGGGAGGAATCAAAAGTGGGGAAAAGGAGGGATCAAGGTGGTTTGGGGGAGCCATAAATGTGGGAAAACAGAGGGATGAGGATATGATGGCCTGTGTGGCATCTAATGCCCATCTGCCAGTCTGGGATTACAGACACGGTCTGTGTCTCCTGGGGTTACACACTGAGCCTCACTGGTGGCTGAAGCGGGGGACATGGACGTTTGTCACTCAGGGTGCCTAATCAGGTGCATGGCCAGGACACTGACTGGTGCACTTTCTGTGCAAAGCTGGTTTCTGACAATTATTCACTGTTTAAATGGGTGATGTTGGCTGTAGCATTGCCGAGGAGGCTTGTAAAATCCACAGATAATTTTATGAGATTTGTTTTATAAAGCAGTTAAGGCAGATAAGCAAATCAAACTATTTAAAGCTCTGTCAATATTTGCATAGACATGTGTGATGTCAGGTAGAATTTGTACTACCTGAGTGACTTCAGAATTCTCAAGATTTTAGAAGGGTAACACAGAATGTGCAAACACTCACCCAGTAAACTGAGGGCTCTCAGTCTCACAGAGTGACCTTGTGCAGCATCCTGGCTCAAGTGGGGAGACCCCAACAGTTCTTCTCTTGAGGACAACTGACTCCACTGCCCTGCCTGCCCACCAAGGCTCCGTTTGTACCCCAGCTGAGTTTGATGTGTTGTCAGATGGTCGTAACATCCTCGCCTCTGACCTTCAGCCCCTCCACAGCACCAGCAGGCGCAATGGTTAGTGCCACACGCCTGAATCCAGCCACGGCTCGGCTGAGATCAGTCCCAGATCTGGAGGGCTGCTGGAGCTGGTGCACCTGCCACAAGCACCCGGTGAAATTTATCCTTAAATAGGAATGGACACCTGCAAGAGGAGTCGGGAAAGCAGGGGGAGAGCCTAGAAGCTCTCCTAGTGGCCCATCCAGCCAGGGCTGAGTAGTGCAGGCAGGATCCCTATTTTCCTACAGACTATTTCCCTGCGCCATCATTGCCAAAAAAGGGAGGGCCGGACCGCAATTCAGGAAAAGCCAGCGCCGTGGCCCGTACGGGGATCGAACCCGCGACCTTGGCGTTATTAGCACCACGCTCTAACCGACTGAGCTAACCGGCCACCGGGCAAGGGCCACCGCGCCGCGCCTGCTGGCCTGGCCCCTGCTCCGCCGCCCTGGAAAAGGGACCGAAAAAACGAGCTAGCAGAGGATGGTTTCGATCCATCGACCTCTGGGTTATGGGCCCAGCACGCTTCCGCTGCGCCACTCTGCTGCCGCTGGGCGGCTAGACCTGGTGCACAGTGTCATGTCCGCTTCCGCCCCGCGCCCGGGCCCGCGGCAGCGGCGGCACCGCAGCCCCGGAGGCACCGACGGCCCATGCGGGGGGCAGGAGCCGCCCGCTGGCCCCAGAACGGGGCACAACGAACCGCTGCGTGCCTGCCCCACTTGCTGTTACAGCTTTGACCTTCTCCCGGGAACCACAGGCTAAGTGCCCACTGTGCTGCCGAAAGCCGAACAGAGACAAAGCCCATCCAGTATCTTCTGGTTTTTGACTTGCCTCGTAGGAGCTGCCGTTCACCTTGGTTACTGTCGTATACAACCACCTGTCCATCAGATTTTGGGAAAACGGGCAGGCATCCTATGGGGAACGTGTAAGAAGGCAGGTGGGTGGATTTTTGCGCAAGTTTCTCACAAATTCGGGAGCATGGTTTCCCAAACTGCCCTCAGTGGGAGATATAAGTATTTTGGAAAAAACCCTAGATGAGAACATAAAGCCTGGGGCTCCTCAGCACATCGCACACCTTGTACCTGCCTTGGACAGCACCGCCGTGTTCACAGCAGCCCTGTGGCAGCGGGACCCGCGTGCAAAAGGAGGACGCACTGTCAGCGCTGCGATGTGACTCCTCATTTTGAGGAGAAGCTGAGGATGCCACCCACGTGCTTACCCACCACGGAGCCTGTTTTACCCTCAGGGGTTGCTGGCAGTGCCTTCGTCCCTTTTCAGTCCCACAGCCTCTTTCTGACAGGCACAAGGAAGGAGGGTGGACCCCTGGGGGGGGGTTGGTGTTTTGCCGCGTTGGTGTTACCCAGATTTGTTGGATAAACCCTTTCCTTTTCTCAGTCTTGGGATGACCATCCCCAAAAGCTGCTGACCCTACTGAGATGTTCCTGCCTTGTACCATCAGTATCTTGCCCCCCAGGGTACTGAGGTGTGTACCAGGGCCATGCTCAGAGAAAGGGACCTCTCACCTCTGAGACATTTCTGGGTCCAAGAACGGGGCTGCTGCAGATGCTAAAGAAGGTGGAGAAGCCACCTTCATATAAAAGTCATATATACAACTTTTTGACCTTGAAGACCATCAAGCAGTGGAGTAGGTCATGCAAGAAGGTTTTGTGGTTTCTGTCCTTGGAAATCTCCAAGACCAAGCTGTATGAATCCTGGAATAATGTGGTCTCACCCCAACAGCTGACCCTGCTTTGAGGATGAGGTGAACTAGAGATCTCCTGAGGTGCTCCCCCTCCTCTCAGGACTGTTCTGTCTCGAGAGCCGTGTCTGTATGCTCTGCTCACCAGTGGCATCCAGGAGGCTGTGCCTGCTCCTACAGCCCTTGCCCATATATTTTCCCTCAGGGTTGAAGGGCTTGAAAAAAGAGAAAGGGCCCAGGCAGCACACGGATGAGAGACAAGGATGCAGAAAACAGGTACATACTGCCATTTCCAGCCCAGACGTCCACTGAGCAACAGTCCCTCCCCCCCTGCAGTGTCTTCCCACTGGTAGTGGGTAGCTTTTTCCCATGGCACAGCCTGATGGCCTAGGGAAATCCTCCTTCTCAAGGAGTCAAGTTTTGAAGTGTCCTACACCCACACTGAACAAAGTGTTTTGTGCCAAGTAAGGAAATCTGGTGGCAAGTCAAAGATTCACCATACGTAACTGCAGACATCTGTAATCCAGTGGTTGAATTGTTGTGGACCCAGTGTCTTTTAAAATGCTCTGAATATCCAAAATATCTGCTTCAGATTGGCAAATGAAATAGAAACCACAGGAGACTGCTTCTTCTGCAATGTTACCAGAAACCAGTTAAGATGTTCCTGAGTATCTGGAACACCACTGAAGGCCCTTGACTGCCCAGTGGTTTGAGTCCTGAATTTCTACATCTGAACTTTTCATAGTCGCCTGCCCTATAATCAAAGGAAAGGAACAGACACTTCCAAGGTGTAATTCACCACAGCCTCAAAAGTCAAAAATGTGGAGACAAGTCACAACGTAGAAATGCCTTTCTCCACTGACTGACAACGCTGGGAAACCAGGTGACTGATACACACGCAGAGTTTGTGTTGCAGATGTCTATGTGTTAATGGAAATCCACTAAAGCCAACAAAGCAACACAAACATTTTTGGGCCTGGTTAATTTGGCCTGTCATAGGTAAGTGCTATGGGACAGATAGATGTTGTAGTCATGAGTTAAAAACTGTGTGTAGTTGCCTGAACTCAATCAAGGCATGAGAAAGGTTTTCCTGTCTCATCCAGCTTTGTGTGGCAAGTAGTACCCATTCCTTCTTATTTTTACTAATCCTCTCTCCAGTTCCCTCCTCTAGACCCTAGCAACATTCCCCATTAGCCATTTCTTGCTCTTATAATTGCTTTTAAAAGCTTTATTTCTTTACTGTGATCACCACCCTTGTTCTGTGCTGTCTCTTCTGCAGTGCTTGTGGCACTGCTTGGACACTTTAGTGATGTGGGAAGCCTTGCTAACCACTATTTCTTTCATTTTTTTAACCTTGTTAGCTATTAGAACACACATAGCAATCACAATTCCACAATCTACAGACTTCTAAACACCCTTTCCTATTTCCTGTTTGTTATCAAGGACAACGAAAATACACATTCAAAATAAACTCATTTCAGGCTGGTAAAGATGGTCCTCTCCATTCATCTCCCCTCCTCTCACCAAACAGCAACAGGGTGGGCATTCCTCTTTAGAAGTTGTTGCAATGTTGTTGTGGGAATTTTACTTTTACTTTAGGGTTTTAATTGTCAGCCCAAATATGGACAGTATTTAATTAATTTTAGACTGGATGTCTACACTGTATGTCCCGTACAAACCAGAAGTTCTTAAGTGTATTGCACCAAGTTCTTCTGGATCATGGTCTGTATTAACCAAATCCAAACCCCCAAAATAGTCTTGGATGTAGACATCTACACCACAGGTGTGAAAAACTAAAAGTAACCTGAACATAATATTAATACAAAATTGTCCATTTGCTAGAAACTGTATTTCAAGTTATTCTGAACTGTTTCAGCTGAGGTGAGGAAAAAGCAAGCAAGCAGGCCAGAAAGAAAATATCACATCCACTTGCCGCAGCGCTATTGTCCGGCTGATTGTCCGGCTGATTGTCCGGCTGGCGGGTGGCCAGCGCCGGGCACACGCCCGCACGGGAGGGATGATGGAGGCAGCTCGCAGGGGCACGGGAGGGTCGGTGAAGTTCCAGCACTGTGGGAGGCCCAGCCACAGTAGCAGCTGTGACAGCTGTCACTCAAGAACAAGGAGATGCCCTCGAAGAGCAGAACTCCTCCCAGGAGGAGGGATCCGAGGGCAGTACTGTGGGCTGAGGCCTGCCCCCTCTTCCAGAAAGTTCTGTTGAGTTCGACAGTTTATTGGTTAATACTCTTTGTACCCTCCCCTCGAAAATTTTTATTGGACCCTCACCCTGTGTATCCGCCCCCTTGCTGTACCCTGATTCGTCCGACCCTAATGCTCCACCCTGTTTCTGCTCCCCTTTTAAGCCTGTGCAGCCATATGCCAGGC
>VZRQ01000912.1:1782-25710 GCA_013397975.1 Machaerirhynchus nigripectus
CCTTCTCAGGTGCCCTGTTTGCATCCTGTCATACAGGAGAATCAGCAAAAGATGTTTGCCATCACTTTATGTATGCTTTTTCAGTTTTAGGGAATTCCTTCACAAATCAAAACTGATAATGGCCCAGCGTGTATTTCCCAGAATATACGCTAACTTTCCCAGAATATCCCAAGCTTTCTTGACCTCTGGGGAGTGACATACAAAATGGGGATTACTCATTCCTCAGTGGGCCAAGCTATCATTAAGCGAGCCCACCGTTCACTTAAGTGTCTTTTATTACAACAGAAAGGGAGAATGGGGAATGCTACCCCAGCTGAGTGATTACAGAAGGCACTGTATGTTTTTAATTTTTTTAATTGTTCCCAGGCAATTGTAAGGCACGTCAGCAGTAACCAGGAGTTAGAGGTTAAACAGAAGGCCCCAGACCTTGTTAAGGACCCAGAAATGATGATGGGGGATTCCTCATCCATGGGGAAGGGGTTTTTCCTGTGTTTCCACAGAGAATGGCCCGAGATGGGTCCCAGCTAAGAGTGTGAGACCCTTCAGAGAATCCCTGAACACTTCTCCTGAGGATCCTGACCACCCTCCTTATCACCCTGGCACACTATCAGCAGAGACCCCAGCCATTCCAGTCTAGACCTCGGTTCCAGAGATCGCAGAGGTCACCTCTGCCCCACCACTGGCTCAACCAACATCTTCTTGATTCCAGAGGACTTACTGGCTGGCTTAAAGCATTTAGCTAAAACAGGAATTTGTATTTTAGCCATACTGTTGCTTATGATGATTTGTTTGCCGTGTGTTTTGCAATGTGTTCAGGGACTGATTGATAAGTCAGCAAAGAAGATTTTACTCGTAGATAAGAAAGGAAGAGATGTGGAGATACAGCTAGAGAGCAGAAGTGAGAGCACTGCTGAACTCATGACAGAAGTGAATGTGGTAACACTGCTAGGATGCAAACCGTGGCAGGCAGTGCAGCCCACCACCAAACAGCCAGCGTAAGGGAAAGGCATGCTTGGTATGAACCTGTGTTAGTTAGTGCTAGCTTCTAGTTTGCAATGTTACTGAGAAACATAGATATGGCAGTTATAGTGATTACTGCTTATATCAGGATCTATTTTTAGTAACTGATGAAAAGGTGTAAATACTCAGCTCTGTATCCATAAAATTGGCTTGTTGCATCCAAGCAATCTGCCCTGTCTCTTCCATCGCTGATCATCACTTGACATCTATCAATGACACACGAGATCTTGAACCTTTCTGAGATGGGAACACAGCTAAAACCCTTTTTTTGTTTGGTTGGGGGTTTGGGGGGTTGTTTTGTTTGGTTTTCGTTTGTTTTTCATAACCCACATTTTGTATGCAGATGATATCATGCGCAGGAGAGCCACAACAGAGCAGAGAGCACTTCCCAAGACGGGATATGTTCTGCGTGGCACGTTTCCCTACGAAAATGTGCCTTCCTGGGTGTTTTTCGCGGGGGTTTGTCCCGGCGGCGGCAGCGGGAGGCTCGGCCCGCAGGAGGGCAGCAGGACACCGCGCTCGGCAGCCGCCGCCCGGCGGCAGGAGCCTCCCTGCTCCCGAGCATCTCGGAAATCTCGGCGTTTTCCAGGCCCCTGTGTAAATTCTGCCGGGTGCATACAGCTTTTGTGCCTGGATCTTTCAGCGCCAGCATTGTGATAGTCCTGGTTCGTGATGGGCTCGGTGGATGTGCATTGATTTAAGTCAATTTGGGCATGTTTAGGCATGGGCTTTCTTACATGTAAAGCCAACACATTTCTGCAAAATCTTCTGGTTAGGTGCCTTTAAAAGGATTTCAGGGGAGAACTCTTCCCATGTGTCTCTAATAACAAATTCAAAAGGATGTTAAACCTTGTGCTTCAGCAATCAAATTAATATTGAATCAGCAGAAATCGTGGTGATAGATATAGGAGGCGATGATACAGGGTCATGAGAACTGACCTATCGGTGATCCTTCCTCTTCTCCAAAATGCCTGATACTGATGACTGTCAGATCAGATAGATGTGAGATCTGATTTACTGGGGCAAGTTCAGCATTCCTGTTCCCAGGCCCATTTTATAATCTGATTTAAGATGTTGCTGTAGTTTACAGAAGTGGAACAGTCCATAGGAATCAGGCTGAGTCATCCTGAAGTTTCTAGACAGTGTTGTACCTGTGCCAGTGAAAGAAAGGAATTCCCTAATGTATGAGGCATGTTCCAAGGTGCTGAGGTTGTTTCTTCCTGGACAGGAGTGACATACAGAGGGTGGCTCTGGGGCTTTTCTTTCCTCTGTTCACGTTCACTTCCTCCATTTTGAACTACCAGGTCATCCTTGCTGGACCTATAGTTAATTTTCCAGCAGTAGAATGCTGTGCTTTGAGCCAAAAATCATATTTGAAAAATGACCCACAATTCCTCCCTCCTCCTCTCTTTTTTTTTTTTTTTAAGTGCACATACACCAAACAATAGTTCATGTTATTGCCACATTTAATATGTTTACCAGGAAAAAAATCCTGAGCTTTTCCAGCAAGTACATTGAACATAGTGTTCCTGGCTGCTCCCCATCCCCTCAGTGTCTGATGCTGGAAATCAGCTACAGACCCTGACTATAGCCCTTCAGGTGAACTCCCTTCTCAGGAGTATTAACATATCAAACTAAAAAGAAAAAAAAAATTAGATGCTTTACTTGCACGATGTTACTAAATAGGAATTAAGGAATTAAGTCCCTAAGTGCCTTTCAGGATGTAGCTTTTAAGGTGTATCTGTGCAGAATTTAAGAGCTGTGCACAGATCATCAAACTGGTAATGATCAAACTAATCCTGAAACAGGAAACAATGTAACCGAGTTCATTATGCTAAATGCTTGCCCTAATGGATGCAATTAAAGAGCTTCCAAACCAGGCTGATACATCTGCCTGGCACACTGTGGGGCACAGCCTGTGGAAGTGTCTTTGCAGGTAGAGGCCATCTCAGAGTTCTGAGAGACCACCTTCTGTGCTCCACTGCATCATGTAGATGGATCCTGGATTCCAAGTTTGATGATCCTGATATTAACCTTGTTGCTTTACAGTTCAACCCCCACGTGTGATAAAAACTTCAGCCATTACAGCACTGTTCTCTTGCTTCCATTATAAAGCAGCGTTTCTGGGTAGGTAATTGGAAATCACCTAAAAACAGAACTTTCAAAATTAGAATTTTTTTGTGCTTTGGTGAGCAGACAACATGAACAAAAATGAGAATGGGAGGAAACATATGTAAGGAAGAGACATTTCATAGATGGCACTGGGGCACATTTAACATTACAATGAGTTGTGATTAGGAGTCTTTTAATGTGCAATACTATTTGAGAGAGACAACCACCGAAAATAAATGTTGCTGAGCTGACATGTACTCTTCAGTTTTTTCGCCTTTTCTCTGCTTTATTTTTCATACCAAAACTTAATTGATGCCAAATTTTTATTGTCTTATGATCAGAAAAATAAGATCTTAAAAGTCAGTTCATGTCTGAGATGATGCAATTTTAAGAAACTACATGTAGAGCTATGTAAACCTGTCTGTGCTTTTGTAAAAGGATAGCACTCCTAAAGTGAATAGTAGGTGGGCCCTTGAAAGTCACGGGCTGTCGATTAGCAGTGTAAATGAGTCTGGGGAAGGAAATGCCAAAAAATATTCCAGAGGGCCTGTGCATGTCGGGTTCCGAAGGGTAACAGCAGCAAGACAAAAGGAACTGCAAATGAAGCCTGGAGCCCCTCCCTGCCCACCCACCCGCCGGGGCTCGGACTGTGCTGAGGTGCTAATTGCTTGTGAGCCTCCTGCCCGACGTGCTGGCACCAGGAAGGGGGAGATGTACAACACAGATGTATTTTGGGTTTCATTCAGCCATCCTATTGTTTTATGTGTTATGAGGGAGCATCGTCATTTTTAATCTAAGGGGAAAATCCTCTCACATCTGCTAGGCATTTGTCATACGAATGAGAAAAGACAAATCTTTTCTTAGCAATAGCATGAAATCGCTTCTCCAGATTCCCTCTAGCTTTAAAAATAGCTTTGTGCTAGAAACACCGTCACATCAGACTTGGCATCAGCAAAATTCTATAAGAAAGGAAGGAAGATTTGGTCAAAAAAGGGTCACTTTTACCCCAAAGCACAGTTTTCTCCATATTCTTTCTACTTTTAGTTAGCAGAAAATAGGGAGAGGATAATCTTTTTCTATGAGATAAAGATAAATAAAGAGACTTCAGCCTACTCAGAACTGTAAAAAGAACAGCAGGATATTAAAAAAATTAAAAGCCTTTTAATAGTGAATATTCATCAAATGAACACATGTGATACCTTCAAATATGTTCATATTGCTCATGCTAGATTATAGAAACAGTTGTCCTTCAGGGAAGTGCACAGATATTCCAAAATATTCAGTTGTCAGCTGTTTAAATGATTCTCCAAAAACATACACCCCAGAAAAAAATTGCCACTGTGAGACACGATGAATAACCTTCTACGTGTTAGTTTTTGTTCAGGACCAGTGTACCTATAAACAATTCACATTTTCACCTCAAATTTAATAAATATTTTTTGGCAAATATTGGTGAGTACTGTACTCTTATTACAGCAGGATTGTTTTTATCATTGCTGTGCAGCATGATCTTCCCAGTGTAACTCAGATATATGATTTCTCTGATAACATTTTGGGATTTTGGGTTAGACATCCAAATAACAGAATCATAGAATTATAGAACTGCCCAGGTTGGAAGGGATCCTGAAATTTCCCCTGGTCCAAGCTCTCATGGGAAGGGGATCTTCAATGAAAGTATCTGTCACCCTGTCCAGACACCTCTTGGAAACCTGCAGTAATGGGGACTCTACCACGTCTTTGGGGGGGTTGTGACTGACTGTTCTCACTGCAGAAAATATTCTAATAACAGCTTCACTCCTTCGAACCCTCTCCGGTCTCTCCTTGTTTGTTTTTTTTCTTAAATTGTGGGGACAGGAACTGGGCACAGTGCTCCAGGTGTGACCTGACAGGTGCCGAGGGGAGTGGGGTGATCCATCTCTATCTCAGCTGGCAATGCCCCTGCGGACGCAGCCCGGGACCTGTTTCACCTTTGTTGCTGCAGTGCTGCACTCATCTGCAGCTTGTTGTCCACCAGGACCCCAGGTCCCTTTCAGCAAGGCTGTTCCCCAGCCACAGATCCTGATGTGGAATCCATTCACACCAGTGGGCTACACTCATTCTCCAAGACAGACCACTAGGCCCGCAAAGACTCATTTTTCTGTCACTTCCATTTTTACAGTAGAGGCACATTGATAAACAGCAATCATTCAGCCAGCCCTTGCCAACTAATGTTAATTACATTTAAGATTAAGTATCAAGAACTATTCCTCTATTTTAATTATAACTATAATGGAAAAATTGTACTGGCGATTTTATTGCCTTTATTATTTACTTTAAGTCACTCACTTTGATATACATTGCAGCTGGCTGTTTCATTTGGTAATTTCCCCAAGTTCCTTTTTTTCATGCTTTTTCTACAGTTTTGGTTATCAGATTTAATTACTCACTGTTATAATCAAAGAGAGTAAGTACCACAAAAAGATTTTGGGGTGTGGTACTCGCTGTTACAACATCCGACTTTTCCGATGTCCTTAAAAAAATTCATGGCTGTGAGGCAAAATTTGATTGACCTTTAAAAGGCTTGTGAGGATTAACCTGCCCTGGATGGGGGTGCTCAGATAATAGAGCCTTTCTCTTCTCCTCAACCTAGCTGTCTAACTCTGGATAAATAGACATGTCTCCAGTTGCAATTTTCTTCCTTTGGAATGTACTCTTAAATTTTTAATCATTTGATGTCAACCTTCCTTTGGAAGGAATGAAATTTTGGAGGTATATCATATTTACTATAAAATTTTGAGCTCTTCTTGAGATCTGACTTGGCTTTGTTTTGGCTTTTTCTTTAACTGAAGAGTGGAAAAGGCATAATAAAGATAATGAATCCAAACCTTTGTCAATATATACTATTAATTTTAAATTGCAAGTGAATTGACTGCAGCAGGTTTGCAAGTCATAAATTATCTGACTCTCACGAGTACAAAAGTGCAATTATGGACTGTGGAGAAGTGCAATCCATAATACTCCAAATATTCTGCAAGAAAAATGCTGATCTTTTATTTACAATTATAATATCAAAGGCAATTTTTCAGCCTGCTTCTTATTTCAACAATGAGATATATATATACTTTAAACTAAAAATGCTTCTGTTGGAGTGAATATCAGAAAAGGAGAGAGTTTTCTTGCTGAAAAGTAAGAATCATCTAACAGTTTCATTTCATCACTTGTGCCTGGAGATATACACATTATTTTCATACTCTTTTAATGATATTGAATAGATAAAAATTATAACCAGGTGGGAATTATTGTCCTGCTTCCATCTGGAAAGCATAAGATACAATTTAATTTAAGAAACTTACTACTTTTATTCTTTACTTCCTTCCTGCCACTCTGGATATATTGACTTCTACAATGCAACATTTTATTAAGCTTGGATTTGAATTTACAGTCATAGCTTACACATTTCCTACAATAAAAATTAAGATCTGAGATAATATCTAGGAATCTATTACAAGTGTGCCATTTGTATGGCACAAAATGAGCAGCAATGTTCTTGGCATCCGGGTTTTCCATGAATACTTTCATGTAAGAACAGTGACAGGTAATGTGATGCCTTCTGGTTTTCAGCTGAAGCATGTGCTGAACAAAGCCATTTAGTTGCCTTTGTAGCTTTGCCTGACCAGTGAAAGAAAGGGGCCCTAAGAAGATATCTGCATGTCTTACAAATAGTGTGGTGGGCTGGAACAGTGACGCTACTGAGCTGCAGGGAGAACCTCACTGGGACCCCATTCCAGAGGTGGCAGAGAGCCACAGTCCTCACTTCTGGACACATGACATTAAAAATGTCAGAGACTGCTGGATCCTTTTCTGTAAGAAGACCCTTTCATTGCTAGTGTAAATATTAAGTGAGCACTGCAATAATTTTTTGGATCTCACACACTTCAGGTTCAACTTTAGGCTGACAATGAGAGAGCAAGTAATAGTATAAATATTAGAGATGGGAATGTCAGCATGGTATTTACATAAATTTGAGGTGAAACTAAGGGAATTCAGCTCAGATGTATTACATTGAAGCCATGGCATAACTGGTCAATTAATGGGCTTGAGAAGGTAAGAGTTTTACTAAAGCAGGCCCCTTAACTGCACTATAATGCTGTTTTCTCCTCGTGAAGTGTCTGGAATAATGTAGGGCTGTGTTGCTGCGTGATGCTAATAAAATTTGTCTGCCTCAGGATGAAACAAAAGGGCAAGTAAAAGGTGCAAAGCCTAATGGGATAATATCGGAGGGTTGGGGTGGATGGAGGGACCCAAATCAAGTATAGCTGGTACTTTGTGTTGGAAATAGGCCTTGGGCTGTGTATTTCCCAAACATCCCCCCCAGTCTCTGGGGGAGTGTCAGCTGGCAAAGGTTGGGCCAGGGAGCGCACAGACAGGGAGCAGTCCGGATAATCTGGATAATCGCGGGCCAGGGCTTCAACCTGGGCCTGTACTAGTACAGACATAGCCTAAGGGCCTGATTAGCTCAAAATAAATCTCTCTGGTGTGTCTAATTTGCTAGGTGAAGGAGGCCAGATGACTTTAAGAAATGCTGTGCTATCATAGAAGCTCAAGTGATGTCTCGGGTGCCTTCAGATCTCCTTCAGTGTATTCAGTTGTTCGTTAATTTTTCTGCTTTGTACTGTTCAGTTTTAGTTTACATCCTCAGGGATGCTGCAAAATATGCATGCAGTAGGTTCTCTTGTGGCTTGACTGCCTGTTGTGTTGTGTTGTGTTGTGTTGTGGTGGAGAAGGGATTTGATAATGCAAACGGATTTCCCAATCTTGAGCCTCTAAACATTCACATTGTCTGATCCAGAGCAGGCCCTTGCACCCCCATCCTAATTCACTTTTCTTGCCGTTTGGCTATTGGGCACATGCCTATATGCATGACAGAATTGTCACTTTTGTACTGGGTCTGATGGGTGACAATTTCTTAGAAATCTGGGAACTCTGATGCTGCTTCTTTTCTTGGGAGATGGTGTGAGGGAGCAATTTGAGAAAGCATAATGATGGAGGTATATTTGAAGCAAACTAATTCTGGGAAAAAGGAAAGGATTAGAGACAATGATCTGAATGATTTTCAGGCTGATGATTACTTGAAACTACCCTGTTCTGTCTCAGCCTTCTCACTTCAATTTTTATGGGAATAGAAGTGACAATAGAAAGAGTGCAAATTGCAAGAACCAATTTTTCCAAATACTCTAAGAGCAAAGAGAAATGTCTGCAGTAATGCTTATTGCAGAGAGGAAGGGAAAAGAAAACTGAACAGCATGTCTATAAAAGTGTGGAAGAATGGTCCACATTTTGTGGTGAATGTATTGAATTGGTATCACAGTCTAATTTTCACTCCCTTGAGAGTAATTAACATATAAACTCATTGTGACTATAGAGACAAGAAGAGCGAAGACTTTTAAATACATCCTGGTCTTAGAGCCTTTTATTTGGTTTTAATCCCCACCTTTGATTTTATCTGCAAAGCACTTAAAAGCTTATCTGCAAAGCATTTAAGAGCCTCTATTCTGAAAGCTTAAGAAGCCTTTCACTGGCTCTGTGCTGAGAGTGAATTCATTTGCTGTTGGTGCCAGGCCCAGAGATGTGCAGAACTTCTTGAAGCTGAGGAAACCTACTGACTGCAAGAAAAATCAAATGGAAAACTCTTCCACTCCCAACTTTCATGGTAAGAGAAGCCCTTGGCTGTAAGAAAACCCAACCCCTTGCTGTCTAAGCATCATTCATTATTTTTAGTGGGTCTGCCTCTGTGATGATTTGAATCACATTCTTTCATCTGCATATCCTTCAGTACAACTCATGACACCCAGAAGTGTTTGGAACTTGCAGGTGATGGATCTGGAAGGCACTGACTGGTGCCCAGGCCTCTGCAAGCAGTGAGTAGATAGAAGGATCATGAACAACACTGCATGCTTTTGCTCAAACAGCAATGATGAAAAGGACAAATCCTATTTATTTGCTTTGACTTAGCATTAGAGTCAGTGTCTCTGACTCTATTAATTTTATTCAAAAAGTAAAAATTGATTTAGTAGGACAATCATATCGATTATAGACAAGAAGGTTTTGTTCTTCATCATTTCATGAAAAAGAAATCTCTCCAAGCAGCCATCCTAACTCCTGCATTGCTAGGATTCAATTTTATGTCCTAACAGAATTTCCCTGTTC
This sequence comes from Machaerirhynchus nigripectus, assembly GCA_013397975.1. NCBI lineage: Eukaryota > Metazoa > Chordata > Aves > Passeriformes > Dicruridae > Machaerirhynchus > Machaerirhynchus nigripectus. The sequence goes on from VZRQ01000912.1 coordinate 11,101, forward strand.
TAATGAAGGTATATTGCTTCTGTTGTCTTGCTCTAAGAGACAGCGAGCTGCGGTTTTCAAAAAAATCCAACTGGGTCTGGGTCTCAGAATGTTTTTGACTGCAAGAATTTAGTCACTGGACCTGACTGAGCATAAGACCACTAAATCTAAATGTATGCAATGAAATTCAGACACCTTATAAACACACCATACTCTTACATCTTTCAAATAATGGGAATTTTCTACTTGATTAAGTCAGAATCTTGCCATGAATCCTCTATAATGATTATGTTTTTTGCATATCTTTTGTATTACGTATGAATGAAAAAAGGTCTGCATTTGTGTTCGTATGTTTTATAAATGAAATGTGAAGTCTTGAGTCTCATGTTCCTTTTTCATGTTCATTTCTCAACAGATCCTTTCATGAAGGCCTTGTTATTGTATGTTCTTCAAGTGCTCATTTGCTCTGTCTGTTGTTTTCCCTTCACCCATATTAAGAACAAGAAAAAAAGGGAATTACTACTAAGCAGTGTACTTAAAGTTTGATTGTCTGTAAATTTTGCTCCTTGTCTTTTGGGTACAATGGAATTCTATGTACCTTTTTGCTGATGCCTGCTGTTACTGCACACATCTAATACATCTACCAAAAAATATACATTTATGCATAAGAAAATTCCTTGTTCTGGTATTACAAGGCACTGGAACTTACATCAAAGCCGTGAAATACGGCAAGAAAAAACAAACCAGTTTTAAGCTAATTTGACTATCATAACAAACTTCAGCTACACTTTTAGGATCATATGGTGTACAACATTCAGCTGAATGGGATTAGTGTCAGAAGCAGCTTGAGGCCCTGTCTCGGACCCCTTTCAGTGTAAAGGTACAATATATATGTCCCCTGGGCCTCTGTGCCATCCTCCTTCCAACAGCACCATTAATCTAAGTGGGTAAGTATATAACTTGCACATCAAATGGAGTCACCAGGGACAACGGCCAGACAGGGTCTTAACTGAATAAACTCTCTTTCTCCTCTGACTTGAAATAAAACAAACAGTAAAGGCTACTTGGGACTTTCAGATGGGATTCATCAAACTTACTTTAGCTTGTCCAAAAGTTAAACACCTGGCAGTAGATAGTTTTCCAGCCTGTTCAGGGCTAAAATGAATCACTGTCAAGAGGTACATGCACCTTCTGCAGGTGATTCATCCCTTGCCAAGGTAAGTATGTGATACAGATGTGATGAAGTGCTGCTGAGAGGTTCCTGACTTTCCACAGCCTCTCAAGGGAACCCAAAGAACTCATGTTCTCTCATTTTCAGTGCACCTTTAGATGTCTAAAGTTAGTGAGATGAATCTCTGCCAAACCAACTTAAGAAAAGCACAGTAATGATGTTAAATTACACTGGCTAACTTTTCTTATGAAAACCAGAGGTAGCAAGAAAATGTGACGTTCACCAAGGTTTGTCTTTTGCAAAGACACTGGGCTCTGCAGGGAGCTGTTAAGCACCTCCAGTCTCAGGGTTTCCAGGATCAAACCCAAATGCGCCAGAAATAAGCACAGCCTCAGAATCAAAATCATTCATCTATGCAAAGTTCACAGTGGACAGTGGGCTTCATGTAATGAAATCTCTCTGATTGTTGAAATGAGAAGAGAAATCCCTGTCTGTGTATTCCAGTCCCATTTATTAATCATTCACCATCCTTTAAAGCACTTTTATTCTACTTTTTTTCTACTATTCCATGCTTAAGCAGGATGTAAAGGCATGTTCATGAAGAAAATTTACTGAAATTAGACTTAAGGGTATGGTTTGCTACAGCTCACCAGAGTCAGGAAATACGGAGTTAAGGTTGAAACTACACACTTGATGCTCTGTGTTCTGCTCAGGTACTGACACTCTCTCTCGGGTGGTTCCCTGATTGACCACAATGGCTGTAAAGAGAGAGAAATGGTGAAAAGGAACAACCACACAACTACACATATGCAGTCCTCATTTGACTTTCAGATACCTGTTTTCTGTCCCAAACCATTACTGTTATTTTAGCATGCTGTAAGTTTTGGTACATATCCTTGAAATAAAAGAAAGTCATCTACATTGTCAGAAAATTCCAAACTCCAGTATATGTGGATGTTCAGATAACTTTGAACAAGTATTATTAATGCAACAAACCAGGATTTATTGCACCCATGCAGCTGAAAAGACACGCTGCATTCTCCTGTGGTCTGTGGTGTCAAGCAGAGGTTAGATTTGTCCAGCATTCTTCTGTCGAACACGAAGTCCAGCAGTATGATACAGAAGGTGATGGTTTTGTCACTGGAACAGAACCAAAGCCTCTGTTTCTTCACCAGTACAGAGAGGACTGAGATTGAATTCCTGTGAAAGACAATGGTTGCTTTTTGTGACATTTGGGTGAAAAAGCCAGTTGACATTTTTAAAAATAATGTTTTCATTTTGGAAAATGATGCTTTATCTACATGTGTTAATCACCCTTTGGATGATGCCGTGCTGATTTTTTGCCTTTTCTTTTATACGCCTTTTATATACCCTTTTACATAGCTTTTGTGTATCCTCGGTGCTTTTAGTCCACATACTTGTAATTCCTTAAGTCTGATAACTTAGCTGACACCAAATATTCCATTAAGCCAGGAGACCAAACATCCTGGAGGCCTTGCCGCTGGAGGCCAGAGAGCCCTATGCTATCCTGAAAACCAAGGTCTTCCCTAGAACATCCTGTTGCAAACTCAGGCCCTTCCAGGGGGAATTCCTCGGGATGGGGGGTTCATTTGAGCCTCTCACTGGGGAATCTTTGATAGATATGATAATTTCCAAGGCCTATGAATTGTATACGTGATCTATCATGTGCGTGCATTTCGGCGCATTCCACTCGGACAAAGTGGTGCACCCAAGGATCCTTAAATAAATACCGAGGTAAAAACCCCTGTTCCCTTGACCATGTTTGGCTCTTAATTTTAAGACCAGGGAAAGGCAACAGGATAATGTGTCTTTTGAGGGGCACCCCCTAATTGTTTGTTTCAGCATATTTTCTCTGAGTATTGTCATTTAGTTTTGAATTTTTTTATGAAACTTAAAAAATGGTTTGTCATTAGTATCTGAACCAGGGCTGCCATAACAATTGGAATGGCTGCTAATGTCCTTTTTCTTCACTGTGTGTTGTAGTTTTTCTTTTCCCTCTAGCTCCTGGATTCCATGGCATTCTTACATGGACACATCCCTTCCCCTCTACACTTTTCGGGACAAAGCAACCCATCCTTTTGGTGAGTGAGTCTTCTCCTGAGCAGCTGACACCAGCTTACAGCCTTTCTTGTGTTTCCAGCAAACATAATCTGAGCAAGTCTCTTTGGAACTGCAGCATTTTATGACCTTAATAATTTAATCCTATATTTTAAGCTCGAGTGTATCTGGAGTTGATAAATTGGAAAGAACAAATTGCTCCACTGTTTCTGAAAGGACAACAGGGCACAAGTATGAGACAAATCCAAGCAAATCAGCTGGTATACTCACTTGCACATCGACAGGCCAAAACACACTCAGGCTGTTTGCTGACACCTAGAGAGGGAGGTTTGTGTGCCCTTTGCATCCTGCTCCTCAAGCCGTGTCCTCCGTGTGGTCTTCAGTGACCTGAGTGCATGCATCACAGCCCTGAGAGCTCAGCATTGTTCCCCTCTACATCAGTTTGCAGCACCTCTTGCTGACAGAACTACCTACAATTCAAACCATAAAATAGTTCAAACCATAAGCATAAACTGTCTGAATGCTTGCTCTTTTAAGTGTAAAATCCTCATTCTTCTCTATGTTTTTAGACCAAAGATGGTGGGGAGAAATGTCCCACCCAGCAATGTTTTTCTACCTCGCGTTTCCCTGTAAAGACTTTTTACCAGTACAGTCCATTTACAATCTCTTCATGCTGGTTCTTGACAACTGGCAGTTGCTTGGAAATGTTCTTTGTGCTCTTATTTGAAATAAAAGTGACACATCCATGAAACATCCATGGCCTGACCAACTGGCTGCCGCGGGATGCAGGCTGACAGCTCTCCTTGTTCCCATTTCACCTCTCTGTAACACCAGCCTAAATTTTGCTGATCACACTCGGGGCCGGCAGAAAATCCCGTTACCCAGGTGCTTTGGGAGAACTGCAGCCTTCAGCTCCTCATCCTCCTTCCCCCCTGGGCGCACATGTTACCTTGGCCAGGGGCATGGACACTGCAGCTGCATGCTGTGGATCTGGCTTCGGTGGGTTTTCTCCTAAACACCTCAGCCTCTCTAAAACCAACAAAAAAAGGCCATTGTTGGCCGTCTCTTGGAAATCATTACTATTTTAACAGTTGGTTTTCTAATTGTACATGAAGTGAGGGGAAATGCTGCCTTTTGGGGTATACTATTCTTCACAGGCTCTCAATGCATATTAATTTTCTCATTCCTTGTTGGCCCACCCAGAAGCCTTTTAGACAGCAAGAGTGGGATGCATGTTAAGGAGAAAAAACCCCCAGACAGATACAGACACTGTTTTGGTGTCTGTGGTAAAAAAGTAATGTTCTTTAGCTTTTTCACAACTAAAAGAAAACGGACTTTGTTTCACTGGAGAGTTTTAGTTCCAGAAGACTTATCCATTTATTCAAATATTCACCATCTATGGCTACCCTTTAATGGTTTTTTGTGCTTTATTTCCAGTCTGATCTTAAGATTTGAGTCATAAAGATTATGTAAAAGGTAGGAATGACAAACTTGATTAATGTCAAAGTCCAATTATAAAAGGATGTACTTCCATGAGAGGAACAAGACACCCATTATTTTGTGGATTTCTCCAGTTTATTTGATTTGGATATCTGATAACAATAAATTCATTTTTGTTACTTTTCTTTCCCATACAAGCAGACCAGAAATGTTACAATAACCCTTCCTCAAGTATATCCAGGCTTCTGTTCACAAGCAGCTCTGAAAGCAGGATTTCAGAAACTACAGCCATAAAAGATTCTGTGACACCACTGTTGAAGAAGGATCTTTCCTAAGTCTAATTGTAATTAATTAACTTCTTACAGAAGAGAGTTTGAAGTCATGTGACCAGATGAGCTTTTTATTTATTTTTTTTAATGTAAGCTTCTAATCTTAATAATTATTATTGATAGCTTGACCAAAGTGAACCTCAGAAACACAAGTAGTGATAAACAATCTTATGTTTTTGCAACCTGTTTTCTGATTTTTTGGTTGCTAAAGATGAGCAAAAAGGGAAGCTAACTGAAGGCCAACTATAATATCATCTAATCAAAACTAATCTTGCAGACCTGGCACAGTCTGGATTTGGGCCAGAACACAAAAAATAAAAAGCTTTACTGGCAGTGATAGATGACCTCAGCTGTCAGTGTGCAGAGGGCAGACATTTCCTCTCATCATTTTTGATTTCTTGAAACATTTCTTTCTGATGGCCATTAGATAATGCCATTTCACCTGAGAGGAGTGGCAGGGCCCCTGACTACAGCAGAAAATGGATGAAAACCTATTGAGATTGTAAAATTTAAGAAGTAGTGAAAGGCAACCAAGTCCACATTACCGGCCTTTGTTATCCGAGTCTCAGAAACGGATCTTTTTTCATTATTTGGATGAGAACTGTCCAAATGACAGGGATGAATTGAAGTCCATCACCATGACTGAGATAATTCTGAGTGAGTCAAGAGAAACATTTAGAAGAGTTTTAAGAAATGTTGAAATTTGCTTTTGTGTGAAAGCCACTCCACTTTCACAGTTGGTACTAAGGCCTCTGTAGCACTATTTATGAGTAATGCTTTCTCTAGTCTTTAACTCTTTCAGGAATTCAGTACCATTCTGAAACAGTTTGGACTAAATTATTTATTGATTTATTTAATTAATTAATTTTGTGTGGTCTAGAGCTATGAAAAATTTATACAGAGGAAATCTCCAGTCCTGCATGAACTGTGACCAGCGTGGAATGCTTTAGTCTTTTTTTTCAATACCTGGTGTTGTGTTGCTCCCCACAAATACAGCATGCAAAACCTGCCAGAATTCAGTGAGCCGTCTGTGATGTGACAGGCTCCTGTCACAGGAGCACGTCCTACAAAAAGTGTAAGGATCCACCTTTTCAAGATGCAAAAGTCTTCTGGAGGTCCAGCTCAGGCCTGTGGACTGAACTTCTTCAGGGCCATAAGCATCCTCACTATCTTCAGCAAAACTGCTTTTTGCAGCTTCCTTTCTTTGGAGAATAAAAGAGATTGACAAAGATGTGACAGGAAAGAATTCCATCACTGAATGCCATATTGAAAATACAGACATAAAGAAGAATCTTGTGGTGTTGATCACCAGTTTTTAACTTCCCAAAGGATATTTAACCAAGGTTCTAGATAGACATTCACTTCTATCAGAGTGCCTCATTCCTTGCTTTTAAAGTAAGTTCTAGAAAGACAAGAACGTGATTTTTCTTTTTTTCAACCCAGAGTTAAAATAACTGCAGAGTATTTGAACTGAAGTACAAAATGCTGGCTGAGCTAGAAAAGCAATTAATTTATTTGGCATGCTGGCTGAACAAACCCTTGACGAAGCTTATGAACTGACATCTGAGGTGAATTTGGACCATTTCCTTCTAGAAAAGCACTTTTTTTGGTGCAAAATAATGGGTGCTTTCAAATCTGACGACGAGTTAATAGCAGATACTTAAGGTCTTGGCAGTGGATTGGTATTGTTTTCTTACTAAGAGGTTTTGTGCAACGGTTGATCTCATTCAGGAGGGCATTTCCCAGCTCTGAGCAACAACTGGAATCCATGAACCTATAAAGATTAAAATTTATCATTACTGTATTAAGGATGTGTTAAAGTGCAGGGCCAATTAAATATGTTTGAATAGGGGCAACTAAAGCTTGAAAGAGCAGTTTGATATTTTGAAGTCTAGCAGATGGAGATTTATACATTTAAATTGGGGTGGTTTTAATATTTAACTGTATAACTGTGGCCTCAAAGCTTTGCCTTTTAGGATAAAAAGTGTAAAGAAAAGATTGGTTTATTTTCTTGTGCTGTAACTACTTAAATAAGCCTGGAGAAGAGAAGGCTCTGGGGAGACCTTACAGCTGACTTCCACTTCCTGAAGGGAGCCTACAAGAAAGATGGAGAGAGACTATTTATGAGTGCCTGGAGTGACAGAACAAGGGGCAATGTTTTCAAACTTAAAGAGAGTAGGTTTAGATCAGCTATTAGGAACGAATTCTTTATTGTGAGGGTGGTGAGGCCCTGGCACAGGTTGCCCAGAGAAGCTGTGGATGCCTTATCCCTGGAAGTGTTCAAGGCCAGGTTGGATGGGGCTCTGAGCAACCTGGGATAGTGGAAGGTGTCCCTGCCCATGGCAGGGGGTTGAAACAAGATGATCTTTAAGGTCCCTTCCAACCCAGGCCATTCTAGGATTCTATGACTCACATTACGAGAAGGCACATGATTCATGTAGTCAGAATGCCATGTTCAGTAACTGTTGAATCATATTTGGAGCCATACATACATACATATATATATATATATATATACATATATATACACATACATCCCAGCAACAAAAAAAACAAGGAAAAGAACCTGAAATTGGTTGCATGTACAGATTCTTTTATTAAACCTCACCTACAGCGTTTGCTGTCCAAGAATATTTGCCTTGGATATGCCTTTATTGCAGGTTTAGTATGAAGCTTAGTATTAACTTTTTCTATATCCTGCTGATTGACAACTGGAACTGTGGGAAATAGTCTTCAAATAATTCTAAAAATCATTACAAAATTTCAGTTCAGGAAAATTCCTATCTGGCTGAAAACAGGAATTGATGTTTCTTACAATATTCAAATTACTTTCTTTCTTCATTTCTTTTTTTCTTATTATTTTTCCTTAGCTGTACTGCATCAGTGGAACCTGAGGCATTCTATAAATTTCCTGAGATGTTTTCATGACAATGCAAAGTTGATTTTAGGGTGGTATGAAAAAATATTAGTTATTTCAGTAGAATATTGTGAACATAAGAATATCTTATATGGAAAACTGTGCTTTAGTGAGATGACCATGTTCTTAGTTAATTACAATTTTTAATTTCTAACTTTTTATAAAGAATTAAATTTTTTTTCACCATACTTTTACTTTTTTGATGAGTCCTAGACATATTTTTAGTCTTCTCTTCATCTATTGAAAAGAAGTATTACATGGGAAAAATTATTGTATAACACATTTTTGAAAATGGAAATGACAAGCATTAAAATTTTATCAGAGCTGTAACAAATGGTAGGGCTGCCCCACAGCCAGTGGTTGGATGGGTAAGGCAAGAAGTATAATCAAAACTGAAGTGTATTTAATCTCTGTTGCTGATCACTGCAACAGCTTTAGCCTGTTTTCATCAAACTAATTGATGGCAAATGGAGCAGATGCATGATGAGATTATATCCCCAATCTATGGCACAGTTATAAGAAAATATTACTCTTTTTTTTTTCATTACAAGTATTGGAAATTTAGAAAATGCACTGGGTTGGAATTGAAGCAATCTCTCCTGCCTGTCTAATGCATTGCAGATTTTTCTTATTATTATTCTAAGCACTTAATTTATCATAATCCATTTCAGAAAAAAATTTAAAATAGTTTTGTTTGATGTATTCTATAATTAAATCCTTGGCATTGACACTTCTTATGTTTGTTTCTAGGCTATGATTACACATTTAGCATATCCGAGTTACTATAACTAGAGCAGAAACAGCAGATCCAGAATATTGCTCACACTGGGAAAGGGAAACTATGCAAGGAAGAACTATGCAGAGATGTGATATTGTCCAGTATATTCAGTCATTATAATACCCTTGTTTTGACATCTGAAATAGTGACAACACCCTTTATGTTTTTACATTTCTCATGAAAACAAGTTATTTTCAGGCAAGATGCCTTCAGCGTTTTTGAGCCTTGAAAGACAAATGTGTTTGCAGTGTGTCCATGGCAACCAGCTCCAAACAAAACACTGAAAGGGGGCAAAATTTTACTTCTGTAACAGCAGGGGAAGGATTTGTGAAGAACTATAGCCTCAGGGGAGGTGGGGAGTGTTAGAGCAGGAATACCTGAGATGAAAACTTGTGAGGGATTGGCGGCCTGCAGAGGGAAATACCTGAACAGGAACAGACAAAGCAGTTCCAGAAGAAGGAGCTCCCATCAGGAATGATCTAGCCTGGTGAAGAAGGAGACATGACCAAGCGTAAGAAACAGGCCAGAGAGGAAGCTTTTGGTGAGCATGAGGGAGACATGGGAATAGGGGAACAGTTCTGCTGCGAGCTTGGCTATGGCAGCAGAATCCAGGAGCAATGCTGCACGAGGAGCTGAGATGAGCAAGAATGTGCTGTGACACAGTCGAGAAAGGAACAAAGGCTGTACTGGCTGAGCTGAACCTGCCTGAAATTACAGTTTGGACCATGAGCAGGGAAGGGAGACTGAGGTTACAGGAAAAAAATATGAGTATTAAGGTCTAGAAAGGGAAGCCAAACAGCTTTGAAGCACAGTTAGGTGAGGAGCAGAATTAGGAGAGTGGTGGTCTGGAAGGAAAAATAAAGAAGTGATCAAGTCCAGGGAGGCAGAAACTTGGAAAAGCGGGTCTGTTCACTGCAAAAACAGATTTATCAGAAAATTAAATATGTGCTCTTCTTTCATATGACATATATCCTTCACTTCCTAATTCTTTAAGCCAACTGCATTTTAGCACATTCCCCAACTGACAACAGGAAGAAATATGAAATTCCCATATCTCAGCAACTTTCAGATCCCAGGGAGTATCAGTAAAACCCACTGCTGAAGCAAATGTTTACTTACAGGATAAACAGCCTGCTGCTACTGTCTCTACTGTGTAAGTGGCATAAATCTGTGCATGGCAAGGTTCCAGTGCTGCTTAATACTCAGGTATTAAAGTGATGCTCAATAGTGGAATTTGTTTTTAATTTGCTATTAATAACACATGCACTACTCTATTCTCATGCAGAGAAGTTTTAATCTTGCAAATTCAGCTCTAAAAACATATGTCAACATCAGCACTGAGATTGCCCACGACATAAAAAAAGCATCTAGAAGGTGGCTATACTGAGGCAAAAGTACTTGGCATCTCTCTGTTCAATGCCACTGAAATGGCTAGAACTATTCATATAAAAAAAAATACTTCATAGCTTATTGATTGAGGTGTATTAATAGGCACTTGCCTGAAAGACAGACATAGTCCAGATTGAAAATATAGCATATTGCAGTTTTAATAGGGTTACATTCACTAGTGATTTCACGTTTTCCCCCTTCTCCATGGAACCTGTCAGCTTCTGCTCTCAAAGCCCTTATCCTTTCACACATTGTTATCTTTATAAAGGGGATGAGACAATATATAAAATCCACTTTAGTAAAGGTCTCCCTTCATCCAGCATTACTGCTGAGATCCTTATACTGGCAGCAGTTTACCAAAGCACAGGCAAAAATCAATTTTAATTAGTATTTTTGGCTTTAATGAAAAGTGATTACAGAACTGGCATTTTAGTTAATACTGTTGAGATTTATAGTGGGCTGATGCTAATTAATTTTCTGTTGAATTGCTGTGGGCAATGAATAACTGCAATAAAATGGCAGATTTGCTGATAGCAAAACTATATCAGCACTTCAGAGCTTCTTAACAAAAGGGAGCTTAATGGGTTGCAGGTATAATTTACATTACCTCTCATAAACTCCACATTATTGCTTCTTTGTGAAAGTGTTATGAAGAGCCAATTTTTTGTATTTTATAATGAGAGCAATGTCTTTTCCCACAATTTGGTGTCAGAGTATGCAAGCCTTCTGTAGAGTGTGATAATATTTTAAGAACCTTTGGATAGGAAAGATTTTATCAAGTCAGAAAATTAATCTTCCCTTTAATACTTTCCTGCTATACATTGTTGTTATTCTGTCATTAATTTTTAGTGTTAAGGATACAACTGAATAAGGCACTTGCCCTTAGACTTTGAGAGGTGTCAGAAGGACCATAATTTATTGTGGGCTTGAGCAATGCCCAGTTCTAGAGGGGTCTGATTCCACGTCAAGCCTCCAGGTGCTATCCTAGAGCCTATGGCTTTGGGAGTGCTGGACTTCACCTAATTTTTTCCAAACCACAGTAGAACCGTCACAGCCTCCATGACTTCAGAGCAGTCAGTATTTGTGAAACGTACACATCCCCCACCTGAGTCAGGAGAGAGCTCATTATACACCCTGCATGAAATTTCAGCTGCCCAGTGGAGCTCATGTGCAAACCTGGAAACCCTGTTTTTCCCTGGAGCTGGAGCAGGGGAGGCAATGCTGTGGGACGAGCAAGGATTGACGGAACTCTTGTGGAACTGACCTCCAGGAGAGGCTGACCTGTGGTGGGTTGGCATTGGGAGCAGTGGGGGATGCATCTGCTTGTAAGTGCAGGACAAAATAATTGCTCAGGAAGGAAGGAATGGCTTCTACTCCAGACATCATGGAGGTATTATGACACCGGCATCTGTCCCTGGTGAAGGAAGTGCTGCCAAAAGTATTAAGAAAGTAATGAGCTCCTCAAATAGTGAAAGCAGCTGGCTTTGTTTTCCAGGTCAAAACCAGGCAAATTTCTCTTTTAGGTTTATACTAGCATTAAGCTTTTCTTGGTAGGTATGAGGAATGGAAACTTGCATAATTTTAAACAAAATGCAAAATTCTCCTTTGAACTTTTTGGCTCTAGTGTCTGAGACCTTATAAAACACACTCAGAAAGAAAAGTTTCAAAGGGAAATCATGGGCCTTGCCACCAAATGGAGGGAATTAATGTCCCACCTTCAAACACAGGTCCAGCTGCAAATTCCTGTCCCAGACACCATGTAACCCTTCTAACACACATGAAGAATATAATAAAATTGCATCATATAGTGCCTACCACAAACTGTTTCAGAGAGGAACACTGGACACTTTTCATATCTAACAGGACCAGCAAATATGGTTGCACCTGGTCTAAAGTAAGTAGTTGTTTGTTAGCGGTAGTTAAAGTTTTAATTAAAACAATATGCAATTTAATTATGATAATTATAAGTACATCTTAAACATATTTCCTTATTCTTTCTTGTAAGTATCAGAAAAAATACAACAATATGAGCAAAAATGTCTTCTAAAGCTATTGTAGCTTTAGGTATTGCAATACATGTGATGGTAAAATCTTGGAGAGCATAAGGATACTAAATATTGGCATCCAATAGAATTAGGAAGGTACCTAAACATATTGGAAAATCTTTCTGCAAGCCCTAGATTTGAAGCAGAAGCAGATGAGATATATCTTACATGCAGGTTTTTACAGTGATGACTGGTTTTATTCCGGTTTAATAAGGAAATGACATTTATGTGATTACTGTATGTGTGCAGGCATATGTGTGTCTATTGCTACTCTCCTTTTAAATATCTTCAGAATCTCCCATCCAATTTTGATCAAATCTGACAGACGAGAAGATATTAAGCTATTAAGTTCCTACAAGTGGCTGAATAGGGGCAAGAGATGCTACTTGTCTACAGTCAGTAACCCCACTGAGGAAAAGGCTCAAGCATGAGCTCACCCTTCAACAGGCATCACAGCATCATAGCAGAGAGACTTTGAGATAAAAACCCATCAGGCATCATTAGTTTTAATGCTCACAGACATACTTGGTTCTCCCCTCCTCCCTCCCTGCCCAAATACACGAAAATTGGCTGTGGGCTGTTTTCTGCTTTGTTTAAATAATATCCATTTGCAGGCCAGATGACACATTAGGCGCTACATTAGTCTCCATGACTGCCACTGTAATCTTGAGGGCCAGATTGCTGCTCGCTCAGGATGGATGCACAAACAGAGAAAGGTTGTGTGTGCCACTCTTCCAGTACATCCCTTGGTACCGAGAGGTGGCAAAACAGCTTTTATTTGGTCATGCAAAGCTGCCCATTGCTAGCATAGCCATGGCAAAAAAAAAAAAAAAAAAAAGAAGGAAGAGGCTAAATCCTACTTCCCAGCCACACTGACTCACATTCAGATTATTCACATTAAGCTGGTGTGAAATGAAACAGTTTTATCTTTCATCTAAACAACACTATCAATGCATTTGTGTTCAGCAGTAGAGAATCTTGCAGTAGTGCAAAATACAAATGACCTAAAGGTTATGGTGGTACTTGTGATGCAGGGATGCTCAGTCACCTTTTTCACAGGAAAAAACATTCACTAGCACATTAGTGGGCTTTAGTAAGAGGTATGGTCTTAAAGAAAGGTGTGAAAACTGGAATATTCCTTAGACACTGAGTAAACAAGCAACTCAAAGTATTCAAATTGTCACATAAACCTGAAAATGAAAGACTCAGCCCATGGTAACATTGTCACTTGAAGCTGAATGTTAGATCTGGTTAACATCCACTACATCACTAACAAGCATCCTAAGTACTGAAGCTACTTTCAGGTAGTAGGAGATAACATGAAGCTGGTGTGCTTAATGATTTAGATTGACATCCATTACCTCATCCATTATTCCAGAAACTACAGGCTGTTAGTCTCACTTCAGTGCCTGGTGAAATTATGGAGAAGATTGTTCTGGGAGGTATTGAACACCTGGAAGACAATACAGTCATCAGTCACAGCCAGCACAGCTTCATGAGAGGAGAGTCCTGCTTATCAAACCTGACCTCCTTTTGTGACAAGATAACCCACCCAGCTGATCAAGGGAAGACAGCTGATGGGATCTTTCTGGATTTCAGTGAAGTTTTGATAGTGTCTCTCCCAGGATCCTTCTGGACAAAATGCCCATCCCCTAGCTGGATAAACACATCATGGGATGGGTGAGTGACCGGCTCACAGGTCGGGCACAAAGGGTTACAGTGACTGGGCTGGCATCAGACTGGTGACCTGTCACTGGTGGGGTTCCACAGGGCTCCATCCTCGGCCCTGTGGCCTTCAACATCGACATAAATGGCCTGGAGTCCGGACAGGAAGGGATACTGAGCAAGTTCACAGATGATACAAAACTAGGAGAAGCTGTTGACTCCCTCCAAGGCAGAGACGCCCTGAAAGAAGACCTTGACAAATTAGAGAGATGGACAATCTCCAACCATATGAAGTTCAACAAGGGGAAGTGCTGGATTCTGCATCTGGGACAGAGCAATCCTGGTTGTGTGAACAGTCTGGGGAATGAGAGGCTGGAGAGCAGCACCATGGAAGGGGAGCTGGGGGTCCTGGCCTATGGAAAGTTGAACATGAGCCAGCAGTGCCGTGGCAGCCAGGAGGGCCATCCATGTCCTGGAGGGCATCAGGCACAGCATCCCCAGCCGGGCAAGGGAGGGGATTGTCCCTCTCTGCTCTGCACTGGGGCAGGCTCACTTTGAGTGCTGGTGAAAGATACTAAACTCTTGGAGAGCGTCAAAGGAGGGTCACAATGATGGTGAAGGGCCTTGAGGGGAAGTCGTATGAGGAGCAGCTGGGGGCATTTGGTCTGTTCAGCCTGGAGGAGACTGAGGGGAGACCTCGTTGCAGTTACAACTTCTTCATGAGTGGCAAAAGGGGCAGGCACTGATCTTTTCTCTGTGGTGATCATTGACAGGACCTGAGGGAATGGCTTGAAATTGTGTCAGGGGAGGTTTAGTTT
>VZRQ01000912.1:26078-81078 GCA_013397975.1 Machaerirhynchus nigripectus
GGTGTGGGGCTGTGTTTTAGATTGCTGCTGAAACAGTGTTGATAACACAGGGATGTTTTTGTTATCACTGAGCGGTGCTTGCACAGCACCAAGTAATTTTCTGCCTCTCACACCACCCCACCAGCAAGGATTTGTGACAGCTGACCCCAACTAAGAAGGGATATTCCACATCGTATGGTGTCATGCTCAGCATATAAAGCTGGGGGAAGAAGAAGGAACTGGGTTGCTCATGATGGAGCCCTGCTGTCCTGGAGATGGCTGAACACCTGCCCATCCATGGGAAGTGGTGGAAGAATTCCTTGTTTTGTTTTGCACTTTTTAAAATGCAAAAATGACAAATGTTTGGCTTCTTTTGGGCAGCTTTTCCATGTGGTCAGCAAACAGTTTAATGTGCCTAACATCCCCAAAAATCAGATTGTGTGGAGCAGCTCTCGATCAAGCCCTAAATAGTCACTGGGATGGAATTCCCAGCAGGCTCAAAACCATCCTCTCCACACCCCTGTGAAACAGTCTGGAGAGGAAAATAACTGCTGGGTGCTCACCTCACACAAAGCTGTTGAGGTTGCCTGCTGCTTTACAGCAGACTCCACATGAAGAGACTTTAAATTTGACTCCTGAAAGATGCTGATTTAAAGCACAGCTTTGTGTTTGGCCCGTACAAGATGTTCCCACTGCAACAAGTCCACAATTTAAAAAGACAGCTCTGACCAGCTGTGCCTCTCCGTGGTTCTCTAGTCGCTCTTTAGCCATCCTCCTCCTGTGGTGGCATTTTCCTGGCTCTGAAAAGCAACATTATGTTCCAGTATATTTCCTGTCTGAGAAAATGCCACCCCACTTGCCAGTTTTGCTGCCCTCCAGCTGGCCGTGTTTCTCCACGCCTGTCACTGTCTACTGTTGTACGGGAACGGCCGGATTTGAGGAGGAGGGAGAACCATTTGGCATTAGCTCCCACTCCAACTCCCCATTTTTCTGATGAGCACGTCTGTGAGAGCAGCCTTTTGCTCTCCTCTAGTGTGTAGCAGGTAAAGGATCACAAGACTCAGAAGACAGAGATGGGAAAAAGCCTTAGCAATGGAATTCCATTAAGCACGTGCTCAAACTGAAGCCAGTGAGAGCTGGAGCACCTTGTTCTGGGCTTTTGTGAGTTGGAACCTTGGCCTGGTGTGTTCTTTCTCACTTCTTTATGGTTTCACAACCCTTAAATTAGTACCTTCCCTGAAGTCCCTGAGTGAGTGTTTTTTTAGAAGCTAAAGAGTCGCTCTGGAGTTGAACCCTGGAGTTGTACAAAGAGGAAAACCCCTTCTCTCTCTACTTTGCATTCAGCACGATGATTTCCCATACACACTCCTTTGTTTGTAGCCCTTCAGCTAATTCTTGACCCATATGATTCTGTTCCTATCTAAGGCAATTAAAAGAATTCTTAGAGCAGGGTATCATGACACACTGATTAAATGCTTCTCTTCAGCTGAAAAAGCCACACTTTGCCTTCCCTACTAATTTCATAATTCTGGCAAAGAAAGCAATCAAGATTTCCTGGCAAGATTGAAGCTTTACAGATTGACATGAATGTTTCCAGCAGTCCTGTTACTCTGTTACATATAGGGCCAACCTGAATCCAATATAAATGTTTTGCATGGATAGCATGTAGCTGTGCAAAACACACTGGAGTGCCTTCGGAGAGGAATTAGCCCTCAAGTGGAAATGTTCACTTCTAGTGGTAGCAGGTGGTTGGTTTCACCATGTGCCATCTGCACAGCTTGGGTGAGCACACTGGAGGATAAAAAAATTGAAACTAATCCTCCCTCCATGCTTTCTGTCTGGCTCACCTGTCCCAGAGGCAGGATCAGCAGTGCCCATGACTCTTGCAGGTGTCAGAAACTGATGTTCAAAAAGAGTGGCAACATCACCACTGGCAAAGGGCAAAAGCGACTACCAATTTACTAGGTAAAGGGGGAAAGAAAATGTTCTCTCTCTTCTGGAACTGGACAGGAATCAAAGATCAATAATGAAATGTGTAAAAATATCACTACACCCAAGAAATTTATTTTCCACCTCTCCCTGGCCCACAGCAGATGGCCAGGTACTGTCTGAGGAAGTCCATGCTTGAAGCAGTGGCCTGGATGGTACCAGACCCAAATGTGGACAGGTTCTTCCTCCCTGGGCTGACACCAGGAAATGTTGATGTTGGGTGCCAGCTGCATGTAGAAACACAGAACGTGATGCACTGCCATCAGCATATTTGGCCTCCACGCTGCTCTTGCGCACTGAGGTCATGTTGCTGCTGAATCCTCATGCTGCCATCAAAGCTACATCACTGTCCATTTCTCAGTCTAAATTTATGCAAATGTTTTATGTATTTCCTACGATCCTTCCCCATACGTGTCAGTTCTGTCCTGCAAACTTCAGTTCACTGACCTCCAGTTTCACCAGTTCAACTTTTTTATTGATCTATTAAGCACATCAGGTCATGGAAGTGAATTTCACTTAAAACCAAAACACAGCCAGCGTGCTGGAACATGCTAGGTAAAGTAAGTGATATTGTAGTCAGCTTCTAAGTCTGTACATTCCCCAGTCTCAGCTATTTATCTGATTCCAGCATCTGGAAGCAAATATTATTTACACTAATGACATAACCTACCTTTAAATATATTACTAATTTATAGTAAGAAAACAGTATTTCATGAACAGATCTCAAATAGCTTTGAAATGCAAAAAACAAAGTAATTTATAAGTCATCCAAAATGAAGCAGCTCTTCATAATTCCTTCAAATTTTGTATTTGCATTATTATACCATAGAAAATATGACCCAGGTTAAAACTATGTAAAATACCTAGTGAGAGCTCCCTTAAATTTTTATTTATAAACTTAAAAGGGGTGAAAAACAAGTTCTTAGCTTTGAAGATCCTCAAGCTTTGCTGTATTTCCAACAGAGATTTAAATTTTGCAGCAGCATACAAAATTAAATGAGAAAGTAATCTGCTAGTGACCTGCTCTGTTTCATTTATTTAACTTTCTATCTACCTCAGAAAGAAAGTTCAATTAATTTTGAGAGATATATATATATATAATTATATATATTTATGGTAGTGAAGATGGCAGAATCCCTTGTATTTCCATGACATATGAAAGTAATTTCATTATTTAAAAATTAACATTATGTTTTAAAGTGCATTTCCACCCTCAGCAAGACTAAATGGCCATTGTTCAATTTTTGGTAGTAAAACTGGTTTTATAGAGGAAAAGAGGTTTTTCAGTGCAAATGACCCTTTCTGCTCACAACAGTGCTATGAAACTGCCTAAATACAATTATTCATGGACTTACGGCAGCAGAAAAATTTCTGGGCATTGAAGTGAGGGGGATTTATTAATCCTAACCCCAACATTTTAAACTGTTAGAGGGTGTTTGATTTCAGAAAATTCTGACTTTTAAGCAATATTAGGCAGATGTTAGAGAGTGAACATCAAATTAGCTCCTTGAGACAGCACGGATCCTGGTGGAGCAGCATCTCATCACGAAACAGCACAGCGCTCTGACTTCTCCACAGCAAAGCTAACGTCCAAAGGGTCTATCCATCACCTCTGGATGTGTGTGGATGGGCACTCAGCCACTGTGCTGCTTTGCTCCTGCTTGGCTCAGGAACAGGGCTCTCAGGTGCCTCCAGACTGCTGCTTTCCCCCAGCAGACCCACAAAGCCACTCTTTTTCCCCGTGCGACTGCTGCTTTATGCAGGCTTTAAACATGCAGATCCCTAGCTTCCCTCTGTGAGGTTTTTCTAGCCCTTCCAAAGAAAATATTTTTCACTCCTCTCTTTCTCTTTGTCCCACGTGGTCTGTACTCCTGCTTTATCACTTACTGACCCTCTGGAGATAAGAAATAAGCAGAGATGGCAGATGTCTTTGCTTAGTACTTTTCTTCCCTCCCTCGCTCCCTCCTGCCTCTCCTGTCTTCCATGTACAAGGTGAGAGTCTGGATCTGCTGAAATTCATTGTACTGTGAAGTTCATAGAACTTTGAATTTTATGCTCATGGAAATCAACACAGCCGAGGTGTTGTACTGGGATAAGCTGCCTGTGATGCACCCACTCTTATTAGCTATTTCTGAAAAATTTTCCTCTTATTACAAACCTGCACAATGGGAATATGAATTACATAAAAATGGGTAAACCTGAAATGCAAAGTAACCTTCACTATCATATCAACCACCATTAAAGCCTGAAAATTTAATGTAGCCTATTGGCAAAATTAAATTTTAGTTGTAGTGTGTTTGCCAGGATTTAAAATTTCCTCTGCATGCACCACGCCTGTTTGAATATATTTTTAATTCTCTCACTAAAATGTTGGGAGATAGTCTCCAGAAGCAGCTAAATGGTACATATTTAAATAATAAATTTAAATAGTAAATTGTCTGATAAATGGAAAGGGCAATCTTCAATAAGGCCAAGATAAGTTTCAGCACTTCCTCCTTCACTGAGAATGGAAGACTCCTTGGATGCATTAGCTCCAGGGTCACATATTTAGAAATACACACAAGCCACTAAGGTAAAGAAGCCATTTATGGCCTCTGTCTGCCCTGAGTGTACTATGGGAAGCCCACCAGTAGCTGTGCAAATGCCTCTCACTGATGTGAATGTGAATCATCGTATCTGAAATGCCAGACCTCTCCCTCCGTACAAGAATTGGGAACCCCAGAGAGCTGTTCAGTACAATCCAGGGTAGGACCACAATAAATAATGAGCCAAATCCTCCCTTAGTTTCCAGTTTCTTTGCTTTGAACCTAGCAAAATTCTTGGGCTCTGATTTTGCCTGTGTAAGTCTGAGAAGATTTGTAACAAGTTCTTGATGACTTTGTTTTTTCATATTCAGCCACTTGATTTAAGTTCTAGAAATCTGTCTAAATTCTTGGAGTGGAAATGGGTTAGGATGAGAAATTATTTCTTGAAAATAGAGGAAATAAATACGTTTGAAAGTATGGATGCCTGCAGGGTGTTGGTTTGGTTTGGTTTGGTTTGGTTTGGTTTGGTTTGGTTTGGTTTGGTTTGGTTTGGTTTGGTTTTTTTGTTGCTTGGCCTCTGAGTTTCAGAGATCCGTTTTCATTGAAAAAGCCATGGTGCAATAGACTGGATGTTTTATGAGAGTATCAAAATCTTAAGCACTGGCAGCAATTCCATTTATTGAGCAAAACATAAAGATGTATTCAATTGTCTACTGCCACAGTTCTCAGAGAACTGAGAAATAGGAGGAAAATGTAATTAATCTTTTGTGCTGCAGTATAAAATAGGTTCTGCAATTTAATTTTTATTTTGTTTATTTGCTTTTTCTCTTTTTTTTTTTTTAAGTGTAAATTTTTACATCACCTAAATAAATGTAAAGTCTGTTTACAAGATGGGTTTCATCAGCTGTGTTTTATCAGCTTTATTATTCCAGGACTTACAACCTGCAAAATGCTTTATCATTCTGTTTCAGTAAATCAAAGCTAGTTATTTCTGGGAACATCCCTTTGTGGAGCAAAGGAGGAAAGCACCTCTCTGCTTCTACCTCTGTATTTCCATCCTGGTTTTCTGGGAGGAGCCTGTCTCTGCTAACTCAGCTGGACAGAAAGCTGCAGTGCTATGTGAAACATTCCCTTTTCCCTAGTACTTCTAGTCCTTGATGGCTGAAAAATTGAGGAAGCTGTGACAGGATGACCATGCCAAGAGATTGGGAGCTTATGCATGTACAGCTAAATCTGATTGCCAGCAACCCCACATGAAATGAGTGAAGGCAGAGACTGAACATCTCTTTTACATAATGCTGTGACCGCTATGCAGAGAGCTCTGCTTGAAGCAAAAGGACTTTCTGGGAGTTAAATGGCACAGTGGACTAGATGAACACTACTCACCTAATTGTACCCCTGCACACTTGGAGATAAATCCTACAGATTGCAGCTGAAAGATCCTCCTCAGGATTTAGCATCTCCACATTGGGAACGGGATTAAATCAAAGTGTGATTGCATTAGAGTTACACTTTAATTATTTTACAGTTTTTCAACAAAATTGTGGGGGATGGATGAAATTCGAGTCAATACCCACTATGATAAAGCAAAGAGATCACTCAGAAGGAGATATACAATTAAGAATATTACCTGAGGCAAGAGAATCTGAAATGTATTAATAAATTCTGCTGATATTCTATCCCATCTCCAGTGCCTGGCCTCCTAATCCATAGTCCCAAATTTTTATTGATTTTATAGGAGAGGTAATTGGTTCTGGAATAAAGGGTAACAGTATAAGCTCTTGCTGCCCAGAATTTCCAGCAAACAGGTGAGTAGCAACCCAGTTGGACCTCTCAGTAACAGACCAGCCAAAGCTGCCTGGAAAAAGTCAGAGGAGCACCAAACACCACCCTGAGTCACAGAAAAGCTGGCACTAAGAACAGCAGAGGATTGTGACTTGGGGCTGAAAAGCTACTGTAGGCAGAGGAGGCTGTGAATGAGTGGGAAACCTGCATCCTGGAGCAACACCAGCCAGGAGAATATTCACAGGAGGTGTCCTCTCTGCAGAGCAGCATGAGGATCTGATGCTGGGAAGCATTTAGATGCATGCGTGTGTGTGTACAACTGTGTTTTAGGACAGAGAGGAAGTGAACAAGAAGCCAATATAGATTATGGGTAAAAAAAGGATCAAATTTTAGGGTACTGAGCACATAGACATATCTTTCCAACTGTAGTGGTTGTATTCATTTGGTGTTTCTTTGTGCCTATACAAGGCACTGTCTCCTACCAGAAATGCCCCCTCAGGAGGCTAAGAGAAGGCAGGAATAACACAACTGGGGTGAAGAGGGAGGGGAGACCTGGTGCACTTAATGCTCCTCAACTTCCATCTCTGTTCAGCTGAACACAACAGCAGTAGGATGTGGCTGAATGCAGGTCAGTGGAGATGACAGTGACAAAGCTAAATCGATCACACAGGCAAATACCAGTGAATTTATGAGAACTATCTTATACATAGATCTTAGGGTGATTTAATTATTGCTTCAGCTTTAGGGACCAGTCACTCAGAAGGGAGCATCGCTGCTGCAGAATGCAGTAATTTCTGTAACAGGCTATCATCTGTCCTTTTAATGGTGTCTGAGAAGCTCATCTTTAGTCAACATTTGAGTAGGAAAACAGCTGTGTGGTTTATATTGGCAAGCAGTCACTTCTTAATGCTGATGAGGGCAGAGGTTAAAATTGAAACATCTATTCCAATTCCAACCATCTATTAGGAGACAGAATTTATTGCCCCTATATACTGTGAAATTTGGCTTGGCAGAAATGACAAAAAAAAGTCAAGAACTGCTGTAAAGATGTGCCAACTCTCCTATCGGGGGAGAAGTATCATATGTGGAAAATGCACCGACCAGAAGGTATAGTAAAATTGATGGAAAAGTTACTTAAGCTGACAGTTCTACCTGGAACTGTCCATGCCAGAAATGGCATACCAGGAAAAAAATCCTCAGAAAAGGAGACTTTAGTAGAAAGGACCAAAAGAAATGGCAGAGTTGCTTTCAGTTGCACTTCTCATATGTCCCTGCTATGAAGAAACAAAATCATTTAATTTTCACAATCGCACATGCAGAGCAGAGAGAGGGGCACCTTTAGGAAAAAGCAGGAGAAGCATCCTACATTCCCAGGGTATCAGCGGGGTACATGTTGATGACATCTAAGGAGGGGGAGCTGTCCAGGATCTGCTTCATGCTTCTCTTCCCCAGAAGTCAGTCTGCACTCGAAAAAGTCTGACAAGAACAAAAAGCCTCAAGTTAGGAACAGGTCAGCATAGCCATCTCAACACCCACTCTCACAAAACACTATTGTCTTCTTTAAATCGTTGTACTCCTTGTTATCCACAGGATCCTAAAGGCAAGTCATACAGGAACACTGAAACTAAAGCAATGTTTATACCACTAATTTTATCTTCAGTTCTGAGTGTCATCATTTATATATTTCTTTTGCAAGTGCTTCACAGCTGTTAATAAGCTTCAATTCTACTCATGTGAGAAAAGGGGCTCCTATTAGTCTCTCTTTTTTTTTTTCTTGGCAAGACAATTGAGGAGGAAACGGATTATCTATTAATTTCAGTTTTCAGTATGAGATACATAACCTGACTTTTCAGGAAACTTGACATTGTTAAGCACTATGTGTATAGGTCCATATAGCATCCTGAGGTAGGCCCAGGGTTAGAAATGTAGTTGCACACTGCTGTCAGCATGACATGGTCCATTACTATTTAAGATCCACATCCCACTAATTTCTCTGTACATGGATATTGGAATTATGTATCCCACCAACTCCAGTTGCAAAAGTGAGCGCTCAGCACTTTGCAAAGCTGATATCCACACTGCAAGCTGACCAGCTGGAAAATGAGAAGGTCTCAACTGGTCAAGGCTTGTAAAAACGCTCCTTGGAGTAATGCACCGAACATCATGCAGAAACGCTTGGGACGGATATTGTTCATTCCCTTCCTGAAGTCTGCTGTGTTTATTATACTCCTTTCAACAGATGCAGAAAGATTGTCCAGTATTATGTAGACATAACTGCGTATCACTTTGTTACTCAGGAGATCTAGTCTGCACAATTTAAAGGGGAAACTACCTATGGAAAAAGGTTCTGTCTGAGCTATTGAAACATATGGACAATGTGTGAATTAAGGTTGCATGAGCAAACTTAATTGTAGCATTCTCTCATTTGCATCCTTGATTCTCCAGCTGCTTTCAAACCTTGGCTGAGATAATTTCTTTTTTGTTCTTCCTTTAATCCTTCCCTTGGGGTACTTAGTAAGAGAGGATTATGCTGACACCCAACCATGCCTTCCTATAAGCTTACATACGATCGGCAGCAAGCAGCTTCGATCACACCCCTACCTCCCAGGGCCACATCAGTGAAATGCTGTGCTGCTGTGGACTCTGCCAGGTGCTGGATCGTAGGTGAGGGCACCTTGGCTGTCACAGTCATAATTTCTATCTTCTTTTAATGCTCATGCATCCCACGTGTCAACTAACTGGGAAAAGGTTGGTGCCCAGTCAATTTGTTCACATCCTATGTGGAATATTTGCTGACATGGGAAGTCCTGCCCTTTCGAGGACAGCAAACAGCAGTGGACTTTAAAATGCAGAAGATTTTCTTGTGTGTTTTGACCTGCCTCTGAGGCAGGGCAGCTGAGCTTCCTGTTAATAAATTCCTTGAGGTGAATTAGACTGAAACAACACAGATTGACTGGTGTATATATGAGGCAGATTTGTTTAAAACAGTGTGATTGCAATGGAAAGGAGGTAGCAGCTGTATTGGTTATTTTCTAGAAAAATATAAGAATACCATGAAGAAAAAATATAAGTTATAAAAAGAAAGAGAAGGAAAGGACAGAGATAGATAGTGGAGGGGAAGGATATCATCAACCATGGGTAAAGAGACAAGACTTGATCGCTGCAATTTTGATGTCTGTGGTCAGACTAATGGTCACAGTCTTGATTTATTGGGGGTGGAGGCCCATGAAAAAAAGAGTTCATCAGGTTGTAAATATTAAAATTGTCATGCAAATATCTAGATGCCTCCTCAGGAAGGAGATTCTTTGTATCTTGTGCAACACTATGGGGCATGTGCCATCTTCTGGCAGAGAGCTCCCAAAAGAGTCGGGGGGTGCTTTGGGGTCCTTGGTGGTCCATAGTCCCTTCTAGAGGTATGACTGCCATTGGACCCTGCTTCTCTGCAGCTGTGTCTTGTGGGGAAAGGGGGAAGTGGGCCTCAAAAAAGCATTACCCCCCCCTCTGTAGGATCTGCTTCTTACTGGACATTCCCCTTGACAGGCTTGAAACTGCTTGTTTAAGACATCATGTTCCTGGTTGTCCTGGATGTAATCCAACCTGGAGAAACCTGGATAAGGGTTAGGATGCCACACTTGTGAAACTGCTTTCCCAGAAACCAGGGTAAGGCACAAACTAGCTTATAGTTGAGAAGCTTTTTCCTCCCACCCTCTCACAGGCCCAAGTATCTACCACACCGACCAGCAAATTCAGAGGACAAAAATGACAACAGAACCTTGGACGTGCTAAAAAATACACACATAGAACTGTGATTTTGTGAAGAATAAGAGAATATGCCCCATACAATGAATTGCTAGAGATCTCGGCCTCAGATTTCATTTTGTGAAAAGACATGTGCCTCTTAAAATGTATATGGCTTGTTAGAAGGAAAGAGATGGATACCAAAATTTCAGTGGAGCTAAAAGACATTTATCACAATAACTCACCTAATGGAGAGGAGAATTGAGCAACATTTGCACACAACTTTAATCAGATGCAGGAGTTAATAATATTTGGAGGTCTTTGGATTGAAAATAAGCCAGGCATCGGTAAACTGTTTGAAAGCAATCTAATTTTTAACTGGAGTGCAGTGGTGACTTTTTAAAATAGATGCCAGTAAGTAGCTTGTAAAGACATGCTGTTGTTTCATTTTGGTCAGATTCTGTGGCTTCAGTTAATCTGACAGAGATGTGTTCAAGAAAACTGCTGCAAATTTCAGCAAAGGAAGCAAGAGGTGTTTACTGTAAAGAAACTATGAAGGCTTTACCAGCCACTAAACAAAATTTTTAAATGAAGACTTGGTTTTATTTTTATGTTTTTGGCCTCTGTTGTTAAAGAAAGCCATAACAGCAACAGACTGTGATGGGTAAAACAAAATCCAGGATAATTATAAATATTCAGAAGCTTTCATGCTAGTGTAAAAAAATTCCTCAAAAACCTGAACAGGACTGTTTTTATTCCTAAATTAAATTCCTAACTGAGCTCATCCTGATAAAATGTTACAAATCTTGCATGTGGAGAAGTATCATGGCCTGAGAATTTCCAGATGTTTTCCTGGTCTTCATCAGTTGCTTCCAAAATCCAGAAATGACTTGTTTACTGTGTTGCAAAACTCTCTTTGCCTGTACTGTGCACATCTCTAGCACTGACCAACGCAGTACCAGCAGACATTAGACAAAATTGCAATAGGGCCAAGAGATCACAGGTTTCTGGGGAATTTCAGCATTTCTTTTGTGAAGCAGATGACTGGCAGGTAATTTCTGGCCCCATCTCTGTCTGTGTCAAGAAAAGAAGTGGAGACACTTTCGGTGCTCCAGAGATTTGAGCTCTCTAGAACTCACACAGCCCTTAGATTTATTACCTCTTGCTATCAGTGGAGCAATTCCTATTGAATTCCCACTGGGTTGAGTCCCAGTGGCCAATACCTTTAGGAAAATTTTTCTTGGGCATGCTTTTCTCTTCCCTATCACTGGCGTGGACCATATTTGGGGTTGGTTTCTGAAGGAGTGCAGGGAATTGCCTGTCAAGATCTATGAGGGACTTTTACTGCAGCCTTGAAAAGGCCAGGAGGAGTGGAGGACAGCAGCTGTGTCAGAGCAGAGAGCACCACCAAAATGTGCCTGATTTGTGTGCTGCTAGAACTGGAAGAATTTTTAGGAAGCAGAATTTCTTTTGCAGCATTTTCCTAACACTGCATTAGGAAAAGGGCATGGGATTACAACCAGGAAGGAAATCCTGAGCAAATCGGGTGCAATGGGGTCTTTAATGAACAGGGCAATTAGTGATTTAAGCTGATATTCAGTCAAAAGGTTTATTTTCAGCTCAGTGGCCCCAGAAAGAGGCACTGGAACTGACTCAGGAGAATCACTATTCCCTGTGGCACTTTGAGAGGACACAGGTCAGCCTAAGTTTTCCCTCCTCTGCATTTGAGATTTGGTAATATGTTTCGGTAGGGTTAGAGGCTAGCAACAGATTGTGCTATTTCTGCTGTAATGTTTTTTCTAACTGAGCACAGAAGAAAGTTCAGTAAAAAAAAATCCAGCTAGAAGGAAATGATGAACTATACCAAAAGATAAGTCATTGTTGCATTGACTTTAAAAAGTGAGGAAGGTGGAGAATTCTCTGCACTAGAATCAGATTACCAAAGCAGTAAAATGAGGAATTAGGAACGGAATAGATAAGAGTTGAAGAGACTATTAAAAGATTACAGAGTCTAGAAACTGATAGAATAGAACAATGACTACTCAACCTATATTTCACACTCCTAAAGCAAACTAGGAAAACATGCAAGAAACCTTCCATGGATGTACCTAGTATTAGACTATTCAAGGAAATAAAATTAAAAAAAAAATAATGTGATCGAAAATGCTTTGCACTCCAGGAACAAAAGTTCTAAATATAGTCTTTGGACTAGGAGTGAGAGAATTTTGGATGCTTCAAGAAAACATGTGTGTACTCACAATGTCCAATGAACATGGGCAGTCATTAGTCATTCATATACGCATGTACACATGTTCCTAGCCACATATAAATGTGTACTATTTTTTGCAGCATTCAAAAAATATTAATTTGTACAAAGCCTTTATTTAAAAAAAAATTCATTCCCTCAATTTTATTATGTGCCCTGTGATACAGAAGACTTTTCTTAAAACCCAGGTTATGGGGTCAAATATTGCATAAAATAACAGCAGAAAAGGAAGAAAGAAAGATTGTAACCCTCTTGGCTATAAGCAAAAAGTTGAAAGCATGAAAGGAACACAGAATAAAAGCTCAGAATGTCAAAATGATCCTCCTTAAATTCAAATATCTCATCAGCTCAGTTCTAATATGATTATTTTTGCAGGGCTTGCCCTACTTTTTTTTTTTTTTTAACTTTTAGGATTAGTTATAGTGCAATGTGTTCCCCCTTAGAGCCATTCTGATGACATAAAATGCAAATGAGATTAAAGAGCTTCTGTGTTTGCCTCTCTGTGACCCACTGAGGGCTTGACAGAGAGGTGACTGTTTCAATCCTGCTCTAGACACTTCCTGAGTTTACAGATTCTTGTTTCTTCTGAAGAGGAGGGAACAGGAAAAGGATGATGCTCCAGCCAGAGGAGGCTGAGCCATCTTTCTGACTGGGGGGCTTTGGGAAACATCAATGTCTCCAGGCACAGTGTGTGTTGTCACACTGGCTGTAACCACAGACAATCTATACCCATCACACCCAGCATATTCTCTCTAGATACTGACTAAAATACAGTCATTAAAGCAAAACTTTTGTATTTTACCCTTTCAGGTTATGGCATTTATTTGTGAATTTTATGAATTCCATTTTTTTTTGGTGAAATTTTACCATTGCCACCATTTTTCCAAATGGATTCAAGGAGGGTTTTTGAGATATCCAGGATGATAAGCACATTTGGGGCACCAGTATTGCCATAGGCCATGCCCAAGGTCATGAGTTCTATTCATGAGCTGTACAACCTCACCATGGAATCACAGAATCACAGAATATCCTGAGTTGGAAGGGACCCACAAGGATCTTTGAAGTCCAGCCCTCAGTCCTGTGCTGGACAGCCCCAAGATTCACACCATGTCTGGCAGTTTTGAGAGTATTTTTTTAAAAAGAGAACATTTTGCTAGTGCTTATTAAAACATATCCCAGGCTGGGATCCTAATTTTCAGAATGAACAAACCCTGTATTGGCATAAATTAATGACACAAATTTGTAATCGATTTCTCTCTGATGTATTGACTAGGACTGGCCTGCTGATTTCTCCTGCTATACCAGAATTATCATGAATTATGACAGAGTGTCTCTTGAGGAAATGGTCCAGAGTTCATGTTTTTCTCTGCAATGCAAAAGTACCTACCAGGACTGGAACATTTCAAAACAATTGTAACAGTAATACTAAAGCATTAGCTATAAAATGTAGGAAAATACAAGGAATAGTTAAAGACTTAAAGAAAGAAGAGAACGAAATCTTAATATCATTTGAAATGTGAAGGAATCCTGCAAATATGAAATCTGCTTTAACTGCATGTTTCATTTGAAATACCATTAAGGTGAAATGCACACTCCTTCAGAAAGCCCTGTTTCTTTCCTTGCTACTGCACAGGGGAGGGAGCTAGGAGTGGGTTCAGAGAGCTCTTAGGTAGAGTATCTTAATGGATCAGGGTCTAATTGCTAAGCCCCTGGGCTAAGCCATCGTTTTTGAAGCTGACACCTCCAGATGCTGAATAAGCAAATCTTTCCAGAAGGCATAAAGCCTGGAAAGGGATATTTAAAACCTCTACAAAGATTCTATGAGACATTCTTCTGGGAATATGGAGATCACGAATCTTGACTCCCATCCCCAAAGAGCCTGTTCATTACGGGCTGTACCAGTAACACGTCTTAGATGACGCAAATCATCAGACTACCCTCCCTGTCTCTGTGGTGAATCACTGCTTAAGCTCTAGGCATTTACGTTCTGTCCAAGGGTGTACTTCATTCTTAACCTCTCTCCTTAACTCAGGAAATTATTTCAGGCTTGTTAGTCAACAAAACAGCTTAGTGTTTCCTTCACTTTAATGCATCATTTTTATTAAAAATATGTATATCAATTGCATGCTAAATAGAGAGCAAGACTTTGACACGCACTTAGGGTCAGTCATGTCTGCAGCCTCAACTGGAGCTCACGGGAGACAACGGATACTCCCTGGTTTGTTGGAGTAGGTGTAGAGCTGTGATATCCTACCACTTCTAGTAATCCCACCGGCAAAGCTGTGTGGGCTTATGGGCTCACATCCCAGCTCATCATACTGCCCATTCTACGGGACAAGGGCACTGAATGTGTGCTGGACACAACTCACTGGAGTTTGGTAAAATCAGCTGGAGTTCAGTAAAATCCTAATTACAGCCCATCCCCCAAGCACAGTTGATGTTATTTTCCAGAGCCCCCTGCTCCCACACTCCCTACTCTCCCCTCCCTGCCCGCTGAGCTCTGCACAGGCCTTACAGAGATAATGTCAAGCTGAGAGAGAGGAACTCACCTGAATTACACAGGGCAAGTTGCACATATGTGCACATATATAAGCATGTGCATTTTCAGATGTGAGCTTGAAAATCATAGAATCACGGAATAATTTGGATTGGAAGGGACCTTAATTTTTTTTAAAGGAAAAAGTAACACCACCTTTTCATTACTGTCAATTGTTACAGTTTTATGCAATAAACACACTGGAAAGCAGCTCTAGACAAGGCAGGTATAGTATAGAGGTTCCACCTCTCCAAAAGTGCTATGATGTTTGTTTATTTTGTTATGAATTAATTTTATTAGATTTTACAGCCTTATCAGAATGGAAATCAAAGAATTAAGCCAGATGCTACTGTTTCTCCAGTGTATTCTTACTGTAAATAATTTCTTCCTTGATAATTAATTTACAGTAACAACTCTTGGCATCATGATACTACTTATTAAAAAATGCAAATATTAATACTGCTAAGTTATTCTGTACTGCTTAAATATTAAGACTTTTTTTCTAAGGAGACACTACATCACTAAACACTATATGGATTTTGTAATGCTACATATAAAAGATAGACAAACACCAAGACAGACTTGTTTTTCCATAGTTATAATAAAGCCTCACAGTAGATCTTGAAAAGTAAGCCAAAGTTTCTGTGAATGTAATACACTGTCTTTGCAAGTGCTTTAATTTGGGATAAATCCTGCACTGCTATAGAGTGCTACCAAAAAGGGAATCAGTAAAAGCACAGGAATTAACTGGAAAGGTTTCTCTAGAACACTGATCAGGCAGGAACGAGGAGCAAGAGCTTCAAGCCACTGGCAGAGGTATCAAAAGTAATATTTTCTTACTCATCTGAGAAAAAAACAACAACAATTCAACATCTCATCAACCTCCCCAGGTATTTTCAAAATATTTTGGGTTTACCCACAGTGTCTTAGCTGCTCTTCTCATGCTTTCCTTTCTCTCTTGCTACATAAACCAAAATAAAATACTCTTCCAGGAAGAAGGCAAGTCTCCTGCCAGCAGTGACACTCATCTGTTTAAAATTTTGACAAGCTCAATGTAAGTGGGCCCCATATATTACAAAGTTATCTGACATCATTCCTTCAAAGGTCTGTTAAGGTGATCTAGCTCAAAATAATGATACACTTTCAGAATATGCTGATTCTAACTGTGCCAAACACCACAACCAAATAGAGAACCATAACAGACTTAAATACAGCCTTAAACCCAATTCCCAGGAAGAGGGATCCAGAAGTTCTTTTGTTCTTTCAGTCTCAATAAATGAGACATGTTTTTCCTGTTGATGGTCACTGTTAGGTGCTTTGCAAAAACCCCATCTACAGAGGAAAACACTCTCTCAAAATGGTTTATGTAGGAACAGAGATCCATTTTATGGAAAAAGCTGACAGTCACTGCGTGGTGTTTGGGTTCAGAAGACCAGGATTTGAGACGTTCAAATGAGAAACTTCGAGCTGTAACACATACCTGTGTTCTTTATGAACACCACATGCCATAGACTAAAAAAAAACCGCGGATTCATTGGTGTAATAATTTTTTGGGCACCTGAGCTGCAAGGTCCTGTTCATTGCTCTCACACTGGTGTCCTTGGTGGGCTTAAAGAGATCAGCCTCAAAGAGATTGTGTGTGTATATGACATACCTTTATTTTTACAGCTGCATTGTGAACTAACTACGACTGCTGCCTTTGTAAAGCATTTTGAAATGTAACGGTACAGAAAGAGGTGACTTAGGTTCCCCGTTTCCTTGTGTTGTTCTGTACCTTCAAAATGCTGTGGACTGAAGACTCCACTGTGGAGCACAGAAGCAGCAGAGGAAGCTTCTGGGCAAGAATGGAAGAACGCAGTCCACAGCAGTTGCTTTCTGTAACAGAATTACAGACACAAGCACAGAGCGTTTATCTTGTTCCTATTGCCATCCACACAGCAGCATGTGGAAAGAATACTCGTGTTTTTATCTGCAGATAATGCCTTGACCATTTGCTCCAGCCTTTCATTGGAGGCACTATACATCAGGGACTTCATCTCCAGTCCTGTTTTGTCTTAAGAAGCATTAAGGGGAGGTGATGAGGAGCAGAGAGGTTTCTGATGGGCCACTAGGGAAAGGAGTTACTGAGTGAAAATGTCAAGGTAGAAATTCTTGGCACCGTAATCAAGACAGGCTCTCAGGACTTTTTAAAATATGTCTTTAAATCTACTTACAGTCTGGCTGAAACCAGATTTACAGTCTATTTTTTCAGCTGCCAGTCTCCACTTAGAAAAGCTTTAGTGCTGGATATGGACAGTGCACTTCAAAAGGTAGACAGAAACCTTTGAAGTGCACATGGACTGATGGGAAGGGTTGCTCGAAAGTATGGGTTTCCTCTGACAACAAAGGTATTTAGACATGTTAGGATCCCAAAGGTGTTCAGGATTTCATCTGTCTAGGTGGACAAAGCCTTAGATTTTACATCTAAGTGTGCTTACGTATTTAGAAAGCACATTTTCCATATCTACCGTATTTATAGATGTGCATAGGTGAGGGAGAAAGAAGCCACCTATTTCTATTGTGACATTTTTCCATTTAAGAATTTTCTAACAACAACTTTGAACTTATGGGAACACGCTTGGAAAATATCTGCATGGGCCAAATCCTGAATCAGCACAAATCAATTGTTGTTAACAAAGCACATCTTTTAGCATTCACATTTTTTAAACGTGCAAAATCTGGCATTTCATTGTCTTCTTTTGAATAACTTTTTAGAATGTTTATAGTATTTATCAAAGCACACTCATTGAACCTTAAATTGTCAGTGAGTAGGTTATTTTGTAAAATATTGATGTATAATAATCCTTCTGAAAAGGATGAAAAGATCTTACTCAAACTATCCATTGACAAAACCCACTAGTATTTATAGAGCGGCCTTTTTTTCACTTAGGTCAAATAATTATCACAAAAAATAAATTCAGGAACAAGAAAATCCCCTTGTCTATAACAATTAATGGTAATATTTTATTTCAAGGGTATTTATCTAGAGACATATGAAGGCAGCTAACTGAATAAACACTGTTGATACTATAGAACAATTCTGTACTGTTGGCTATTGCATTTCTACTAAAAAGGAGAATTTGAAATAAAAAATGAATAATTACAGTATAGCTAAAATTACAAAAGAGCATTTTAAAAAATACACCTTTACTTGCATTTTTTGGGTGTTTTTGCTAGAGTTCTAGCAACATGTTTAATATACAAGTTTGAGAATAAAAGGCCCAAAGAAGTGTTTTTACTGGAGGCCTGCAGAAAGTTTATTGCAAAAAGATGAAATCTGGACAAACATGTTTTAAAACAATTTCACCCAGTTTAGCTACAATAGTGTAATTTATCAGGTGATTTACTAAGAGTCTGCTGCAGTACACACAACTTCCTGTTTAAATGTTGTTTTGGTCTAAGTCTGCAGTTAATTGTCAATTGACCTATAACTACTTTGTAACATCTTTTACTGCGAGAATGTCACTTTACTAATAACAGACAGTTCATGGAAAACAATATTTAAGTGTGCTTATAATACTAGAAAAGAGTTTTTTTATTTTTACTCCAAAGTGTGGCATTCAAAAGGAAAAATACTTTGACCCTTAAAATAACCTCATATATTGTTAAGGAAGCATTACAGGAACCCTTCTACTGGCTTTATTGCCTGGATTAAGAAGAGGACGTTAAGTACACGTGCAGAAAACAAAGAAATTTTAGGTTGAATTGATTTTAGAAAGTAAGCAAATATATTGGAGGTTTTTTTTCCCTTATGACCAACCCCTTTTTGCTTTCAATATAACAAGATAAGGGAAAAAGAAGTGGAAGGAAGCTCACACACATGGAGCTAGATCCACCAAAGCAGGAGGACAGTTTTACACCATTTTGCTGGGTCAAAGCTGATGTTAAAACTAGAGTAGCTGGCAGCTTCTTGTTTTCTGCCCCATTTCAGCAATCTTTGAGCAGTTGCTGCAGTAGTTTGTGCACCTCCTTCCCCTGCCATCAGCACAGCGGCTGGTGGCCAGCGCCACTTTACTCCTGGCTGGTCTCCAGCTGCTAAAGCAGCTGGCCCCTTGAGGCTGCTGGCAATCAGTGAAAATCAAATCAGCCCTGTGCTGTGAACTGGTGCTGGAGTGAACTGATGCTGGGAAAGCACAGAGTTGGTATATTGTTCCTTCTTGGCCAGAAACGTAGATCAGCATTTTCAGACGACTGCTTTCTGTCTCAAAAGGTGTTTCGGTCTGCTTTAGTGTGTTAGAAATTTCACATTTAGACATGTACATTTAGTCTTCTGATAATGAAACTGGAGAGATTAAAAACTTAAGAGAAATCAAGCCAAAGTTTTAGCCAGCTTGATTCCAGTAAAAATGTTCTGAATCAAATTTTAACCTAAGGACGTACAAAGGCAGCAATATTTACATGGCAGGATGAAACAACTTCTGGAGCAACTTTTGTAGGGAGAGGCAAAGGAGAACGTAGGCGTGCATACACATCCTTGTTCTAGTGCTGGTCAAGTTTGATTTCTTTTTCACATGAACAATAACAGAATAGAGATGGGGTCCTAGTGTCAGACCACACAAATGAACTTTGTCTCATAAAGCCAATTCTGATTTGACTTTCACTTACCTGGAAAGTCTGTCAGAATCCAGCTGAGTGGCAGAGCTGATCACAGCCTGGTTAAATAGGTAGGAATTCCAGACTCGTCTCACTGTCTTGCAGGGCACTTGACAGATGAGAGATTCCCTTTTCCTCTTGCGTGTCGTTTTTCCCTTGGCAGACTTGAAGGATAGGGAAAGAGAAAAAGAGTGTTTTGTATCAGTCTTCTAACTCCATCCATTCCTATTGTACTGCTGCTCACTCTGCTCTGTGGCAGCTTTTGTTTGTTCCCTGCCCTATCTCTGTAAATCTAAGTCAACATTTCCAGAGAAAATGCTGCTTAGTAACTTCAAAGAGTTATTGCTTCTGTCTTTGTCTGTGCATGGTACAGCAAAGTAAAGAATAAAGAACAGACACAAAGTGACCTGACCCCCATATTTGTATTGAAGACTATAAAGCGATGCTTGTCCAAGAAAATGCAGTTTCTTTGGCAAGCATGCTGATGCCAGGAATACATGTGAATATGTAATCCCCAGAGAGACAGGGCACTTTCTAAGGAACAGTTTTCCATATCAGGTTTCAGGTGGTGAGAACCTGAACTCATGCATGAGCTGGGAGTGCAAATTCACAGTGAATTGATTTAGTGGTCTGTCAGCAAATATAACTAGAGCAACAGCAGTTTCACTGCACCTCCACAACTTGTTTCACTTTCCATCTTTTGAGCTTCCCAAGTATTGCTTCCCTGGCCCTTGCTTCTATGAGATTCATCTTCAGCATCCCCAATTCTTCCTCTCCAGTTAAAGTTTCTCAGTTGAGGTAAGCAGGTATCCCACACATGGTGCTCTATTTTTGAGGATTGGTTGGTGTGATGAAGTACTGCGGTGTGAAGCGTAATTTCTTTTTAACTGGCGAAGTTCAAAGGGAATTGCACTTCCCCCTGACTGCATTCCTCTAGAAACAGCCTGCCTTTGTGAGATTGGTTAGACCTCTCTAGAAAGGCAAGAAGGCCACATAACCAAGATGCTATGCACAGAAGAACTAACACAGGCCACTGGATCCAAATGGGAAATTCTTGTTAAAATAATCACAAAGCAGTCCTGTGCACCTTGCCTAGGCAGACCCAATGCCTGGAGATACTGACTTCTGCTGAGTCACTCAGTGACTGAGAGGGGGCCCCATCCCTGTCTGTCAGTGTCTGCAGGGAGGGGTCAGAGCATGGACCAGGCTCTACTCCGTGGTGCCCAGCAATGGGACAAGAGGCAAAGGGAGGAACTGATGCACAGGGAATTCCAACTGAACATGAGGAAGAGCTTCTTTCCTGTGCAGTGACCGAGCACTGGAACAGATCACCCACAGAGGTTGGGGAGTCTCCCTCACTGGAGATATTCCAGAACTATCTGGATGCAATCCTGTGCCACGGGCTCTGGGATTACCCTGCTTGAGCAGGGGGATTGGACCAGAAGACCCTCTGTGGTCCCTTCCAACCTGACCCATTGTGGGGTTATGTGATCATCAGAGCAGGTGACTGTGGCATCTTTGGTTTGTGCACAGGCTCTATCTTATCAATCCTGTGACTGAAGAAGCTAAAGGGCTTGATTCTGTCCACTAAAGCTCCCATTACACATGTGATGGCTCAGTGACCTTCCACAAGATTTCCCCAGTTTCTCCTCCAGCCACCAGTAACTAAATTCCCGAATGTATTCTATTCATTCACCATCCTTCAGTACTGTCCATGCTGCCCTAGCAACCAGTGCCACAATCTGATCTGAGCCACAAGGCTCTCATTCTGACCATTTGCTGCTGATTTAGAAGTTGGCCTTTGTGCAAGCATGGATGACAGCTTTGCCACTTGCATCTTGTTTTATACATACTGGCATGGTGCACCTCATTGCAATGAAGCAAATGTCATTGTCACAGAATTCAACAGTTCTTTTCCTTTTGAGAGACTGCTGTTCTTGTTAACATGCTTTTAACTACTGGAATTAAAACACTAGGAGCAGAAACAGGGCCTTGGTACTTCTGCAGAAATGGGGAAATTCTCCCTGTCTCAGCATTTAGCACAGGCCAAAGACAAATACAGTATTTGGATGGGATTCCTAATCAGTTACTTGCACAATCCAACAGCTTTAATAAATTTCTACTTCTCAACATCACATCTACCTTATTCACAGATGTATTGCACTGAGAATCTTCCAACAGTTAAATTAGAGATGCAAGAAAAGGAGAGAGAGAGAGAAAACCCTCAGCCTCATCTTACTCCTGCCCAGAAAATTCAATACAAACATTACATTCTGACTGCCTTGCCTTGACTGCTGATTGATTGCTAAATTCACTACTGGCATCTCTACCTAAACACATGCAGGGAAGACTCTGGCCCTCTTTCACCCAACTGTGCATCCATAAAATTGGAACAGCAGCAGTAATTTGGCTTCCTCTGGCACTTTCAGTTTCTTTCTGGGTAGACCCCAACTGCCTTTTAGAGAGATTTGCTGCTGCTAATTTTTTTTAACAGACCATCTGTCTCATTTTGTATTCTAGAACATTCTTCCTTTTTTCTTGTCATGCTTCCAGCAGAGTGAGAAGTTAGTTGGACTGCTCGTGCTGTAGATAGTCACCAGACTGCTGTTGTGTTGCTGGTGAAGCAGAAAAGAGAAAAGGCCACCCTATCTATATTCCCTTTCCCTGGGCAGGAACTCCTCCACTCCTCTCAGCAGAGAAGGGTCTTGGCAGCTTCATGGCTCCTCCAACAATTCTCTTACACTGCAGGCATTGCAAACCACTCCTGTAAAGCCTTAGGACCAGACTGGAA
Source organism: Machaerirhynchus nigripectus (assembly GCA_013397975.1). NCBI lineage: Eukaryota > Metazoa > Chordata > Aves > Passeriformes > Dicruridae > Machaerirhynchus > Machaerirhynchus nigripectus. Next base: position 48,320 of record VZRQ01000912.1, read on the forward strand.
AAAGCACAACCAGGCAAAAGGGGCCAGGGACTTTTTCTCCCTCTTCCCCTGGGAGAGTATAGCTCTCACTGTTGTCATGCCCAGCTAGGCCCAGCTTGGACCACATCAAGAACAGATGATTTGCTGCAGATCTCTTAGAATTATGGAATCATAGAATGGCCTGGGTTGAAAGGGACCTTACAGGTCATGTAGTTCTGTCCTCCTGCCATGGGCAGGGACACTTTCCTCTAGACCAGGTTGTTCAGAGCTCCATCCAACCTGGCCTTGAACACTTGCAGGGATGGAGAGTCCACAGCTTCTCTGGGAAACCTGTGCCAGTGCCCCACCACCCTCCCAGGAAAGAATTTCTTTGTAATATCTGATCTAAACCTATTTTCTGTCAGTTTGAAGCCATTCCCCTTTGTCCTGTCATTCCATGCTCTTGTAAATAGTCTTTCTCCGTCTTTCCTGTGGGCTTTGTTCAGGAACTGGGAGGCCACAATTAGGTTACCATGAAGATTTTTTTTCCAGGCTGATCACTGAACAAAAGGCATAGCAGGGATACAACAAAATACTCTCTGAAGTGTGAGGTACAGCTGGAGAGATTTTAAACAGTGCTCTATGCTGCCCCTTCAAGTAACAGGCATCCTCTAAACAGAAGACAGGCAGAAAATAATTTTATTTCTCTGCATATCTCGTCCTGACACTCATATGTTCAACTGTTTTCAGCTAAAGTGGGTAGGAAAGCTGCTTAATATACAAACCCTGTGGATTCTGCATTCCATGTCAAAAAATTGAAACACACAAGACTTGAGAGAAGTGAAAACATGAAAGAACTCACTACTGATACAAGACTATATGGCATATTTTACTGTGAGTCCTTCACAGAAATCTGGAAATACTAATAATCCTCATTTGGTTTCAGATACCCAGGTTGTTGCTGTTTCCCTGAGTGGTTTGCACAGCCATTGGAGATGAAGGATTTTCTGGAATATGAATAATCTGTTTAAGGAATCCACCTTAGAGTAAGATGAAGTACACCCTAGAAGTGTGTATTTTCTGTAATTGCACAGTCTAAATCACTAACACTTGTTTAGATATCTTTGCTGCAGTGTTCTCATTTGACCAGATAAGTCCCCCCTAAATAAACTTTTGGAAGAGTTCAGGAATAATCACTTAGGTAGCCATTAGAATTTGGCAAGAAAAGGCAGACGCACTGATGCTAATGGCAGTGATTAGTGCTCTAATTCACCAGGCAACAGGATTATCACATCTGTGATATCTACTTGTGAGACAGAGCTCCATCAGCAGGTCACCACTCTCTGACACTGGCCCTGATTTCTGAACTCCAACCTTAGAATCATAGAATCATGGAATGGCCTGGGTTGGAAGGGACCTTAAACATAATCTCGTTCCAACCCTTCTGCTGTGGACAGGGACACCTCCCTCTAGACCAGGCTGTGCAGAGCCCCATCCAACCTCATGTTGAACACTTCCAGGGATGGGACATCCACAACTTCTCCAAGAGGCAACCTGTTGCAGTGCCTCACCACTCTCACAGAAAAGATTTTTTTCCTAACATTTAATCTAAACCTACTCTCAGTCAGTTTGATTCCATTCCCTCCTGTCCTGTCACTGTTTGCCCTTACTCACTGTGGAAATTCTGAGCCCACCTGGCCTGTCCAGAGTCTCATGAGGCTTTGGAAAACCACAGAAAACAGGACACAAGACAGATGCAAATACAGGAGGTGTGTGGCAGCAAGGATGAATATGAGTCCTACAGAGGACTGTAGAAAACCCTACACACAGCAAATGTCAGGCATGTGTGCAACCTATGAATAAAGATGCCAGAACAAGAACTATAGTTCATTGCTTTGCAAATGTTTGCAAACACAGTGTAGGATGCACAGACAACAGCTGAGGGATTCTTTGCAGGAGCAATGGAAAGTGTTTCTGCTGGGCAGTTCAACCTGGAGAAAAGGAGGCCCAAGGGAGACCTTATCACTCTCTACAGCTTCCTGACAGGAGGGTGTAGCCAGGTGGGGATTGGGCTCTTCTCCCAGGTAACAAGCGACAGGACAAGAGGAAATGGCCTCAAGTTACACCAGGGGAGGTTCAGGTAGGACATCAGGAGGAATTTCTTCAGAGAAAGGGTTGTTAAACTTTGGAACTGTCAGGGAAAGGGGGGAATCATCACCCCCGGAGGTGTTCAAGAGTGGCCTTGGCACTTAGTGCTGTGGTCTGGTTGACAAGGTGGTGATTGGTCAAATTATGGATTTGATGATCTTGGAGCCTTTTCCAACCTAAGTGATTATGTGACTCTGTGATCATATTAATATTAAAATTAAAAAGTGAAACATTCACTGATTTATGCTGAGCGCAGAAAAAGGCATATGGTGCCAAAAGTGATGCTTACAAATAATTTATTTTTATTGCAGGGTCTCAAGGTAAAACAAACATTGTCTTGTTTCTCTGAAATACAGGCAGTGGGACAAAAATCCTGGAGAGGCATTAAATTAGAACCATTGTGAGAGTAGCTGAATGTTACCAGGTTCAAGTGCATCTGTCTGCTCTTTCTGATCAGAAGAGGCACTTCTGGAAGGGCAGTTTATACTTTTCAGGACACAGGTGAATTTTCAATGCCCTAATACCAGAGAAACTATAATCCTACTACAAGTTCATAATTTATGCCTTTATAAACCTTCTTCTGCTTCATTTTACTTTCTCTAAGAAAGATGACATCAAAAGAGAATAATTCCCAATGCTGGGATTGGGCCATATAAGCTCCAATCCCAAGTACCCTTACAACTTAATTTATCCTATATTTCTACACTACTTACAGGGGAAATATTACTGGGGAGTTTTCTTGTTCCGTTTTTGCCTAAATTATTGCCAGGGCTCTGAAACCAGGGCTCAAGTTGAATTACGGTTTTTCAATCTTTTTGGAAAGCACCTTTTCAAGGCACTACAATTTGGGCTTTTTTTATTTCACTGAGGAACTTAACAACTTGATAGGATTGATTGAAGATGATGAATACAGAAATAACCTGCTTTCCTGTCTGAAAAATGTAGTGAAAACATAGCAACTGGTAGCTTTGAAAATGTGAGTGATACTGAGATGCCAGGTCTAAAACTATCAGACCGATAACAGAATAAACATGTTTAAATACTGTGTAGTGGAAATTAGATGCCACAGGAGAGAAATGAAGCCAGCAAGTTATTTCTCTGTGATGTAGCTAACCACAGTACCTTAAAAGCATTGATGTGTAAAACTGCTCAGCGTTCATGGGTTTTAAGTCTTAATAGACAGCTTGGGGCTTTAACTCTGCTGAGGTTCTGTAGCAGAAAGCACAGAATTAAACTGGCTGAAAACAACTCAGGGGGCAGTTTAGAGTGAATGCCTTAACAAAATAGGGTTAACATTGAAGATTGGTGGCTTGTGTTTCAGTGGGTATGAGCAAAACCAAAATGTCACTTGCCCAAAGAAAGGAGGTGGTTTTGGCCTTTGTCCATTTATATAAAAACTGTATAACTTTATCTGTGACAGGCCAGCCTTAGCTGAAACTTCCCATAAACTGATTAGTGCCATGGTCTAGAGGCACCTGGCAGACTTATCATCTACTAAAAATACAGAGATAATTTTTTCTTTGGCTACAAATGGATGCAAATTGAATGTTAAACTGGAAGAGTCACTGGGGACTTGCAGAGAGAAAAATAGATAAGAGAAACTAAAATAAAAGTGTCTGACAGGATTTTTCATTTCTGAGAGCCAACAGTACTTCATGATGGACAACAAAGGAACAGATGTGTTGTAATAGGTTGCTTCATGGTTGCAAGACATGAATCTCTTGGCTGGACGCTCTAGGGAGGAGCTGGCAGCATTTCTTGCGAAGTTAAGAAAGAATCATCAAAAGCAGCATTGAATCAAAGTGGCCACAAGAACTGGGACAGCCAGAAGCAATGAAAAGTTCACCACAGCTAATGGTCTGGGCAGCGCTCTGGGCACTGGTAGGCACAACCAGCACATGTCCCATAAACTGCCTGATCACCACGGGGAGTTTTTTGACAGCATTACACAGAAAGGTGTTCCATTGAAGCGTGACTAACTTCGGGCTTGGAAAAATGGGGCAAGTCTCCAGTCTGTACGGACTACGCTTCTCCTACAGAAAACGTGGGCCAGTAAAGCTGCAGCTCTTTGGCTGAGTGCTGGATTTAGGGGGCAGAGCTGAGCTCAGACAGATCCGCACTCTCATAGCATGGGACAGCTCAGGACAGCATAAACCCGGGCACACCTGCCCACAGCTGCAGCCACAGGCGACCTTGCTCATGCATAGGTTCATAGGCCTTTTTTCAACATGGCTAAAATATAATTAAATAACAACACTAAAATTCATTTAGAAAACAGCAAAACGTAAAGGCAAAACCCTCTCATGATAGTAAATGATCATAGATTAGTTTGGAATTTAAAGATACCACCCCATAATAAAGCAATTGTTTTCATAGGTTTGTTATTCTCTTCCAAGTTAAATGTGGCCATGGGGACACAACTGCTAGTATAGAGATACATATTTTATTAAGGTCTTATTAGTTTAAATTTGACCACTTTTTATCAAATTTATAACCACACAGACATAGTTCACATTTTATTTACAGAAACATATTGATTTTGCTGGTTCTTAAAAGGCACTTGGAAGACATGTTAATGGAATGGGAGCTGCTTTTTCTTTCAGACCAATTAGCATGAATTTCATGGACTGTATAAAATGGACACATTTACAAAGCTCAGCATATTCCTACGGCTTCTCATGCAGCAGCAGCAGCACCCCAGCCACTTAACACTAGTGACACCCTTGCTGGAAACGCTCGTGAAGAAATGAACCATCAAGCACAGGCTTTTGGCAGGCTCTGACACAGTCTAACTGAATTAATTCTGCTGATTACACCCCCTGCAGTATTTACTTGATGAAATACAAACGGCGAGAGCTGCTGCACGTATCCCTCTTCCGAAGGCGGCGCTCACCGGAATGGGTGCCCAGGTTTAGCCATTGCCATACGTCAGCCAGCACCGCAGAGGTGGGGATTCATTTGCTTAATTGTTCTTCCTTATTTTCTCCAGCCTTACCTTTATTCTGTGCAAAACCTGGCCGAATTATTCCTGTGAAATACTATCTAAGAAGTTTATATTCCTTTTTTTACGTCGTTGTTTACTGGATTGTACGACCGGATTGGTTCACACAAATCAATTGCACATTTTCTTTGTTCAATGAATGTTAATATCCATGACCTTTATGATGACTTTGTGTTACCTTGTGACTGATCATTAAAATTGCATTGTAACATTCAGGATTCTTGGCTAACAGACTTGGATAACCTTCCCACCAAAAGTATAAAAAATGAGATTTTACAATTGAATTACTCAATTTGAAGGCTGCTAAATATTTTTAAACATTGATCACAGCAAAACTTTTGGTAATTGGGTATTTTCAGAAGTTTCTGATATTCTTAGATTTTTGAATGAAATTAAAAATACAAGACAGATTTTTTCCTTCATTAAAAAAAAAAAAAAAGGAAAATAAACCTCCCTGGGCTAAAAATTCTGATTCAGAAGGGAAACCCTGCTATTTCAGGCAAATTGTGGTTCATTCTGCTGCCTGTTCTATGAAGTGATCACCTCAAACTGTAATCTCTTTTCATGCACTATGAACAGAACTCGAACATCAGCTAAAACACAAGGTATATTTGATAGGAATTAAGAGATAGACAGGGAGTCCAGCACAAAAAAAGAAAATGGCAATGTTGGGAAAACAAAGAGGAACAGTTAAAGCAGAATTTTCTAAAATAAATTCAGTATTTATATTTTAACATTTCCCAAACTGTCAATATTTTATTATTACTTTCTATTTTTGACCAGCTCTAAGAGTGATATTAGTTGCATATTTTTCTTTCACAATCCTTTGACTGGCATTTGGCAAATGAGGTGATTTAATTTTAATAGTACTTACTGATTACAAGTCAGACCTGAGAACAAAAAAGAAGGTCTAAGTCTGCTTGGATATGTATAAATTTCTTGAAATAGAGGCTGAGAGACTAATGTGCTGCCACAGCTGTGGGTTTTGTCATTCACATGGACAATCTTCAGGTGCTTATTGCTGGGGCACTTAACCCACAAACCACGACCTTCTCAGGGTGGCACAGAATTTCTCATCCCACCTGTCTGCTGCTTCAGTCTGTGTTGGCACCTGACAACTGCACAAACATAGTTATGAACATGGAATCATGGAATCAGTCATGGAATCATGGAATCATGGAATGGGCTTGGGTTGGAAGGGACCTTAAAGATCACTGTGTTGCTGGAGCAGCAGAAAACAGACAGGGAGACCCTGTCTATGCTCCCTTCCTCTGGGCAGGAAATCCACTCCTCTCATCAAGGAAGGGTCTTGGCACCTTCATGGCTCCCCCAACAAGTTCACTTACACTGAAGACATTGCAACCCCCTCCTGTAAAGCCTTAGGACCAGGCTGGTCCTAAGCAGAACTGGTCCTAGGCAGAACTGGTCCTACGTAGAAATAGCACAACTAGACCAAAGGGGCCAGGGACTTTTTTACCTCCCCAGGGAGGGTAGAGCTCTCACTGTTGTCATGCCCAGTTAGTTGGAGCACATCAAGAACAGCGTATTTGGTAGATCTCTGAGAATTACAGAATCATAGAATGGTCTCTTACAATTATGGAATCACAGAAAGCGACCTTACAGGTCATCTGGCTCCAGCCCCCTGCCATGGGCACGGACACCTGCCTCTAGACCAGCTTGCTCAGAGTTCAATCCAACCTGGCCTTGAACACTTCCAGGGATGGGGCAGCCACAGCTTCTCTGGGAAACCTCTGCCAGGGCCTCACCACCCTCACAGAGAAGAATTTTTTCCTAATATCTGATGCAAACCTACTTTCTGTCAGTTTGAAGCCATTCCCCCTTGTCCTGTCATTCCAGGCCCTTGTAAACAGGCTCTCTCCATCTTTCCTGTGGGCTTTGTTCAGATACTGTAAGGCCACAATCAGGTCACCCTGAAGCCTTCTCTTTTCCAGGCTAAACACTCCCAATTCTCTCAGCCTTTCCTCACAGGAGAGGTGCTCTAGTCCTTTGTTTATCTTGGTGGCTTGTAAGTTTAATATCATATTTAAATAATATATATGACATATAGTTTAATTACTTAATAGTTATTTCACAGGTTTAATTTATCTTTTCTGAGACACAACAAACAGGAAAAGTTTGATAATCTAGCTTTCTAACCTTTTTTGTCTATAAAAGAGAGTCAAAGATAGCTCATATGTCAAAGTGACTCTTTATTCATTATTATTTTTTAACATTTTCAAGTTGCTGGAATTATGTACAGGACTATTTGGTGCTGATTTCATCAGATCAACAGGATGAGTGCTTTTAAAGAGAAGATAGTCCTAAAACACGCTTGTTTGTCCCAATTATATTTACGTGCCTTTGGCTTTTCAAATTGTGCATGAGTAATACGCAGAATTGTTGCTATCTAACCTCAAAAGAATTTCATGGAATTAAGAGACAATTCATCAGCATTCTGAGGTACTAGCAGTCTCTGACATGACTTTTTAAAGTACATCTATCACAATTCTGCTGAGCATAACTAAGATTTTAAGGGGGGGAGAATTTGGCAAAAAATATTTTAAATCCAAATTTTACTTTATCCCCTTAAACACCTGAAGGGTGTTTTCCTTTCCTTCTTCCTCTCCCTCATCTGAGTCACATGATCTTTGCAATACATTTTTGCAAGTCTTTCTCAAGAAATATTCTCAGCCTCAACATATATGATCTACACAGTAGAGTAATGGTGTGATGGGAAGCCCTGAATTAGAAATTAAGGAGGTAGAGATGAATATGTTTGCTTAGAATTTATCAAAGCTTTGCACTCCTAAACCCAAGAGAATTTTTACCCTTACTTTTTGTGATCGGTCTCTCCCCTTGTTTTGCCCAAGCCATGCATAGTATACCTGCTAATGTGGGTACTGAAATAGCTGTCAAATAAACATTTCTCTGCTGAAATGATTAGTTTGGCAAAAATACTTCCTTCATATGAAAATACACTTGGAATACTTCGTCTGAGACAAGCCAAACAAGAATTGTTGTACTTTTTGCCATTTGACTGGTGAAAGCAAAATCTTCAGATTTAAGTAGGAGAGACCTTTGTGTCTAGTTTGCTATTTCATCTATTTTAATTTCACTGACTTACAAGTCAACTTTCTGAAGTACTGGTGGTTTGTTTAGTTTTTTCAAAGCAGATTTGATACTTTAAAAGGCACCAGATATGTCTGAAAAAAGACATTCTTATGGAGGATGGCATTAAAAAGTCAGTAAATTTAGTTTCCTTTATAGTGTCATGTTTCTTCATAGTGAGAAATATTATGAGGTTTTATACTGAATATTTTTGAGAAAGGAAAAGAAAAATTTTGAAAAACCCTTGATCTTTTGTCTTGTGGACTTACAGCCAAGATAGCAGGTGTCTAACAAAAGGTCCAAGTAAAATGTTGGAAGTGCAACTGGACAGCAAGCTATATGTAATAATATATTTTCTATAATATAATAATATTGGAGGACAATAATGAGTTTCATATACTAATTTTATTCTTGTCCAAAAGCAAAGCTCCTCTGATAATAAATTAGCAAAAGCTCACTACAGTTAAAAAGTAACTGGGTATTACAGGATTTGCTGATGTTTTTCCTCTATTCTACTCTCTTACATTCTTTCAGTTGGTATGATAGAGGATTAGCAGAATTCCTAACAAAACACTTAAGCTTTCTCTATCTACTTAAAGTTTCACAATGCTGAATTTTTAAGGAGATTATTTCATATTAGTGGAATAAATATTATTCAGATTTATATTGTAATGAAAATAGTTTATGCATGGGGGAAATATCTAATAATAAAATACTGAAAACTAGTTCTGATGGTGCCAGTGGGGGAGAGAGAAGAAAGGAAAGCTATTGCTTATAATGACTTGAAGTAAACTTCTTGGATGTTTAGATATTCCTTGTCCTGGTCCTTGTATTATGATTAAGTTAAGTCTCTCTGAAGTGGTTCTTTAAGAGAATGCTTAAAGTGGAGTTAATTGTCACACCAATTGCCACACAATGTCTTGCACGTGATTTTTTTTTGCTTTTTAATTCCATCCCAATTCGCACATATGGGTGCAATAATTATAGCTAAAAGGGAAAGTAGCTTAGTGAGAACAGCAAATCAGAATAATTTTTTCCCCTTGAAATGTAGAGAAATCACAATACTTATTCACTTCCTCTATAAGCTTTCTTCCAAAACTGATTGGTGCATGTACCTAATGATAGGTGTATCATTAATGTGCTGCTCTTAATTTATGCCCCTCATCTCCTCTCCCATTTTGTACAGGTTTGCTTAGGAGAGCTACAAAATTGATATTTGGATTGTTTTGAGGTGCTGAGTTAACCCACTCTGAAGAGTCGCTGGATCCCATGATTCAACTTCGGATAGCATAGCACAGCTTTCAATCTTAGACTAACAGCTTAATTTGCTGATTTAAGATCAACTGTTTCTTAACCTGCAGAACCCCCCTCCCTGCAACATTTTTGTTATTTCACTCCACTTATATTGTTCAGTCTCAGCCTGTTCTACTTGACACAGGCCAGCCTAAGCCCTGCTCAGTGACTATGGAATAGTCCCTAGTGACAAAAATTGAGTTTTGTCTGGTGAAAGGATATCTTTGTTTGTTATGTATTTGGGCAAAAACCCACCCCTTCTTTGTAGGTACTGCTCTTCTCTCAGTGCTTCACTTGGTTAGCAAGTGCTGGAATGCAGACAGGTTTATTTTTTAAAATTTATTAATCTCTGGCTATTCCCACACTGTGGCCTGAAAACATTTGTGGCCTATGTTAAGCTCTTCCCCCACCTTGCTGGAAGCCAGAGAAGTCAACCAGTGTGATTCCTGATGATCCAGGAAGTGAGGCAGAAAGCACACACTTTTCCCTGCCTGCACTCCTTGATGGATTGCTGCATCCCAGGAGAGAGTGTGTACAAATAAAACTCCTTTGGGCTTTCAGCTCTTCCTGTTCTCTGACTTATGACTTGAGGCAGGCACTGGCTGGAAAACAGAACTCCTCCTCTTCTGTGAATCTACCTATAATTCTATCCAAAATAAGAAATTCAAAATACTCTGTCATCTTGCTTTCCACAAATACCTCAAGCTCAAGCTGAACTTCAAAGTACTCCAGGGGTCCAGAGGAGCATATATCATGCATTTTATTTTCATCTAAAAGCTCTGCCAATTCCTCCCAGGTCCTAAACAGGGCAGGAAATAAAAGGGGCGTGAGAAGGTGGAAAGAGATATCTGAAGAGAACTTCTCTGCTCCAAAGGGCTCTGGCAGCCTGAACCCTCAGAAACATTGGAGCCAAACTGCACCAAATTTTCACTGCAAGATCCTGAACTCAAAGACCTGGGCCCAGATTTTCAGAAGTGTTCAATAACTCTGAAAGCGCTAGAGAGCTCCTGGATTTCTACAAAGTGCTGAGTGCTATTCCTCTGAAAATCAATTGCCTCTACAGCGCTTCAAGCCAGGCACATAAAATATAAGAACTCCAAATCACTAGTTGGTCTTAAAAAGTCTTGGCTCTGAAGCCTGCCAAGTCAGCACCTTCTTTGCCTACTTGTAAAGGCAGCCAAAGAAAGGAAATAGATGAGCCATCAGCTCTGAGCATAATTTCTACTGATTCAGTTCTTAGTTCATGAGTTAGCTGGAAGGAAAAAAGAGAAGCATATGAAGAGAATGTTTTAGTTCTCATAAGACGATATCCAAATGCCTTTAAAACAATAAATAAAGCACTTGTTAGAGAAGTAGTTACCCCTTCTGTACACTTACAGGGAAAATGATTTAATTAAAATTTAATTACTAAACACATAAAACTAGTATATTAATTAAGTGGTTTCCACTTGCAGTAAATGATGCATCAGCATTTTTTTTCTATATCTTATTTCACTGATGACAACCAGTAATGGGCTTTCAGGCTCAATGCGGGCTCCAAGCACTGGGAGCAGCATGTTGGAGGAAGCAGCCAAGAAATCTTTAGACATTAAAAAGCAGATCTCTGCCACTAATTATATTAAAAGTCAAGATTGCAATTGCAAGTAGATGGTCCAGGCAGCAAAGTGAATGTGGCAAAACCACAACCCAAGACACTGGGTACTGAGACTTTGCTATAAGCCAGAACATAATCCCAGCCTTTCTTGGACAAAAGCAGGTGCACCAAATCGGAATTGTAGTGTCTAGCTGACAGGGGTTTGATGGAGGGTTAGCTTGCTCAGGTTCAGAGAGAACAAGGAAGTAATACAAGCTGGACGTGAAACCCAAAGGACCCTCTGCTTTGCGTGTTGGAACATCCCCACCTCTGCACAGACGAAGATTTCTTGGTAACTGTGTTTTCTGGTTTGCCAGAGGATGGGGGATTTCTCTGGTTATATTGTAACTGTAGGTCACAAAGGAGATTTGTCTCTCTCTAACGTGCAGTACAGCCACTTTTTAAAATTTTCATGTCCATAGCCATCAGAGAGGTTTTACTTTGGCAAGGAATCTTGCTTTTGTTTTTTTTCCCCATACACCTTTTTTCTTTATTTGCAGCCTAAGTAAAGCATTGAAAGATGTTCTCCAATAAACTCACTACCTGACACTGAACTCAGAAATCAAGAGGAATTCTTCCCCAACTTCTCTCGACAACAACTTGGAGTTGCCCAGGCAGAGTGGAAGCAAACTCCTGATCACTCAGAAATGTGTCAGTTCAATTGCTGTAACTCAGCCTGGAGAACATCAGAACATCACAGAGCTCCCTCAGCTTCTGCTTGGTCTTGACGTGCTGCTCCAAATCACAGCTTTAATCCCTACATCTCTAGAGAGTTTGGGCTTTCAACCTTTTATTTTGTGTCCCGTCTGTCTGTCAGAGCTACCAGGAACCCCAGCAAGGAGCCAGTCCTTTTTCTGTGCTTGAGTGCTGACAGATGTGCATTTCTTGAATTTCTTCATTCTCCTTCCTTGTTGTTTCACCAGAGTTTAGGATCACTGGGGAATTCTGGCCTGAGAATGTTCAACTTTTCCTCACCTGTCCACAAGTAGAGTCTGGCTACCTTATGCAGGCAAATGGGTCTGCTGGGCAGACACTTGTTCAGACACTTGGGACTGAAATCCACAGCTGCAGGATGACTGAGTAAGGAGACATCTAATTAAATTAAACAATAATGCTTGGAAGGAGGAGTATTTGAACTCCAATTCCATTTGAGGGGCATGTGACTTGGAGCTCCTGGGTCATAAATACATCTGCAGCTGGTGACAGCACTTACAGTGACTATTTTTTACAAAATATCTTAGTCATTGGCATATTTGTTTCTTTGCCAGAGGTAATTTAAACCCACAGATTTCGGGAGAGTAGTGTGGACAATACCAAAAGAGTATCTCTGTCGGTTCACTCTGTCAGTTGTTGCTGTTTATTGATCTGATGTCTGTTTTGCTAGTTGACTTTTTTGTTGTTGCACAGTCCAAAAGCTGATAACAACTTTTCTGGAAACAGGAAAAAAAAATTAAAACTAATCATAACTTCAGTTCCATGGTACAAGCAGCTCCTAGGAGGTGGCAGGCAACTGGGTTCTGGCCATCATTACTCTGGTGGGGGAGATGTTATAACAGAAACAGAAATCCGATTTTTTGAATATTGCCCAGGGATGTCAATTAGACCACAGTAAAATGTAAATTCTGTATTGCCCTTGTTCCTTCAAAAGCTCATCCAGCAATGGTCTCAGCATGTTCTTCTTTTTTCTGCTCTGACTACTTCTTAAAGTAATTCAGACAGTGAAAATCTAGACTGACTGAGCTAATAGCTTTCTCTCTCTCCACATTCTACAGTCTGACATGTGCCAGAAGCCTCTCAATTAAATATAAAAGCTGAACAGTATAATTATGTTGAAACAACAAAGCACATTTTATGTGGATAGGGAGATCAATTTATTTGAATGGTAAACAGAAATTTTATCTTTAGCTCATGGTCTTGATTTTATAAAATGTAATTTTGGAAACAAAGGACATCTCCTGAGTTGTCTTAAAAAAACCCAAAAGTTTCAAAGCTTTTTTTTTTTTCTTTTTCCGAAAAAAAAGGAAAAAGGTTTTACAATGGGTACTTTTTAAAATAAAAAAAAAAAAAAAAAAATCTGTGAACGAAACCGTTCTATCCTCACAATATGGATCCAATATATGGCAAAAGGTTTGTAATCAGCTTTCTCAGGAAGGGGAAATACAAACATCAAGTCAACGACCTGCAGAGGCACATGAAAGCAGCAGCATGATGTGATCCAATCTCCAGTGCACACGACAATCACTGTACCAGGACAGGCTGGGGTCTGCCCCAGCATAGCCTGTGGGTGATCACCTGCTCCTTGTGGCAATGGCCAAGCCGGACTCACCACCTTGTCCCTGGATCAAAACCTGTGCCCACGTCGCCTGCTGGGGTGTGTAGCTCTGTATGGGGTCTCAGAACAGGTGGCACAAACCTGAACATTTGGTCATGTGCCAAATTTACTTCCAGTCATGCAATACCTGCAACAACAGGTGAGGAACACGCGGCTGCCCTCAGCAAAGGTCCCAGGTAACTGGGCACTGCTGAGATTTAGCTGTCACTCCAAAAAGTCCCCAAGGCTTTAAAGTACCCAGTGCACTGCCAGGGCTGCTCCAGAGCTCTCACCCTACACTCAGCACAGCTTTCTGAGGAGCTCTTGTAGCCTGCTCAGTACATCACAGGCCCTGTTTTACCTCCCTTTCCTCTTGTAGTTGAAATATGTGCTCAGTAAGACACTGGCAAGGATATGCTGCTATATTGCCCTCCTGCTTTCCCCTACACCTTCCAGGGAAGTGAGAAATATGTGTAAAAAGCCCACCATCAAGCACTGGATAGGAATCAGATGTTTTATGGAAACAAAGCTTCTACACTGCAGTTGTATCAGTGTAGCTGTAGAAGTCTGAAAGGATTCCAGCTGATGTTAGAAATGAAAGTACAACAGCTGAGGCGATTGATACACCTGCTGCCATGTGAACACCTCATCATCACACCACATTTTGCTGCATGTTTTCCTGGCATAAGAGGGAGTAATAATAAAACAGAGCTTCTGCTAACATCCAACACACTAGAAATGAGACTACAATTAGTGTGGGACTTCTCCACTCCTGAGGGGAAAATGGATTTGAAAGGAAATCTGGGAATAGGCCAAAGATATGTTAAGGTAATGTATTGTGAGAAGAAAGTGGTCATCTTTTCAACACACTCCTTGCACTGTTCTGTCTTATTCAGAAAAGGCAAAGAGGCTTGTCCATCCCTAATCAATACCATACCTCTCACTGGCTTGAATGGATTGGACTATATTTAGACTTTCTGTATGGGGTCCACACTATCTTTCTTCAGAAACATCAACCCCTATATCAACAAGCAACATGTCAATTGAAAGCACAGGGGATGTGATAAACCTCTTCGTCTGGCGTGCCTGGCAAGGTTCCAGGTGAATAATAGACTAAATATGGTGCTGCTTTGTTCTCAGGAGTCTGTGACCACAAAGCTCCTGCAGGGAAGAAGAACATTATCAGCTTAACAAGTGATGCTTATCTCTGATGAAGCTGCCGCTAGAATTTTTAGGTCACATTTTCAAGTGCTCTTCCTTTTAGATGAAGCACAAAGTATTAAAACACACATAAAAGAGTCGACTTGTTTCCATGCCTCACTTTAAACAATGGGCAAATCCTGCTCCTCTTTTCCTGGAATTCCTGTGTTTCTAACCTAGTCCATGCCTGGTCCTTACTTGCTTTTTCTTGTCACTGGGACTCAATGCAGAAATCAAATGGAACTGACCACTAAATCCCTGAAATGGTCTTCCAGAAGATACAGGTTCTTAAAGAGACTGTATAAAGAGTGTGACTATCACTGATGGGCAAAATGTGCCAGAATTACGTAGTGTTGTCTTAATGCTATTAGAAAGGGGCATCAGCTGCTCTCAGTGCTTTTCACCAACAGAGGTATGCCAGGGAATTCCCAGAGAAACTGAGATGTGGACTCTCCAATAGGATATAGATTGACATTGCTCAGCTGGTCTGAATTTGCAGGTAAGAAGGGGAACCAACATCCTGAAGAGGTGCATATGGGCAGGTGTTTCATTCTTTTCTTCCTGCCTCTGAGAGGTGCAGCAAGTCCTGGCCTTTCCCTGGTGGGCTCAGGGGAACCATCAAGGAGAATGTAGTGCCTTAGAATCTGCTTTCACTGCATTCAATTCCTTTCCCACTTGGGAAGCCCAAGTCACTGACACAGGTGAGTGTCTTTCAGGAGGTACAATATCCTCAAGCATCTTAACTTCTCCTGCAGGCAATATTTTCCAACCAGTTATCAATTTCTTCCTTCGGGATTGGAAATCACTGGCAGCATATGAAGCTTCGGCCAGTCCAATAGTTTCTGAGAAATCACTCACCAAGTATTCCACTGTACCTGCAGGACTACCTCACATAATACAAGATGCAGAGCAGGTCCAGTAGCCTTAAACACATTTCAGATCAGTGATGTCTCACCCTCAGCATGACTCTGTGGTGGGCATCATTCTTGTGGAATGCAACTACAACTTTATTTCTAGCCTGTGCAAGGAGTTAGGGCTTTATGGGCTTGCAGAGAAGACAAACGTGATCTATTCAAATAGTAATGGAAAAAACCCCTGTTAATAAATTACAGGAGCCTTCAGACATGATTGTCCCAAATTAGTGAACAAACTGACTTATAGCAATTTAGATGACAATGTTCAGCTGGTCATATGACCATGGTCTATGTCACTAGGGGAGGTCATGCTTCATGCTGAAGGTTTATGTTAAGCTCTTCCACAATAAAAACACAGTGTCTTCATTACATGAATCCCATAAATACACTGCTGTTTTTCCTCAGTTTGCATGAATCACCAGCCCACCACACTGCATACAGAGTGATCTCTTATATTCCCTCCTCAGAGAATGAAGCCAAACCATGGTCTATCATATTCTGGATCTAATATTCATTTGTTTGAAGTGAATTGCCTGGCTTGTATCAGTTCCAGCATTTCCATGTTTGTTATCCATAGTAAGACCCAAACTTTGGCACCAGCTGAAATGGGAGCTGGAATCTGAAATCTGAACTAAACTCAGGAAAGCCCAGTATTTCTATGTACTTTTTGTAGTTTCTATGTGTTTTTAATGGATTTTTTCTGTGTTTTGCCCATTTTCATCTTGAACCCATCTACAATTTTAAGAAACAAGTTCTTCAAAGACAAAGCCATCCACAAACATACCAGTCACCGAACAAAGATTACCTCCTTTCATTTTGAACACACTGAAACTAAAAATGGCTTCATAGCAATGCTCCTAAACCTGATGAAGCTTTCTAAATATGACTTGGTCCGTCTATAATCTTAATTTATTTCTTCTTCCTTGTCATAACTGTCAGTATCATGGGTTTATTTGTAATATATTTTAAAAGTTCCTTCCTCAGGGGATTTTTTCTTTTTAGAGGATCAATTTATATTTTTTTAGAAGACTATGATTGGATGGAAACACCTGAGTGGAGAGTGAAACGCTGAGCATCTTTAATGTCATTGCAGCCACAAGAACGATACTTCAGTCACCTATGTGACTCACTGCCTTTTGTAAAGGCATGAATGATTTGAATATACAGTTGGCTGAGCTTTAAACTGATCAGCTTGTGCGGTACATATGTATACAGGAGAAAAATTATCCTTTGGAATAGTATAACTGAAAGGGAAGGAGTGAAACTGTACCAATTTACATATGATGAATACCTGATTTATGCACAGTTCTTGGATCAAAACCAGCTTTGATTTTCAGCCCAGACAGGAAATTGATTTGCATCAGTTTTACATATGTTGGAATTTGACTCTACTTGTTTTCTGCTGGGAAATTTCAATGCTCATTCACCACGATGCTGCACTAGGTATACTTACTAACAATGTTGCAAAATGTTTTAAAATGCTACAAGTACAAAAGCTAATGCTTTACTTTTATATAGGAGAGTCCATAATGCAAACTGCATCCCTGAATCTAGTCCTTTCAGCTAATTTGTTTGTTTGTTTTACTTTCACTGCATTATTCCTGTATTAAACCCCAAACATTTTAGTAAAAGCAAAATGCTATGAGAATGTTTTCAGATTCTAATTTGATAACAGATGTTCAAACAAATATTTTCAAATCCATAAAATTGTATTAAACAGCATCTTCTTTTTAGTTACATTTTTACTGTGGTGCAAAATCTGTTTTGGTACCTGAAACAAACACCAAAAGTACTCTGAACTTAAAACCCCACAATCTCTTGAGATCCCAGTTCTGTAGCGATTGAGCAATAAACCTCTTGTTTGAGGCAGCAATGACTTTTAAATAGATGTGTGCACAATGCAGCCCTGATATCTTATTAAAATTTCTAGATTCAGCTGAATAACTTTTAGGATAACATATCCCCATCTTCTTGGATCCTGCATTCTGGGCGTAGTAGCGCTACAACTCTCTCTCTCTCTCTCCCTCTGTGAGATTTAAGCTAAAAGAAAGCTCTAAGAAGTTAGGCCTCTCCAGTTTTCCACTAAACCCCACAAGCTTTCTTCCATTTACTTAGTGTCTGCAAAGTAACTAGAAGTGGTCATTTGAAACTAACAGGCACAGCACTGCCAGCTGCCAATGATGAGAAATTTTCCCAGTGTTGTTATCTGAGTTTTGGGGGGAAAAGAAGATATTTTTGTGCCTATTTTACTCTAGTACAATATACTGCAATTTTTTTTTTTTTTTGAGTCTGGGAACAGCAGCATACATCTTTGTTCCTTAAGTTCCTTAAATTAATTTAAAAAGCAATTTTCTGGCTTTAGATGGGACCTTCCCTTTGATACTATCATTTCCTCTCTGAAATGACTGATTTTCATCTATATCTATTTTAACCTCACTACTGACCCAGATACTAGATGATGCTTTGTGAAAAGATCATTCTATATTAACTTGTTGCAGGAAACTTCTGGGAATCTGGTGCTCAGAACTGTGTTGTGTGAGACCTGGAATGAGATGAATGTTGGAAGTCCTGTGTTCCTAAAACACAGTCATGGGAATAGGACTCCAAGCCAGAGCTTTGGCCACTTACAGCAATCACTGCAGAAATGCACAAAATATGTATTCATGCTCTCAGGGATTCTGCAGTCTTTCTTTGTACTCCCTCCTTTTCTGTATTTCCCCTTTGGTTTCTTTCCCTGCCTCGCTCTGCACTGTGGCAGCTTCTCTCCCCGAACCATCACTGACTCCTGCCAGGGAAGGAACAATCAGCTCCTGCTGAGAGGAATCATCTCAGCCAGTGCACAAGGAAGGGACTGGGGGGAAGAGGCAGTATTCCCCCTGTTCCCAAACACTCCCCTTCCTATAGCACACAGCAAGCAGAGCAACAACACGGGCTCTGTCCAACACAGATGTATGGCTCTGCAGTTCCAAATGACATTCCTTGCCTGCCCTGTCTGCTGAGACCTCTGCACAGTTTTTCTTTCAAATACAGATTCATCAATATTTAACAGCCAGGCTACTGCCAAAGCAAACCTTGAGATAAAGTTTAGCCAGATGATCCAGTTGCCTTAAGTTAGCACTGAGCTCAAACACACAGCTGTTCAAAAACTGAAAGGTATTTTCAGCAAGGCTATAATTTAGGCAGCATTATCTTAAGGGATTTCTAAGCTCATGAGAAGCATGATTTGTGTTGATGGCACGAGGGATTTGCATAGATAGCACATAAATCTATTAGGAAGCAGCAATAGCTGCAGCACTCACAGCCAATCATGCACTGCTCTAAGAGCTGGGTAGCAGGGACCACAGTATTCACAGTTTGACCGGGGAGGGGTGACTTCATGGGGAGAGGTGGAAAAAGTATAAACCAGTCAGTTATTCTATGATCTGCTTGAGGAAATTAGGGTACCAAGATGTGATAAAATTTCTTTTCTTCATTTTCAGCTAGCAAGGTTTTATTTCAATCTCTTGCAAGTTTGTGTGGTAATTAAGTTGAAGTAGAGCCTGGCACATCTAGCTGGCAGAAACAGATTATTTGTTTGGAAGATGTATTCACAAAATCAATATGAATCCATTTGTGAAAGTGGAGTAATTTAGAGAAATACCCACTACCCTCATTTCAGTTCTGCCTGTTTACTGAAAACAGTGTGAAAAGAATTGGAAAGGCAATGTACATTTAAACACCTACTTTTAACGACTTGCCAGACAAAAGATTGTGTAGTATGCAAATATTTTCCTGGATCCAATAACTTCTCTGTTTTATACCATGAAAGACTTTCAAGGAGTTTAAGTAAAAATACTTCATGTGGAATCCTGTCATAAATCTTTTGATGAGTTAAAATTTATTCTTTAAACCTATACTTCTCCAATTTTTAGCTCTCTTTTTGGGGGACATCTGACTTCAACTCTGATACCTAGCTCATCCTAGAAGTTTTCAGAACAGTGAAGTACATTAAAAAAAAAAACAAAACAAAAAAAAAAACAAAACCAAAAACCCTTTGCAAGAGCCACAAATTTACACATTCAAATTAGCATTGTGCAAAGTTTCATTGGTATGTATAAATATGCTTTTTCACTAGCCATGGTCCTTGCCACTAGACAGGTCCAGCCTCATATTCTGTAGGACACACAAGGATAAAGGCACAGCTATACCATCATAAAAAATTATATTTGTGAATATAAGCACCGAGAAAAATTTGGCCACATGAGGCATTATGTGAAGACCTCCTGATCACACGAAACCTGGAGCTTTCAGTTGGTTTAACATCAGCTTGAAGACAACTGGCATTTTGTCTACTATAATTAGTAGGTAAAGGTGTGTGGTAAAGGGTCTGGAGCACAAGTCTGGTGAGGAGCAGCTGTGGGAGCTGGGGGTGTTTAGCTGGAGAAAATGAGGCTCAGGGAAGACCTTATCACTTTCTACAACTACCAGACAGGAGGCTGGAGTCAGCACAAGAGGAAACAGCCTCAAGTTGCACCACAGAAGGTTTAGATTGGATGTTAGCAAAAAATGTCTTCATTGAAAGGGCTGTCAAGCATTTGTACAGAGTGCCCAGGGAATTTGTGGAGTCACCACAAATGTATTTAGATGTGTAGATGTGGCACTGAGGGACATGGTTTAGTGGTGGACTTGGCCCAGTGCTGGGTTATTGGTTTGACTCTATGATTTTAGAGTTCTTTTCCAATCTAAATGATTTTATGATTTTGATTCAAAGCACTCAGGTATTTTTTGTTAACCATGGCTTAACTCTGTTGTTTCACAATAACTTGTCTTGAGCTGTGAAATTATCTTAAGAAGCCTCTATTTTGAAGTTTTTTGCCTCATTTTCCTCTCCCTTCCCTGTTTGTGCACCCAGGCAAGTGCATTGAGTGGCCATCATATGGCAGCTGGTGAACTGACCTGAGCACTGAATCAAAAGTAACCTGTCCTGCTAAGTCAGTGATTTATCACAGAGTTCTGTGAATCAGTTCACTCTGTGAACATTAAAAGCTACAGTGGGACAACACACAGCACAGAAGGGCAATGGGAGCACACAGTCAAGGCGTGGATTTGTCCCTTTGCCCTAGAAGACCCTTTGGCAGCACAGTGAGCAATGACCTGCCATGGTCATAACACTGACATCCAGTGGCTGTAGGAGAACTCTGTCTCGAGGAATTCTTCAACCTTCCCATGTTTGGCTTTATGGGCAGGTTATCCCACGAAGGTTCAGTTGGGGTAACAGGAATCCACCAGGAATAATGTAAAGTCTTAGTATTTCCCTAGTACGCAGGCAGCTTACCTTCCCTGTAGCAGCATAACCCTCCTGAGCTGGTTTTTTTTGACTACATACCTCCCATGGTTTTGAAACACATTCCCTAAGCAAGTAGGCGTTTGGGCTCTGAATGTTAACTGGTTGCTACAACCCCCGTGTCAGAGGTTGTGAATGATTCCAGGCATGGAGCAGCCACAGCTTCTCTGGGAAACCTATTCCAGTGTCTCACCAACCTCTCAGTAAAGGTTTTCTTCCTAACATCCAATCTAAACCAACTCTCTTTCTGTTTGAGGCCATTTCCCCTTGTCCTGTCACTACATGATCTTGTCAATAGTCCATGAAAGGAGTTTTCAGCTTTTTTTCTTTTTGGACAGTTTAAACAAGGCAAGTGGAGCATGTAGTGAAAGGCCGTAGAGAAAGAGTTAACATTCACACATTTTAATATGAACTCGCATAAATGACCACATCAGGAATGCATTGGCTTTTTATTTTAGGTTTTGGAGTTCAAAAGTTTTAAACTATTCTGAAGTGTGCTGCCTCTATTCAAGTAAGCATGGAGACTTGGAAGCAAGGATATATGGGGAAAACAAATCCTCTTGGATCTCTTTCAGTTACAGACACTTTGTGTGGCACTTCAGCTCTCAGGACAACCTGGCCCTTGACAAAGCTACACACTGATCTGAAGACTGAGAAGTTTTCCTAACTTCTTCTAAAACTGCGTGTAAAGCAATGGTAATAAGCTGTACATTTGTTCAAGTTCTTATCCCATATGGGCAGTAAATGAGACCATTCTTTCAGCCCCATCAGTAAGAGACAAATGATGTGGAAAGTAATTTCTTGTGTACCCTTCAAGAGTTGCCTGAGCTGTGACCTCTTCTCTTGCCATTCTGTCTTGCAACTTGTAAATAAACAAAAGCTTTCCTAAGCAATTAACTTTGCAGCACATTCTGTGCATTCTCCTTAACTTATCCCTCTGTGGAGCAAATGCCTGAAATGGGACATTCCAATTGAGAAAATCGCAGAGTGGAGCTGAACATCTTTGCTCTTAAAAAATGTTTCTACCTTCCTTTTTCTTGTGGATGTGATCGATCTTGTGAAACTTCATTTTATCTGAAAAATGTTTTGGTTTAGTCCTATTAACATTACCTTGACATCCCACATTTCTTCATTGTTGATACACTCTAGTCCTTTACCTAAAAACGATAATATGATTCCGAAAAATTAATTTTATCTAGCTTTATTATTCATAAAGCATCTTTGGTAATGCAGCTGATCACAAATTATTCAGCTGCTGATCAGAGGTAACTGTAAGACAGTTCCTGCCACAGGAATCAAGCTTCAGTTTTCAGCTTACACACACCTGTCTTTTCCAAGAGACAGTCCTCTGATTTTTCTAATAGTTATACACATTATTGTCCTAGAGAAAAGCAAACAACCATCCCACCAGGGTTAAGGACTAAAGCTGCCTTTGTTCTTTGTCAAAAGATATCTTCCAGGATCAAATGGATTCATCAGCAGTGCATAGATTTAGAGAAATCTAAACTGTAATTTTGTAATTTTGACAAGGCAAAACCAGTGGAATTAAATCCAGGATGGTTTTGACCAAGTATTTAATTTACATATTCTTTAGTTCTTTCAGAGCTCCACTCAGTAGTGCAAAGATGAGTGGAGTAGCTACTCAATAGAGCCCAGGATATTGCCTAATTTTGCATCTGATGCTCTGCTCTCCTATTGCTCTGTGAGGCACCTGTCGGCTACTATCTCATCTTTCTGTGACTCAGCTTCTCCGTCCATCATCTCCATTTTGAAAAGATCTGCTCCTTTTTATGGATTTATGGATATTCTACATGTACGCACCTTGAATTTTGACCTTCATTTCTGCCTGAATGCTTTTAATCTGTTTTATCACAGAAGTACAACTAATTTATTGTTAAAATAGAGTGACTTTTTACTCCCTCATAAAGAACAGGATTATGAATGATACTGGGTTCCTCAGTGGATTTTTGGAGAGATTTCTATGAAATAAGACACAAAAGTAAAGTAATGCTACTTTTGTTATTAATTCAGAATTATACTTCTTGTATATTAAAACAAGAGTTGCTACTACATAAAAATACTACCAATTGAAAATAAATCTATTATTTATTCAGAGATTAGCAAAAACTAAGTCATTACTGTTCCAAAATTACAAATGAAACTCAAGATAAATGCAGAGATATTATTTAAATCTCATGGATTACTTTAGTGGGATTACTGGAATTTCAAGAAAAATTCTGCTCCCATTATGCAGGGAGCCACTCTGAGCTACATGATGCAGTTGAATGGATGTGATGGGAATTGGATGTGATAGGTTTGTGGATGAGGAAGGTGTGATTAGAAGAAGAAAGGCAGGATCTTGCCTGGGGGAAGAGGCAATAGATTAGCATGTGGTTTAGATGGTATAAAGTGGTTGATAAGAAGTCTAGATGAGTAGAAATATCTGCCAGGGAAAGAGAAGAAATTAAAATTGTAGGAGTACTTAGCTCATCTTTACCTTACATAGATGCTTCTCAAATCAATTATCAGCAAAATAGTCCGCAGAGAACTTCTATGAAAAATTGCAGATGAAGCCTCTTTTTCTCGTGCTGTGAAATCATTTATACAGAGAATGTAATTTCTGTTGGCCACTCTGAGAGGAACTAAATGAACAGGGTTCCTTTCAGTTTTCTTTGCTAAAGTAAAATGGATGACTATCTTGCATTCTTCTTTCAAACAGAAACACAGCAATAAACACATCTGAAAAATAATGACATTACCTTAGACTACTGCAAAAATATATTCTGATTATCACATGGCTTAAATGTAAAAAAAAATCTACTTTTATTGTAAATAAAACTGATGTATCAAAATAGATAAAGACTGAAAATTAATACCAAGAAATACCTTGGAATGAGTTGACCACAAGATTCCATGAAATCTAAATGGATCTGCACGTTTAATGCAGCTTTAGCCAGTGTGTTACTGGAATTGTTTGTAATAACCATACTTTTGTTTTAAAATGTTAAGCTTGGCCAGTGTTTGATGAATTCATCCCATAACTATACTATTTTCACCTGTGGCTTCCTTAGCTAAAAAATAAAGATTTTATTACAGTACAGTGAGACTAAAAATCCAATCCTTGGTTTCCAAACCTGGGTATCTGTTATCAAGCATAAAGCCAAGTGAACTTATAATATATGAACACCACAAGGTTTCTAAAGATGTGTTTAAATGTGTAATTAAAATTCAGCTTTACTAAGCTGAAGAGCTGAAAAAGAGGGCAGTGGACTTCATGCTTCCAAAGATTTACAGGGATGTCTATACTGAGCAAAAAAGGGTTCAGAAAACCTATTAATTGATACCAAATGGGACAGGGACAATAATCTAGTGCAGACTGTTGCTATCCAGAGGCATCCCTAAGCGTCCTGCCATAATGCTGTGGTCTTGGATGGATGGAGCACCTATGGCTCACTGCTCTACAGATCCAGCTATATTGCTTCTGGCTCTGCTGGAGGATGGAAATCATCCCACCTCCTGTCATTTTAATTTCTGTCAAATTGCCACCCTCTTCTTCAGCGCATGGAACTGTTACTCCCATCTCTGCTGAAAGACAGAGAAACTAGGACTTGTGGGAATCAGCAGAAACATTTAGGAAGAACAGGATACAGAAATTCGTATAATTGATACATGAGAAGATGTCCTGAAAATATTAAGTAAATGGTGTAAAAGTAAGCAATATGGGTATTTACCATACTTACGCTAGAGCTCATAGAACTTATTCAGTCAGGAAGTTAAGAATTCGTTCAGTTTTTAAAGAGTATATTCTGTTTCTGCTTAAGTCATTAGCATGGAACATGCTATTCTAATCACCTTTGGCAGAATGCAAATAAAACATGCAGTTTCCTATTCTCTCTCTCAAGTTCCACCAATACCGATTTGCTAATTCGCTCTGGCGGAATACCAGGTGTCCCATTGTGTAAAAATGCTTTTAGTCATAAGGTGAATGAGAAGTTCAATTTCCCATTACTATTTTTCCCATCATTTGTTTGTAGTATCATGTTTTGCTTTACGCTGCTGTTTCCCACAGCAATAGCCCATCTGCAATGCATAACTAAGGAAAGGCAAGGTGTTTCATTAGAGGGTGCCTTAGTTAGGCTATCCTTGCTTAGGAAACAGAAATGTCCTATTTTATCAGTTTCTTTACTGATACTGATTGCTTCCTTACTAGGTACAATTAATGGAAGATACAATCTCCTGTATCCCTCTTACAGGAGATACCAGTCCTGGGACATCTGGAAGATCCCTCGATACTGTACAATAAAAGGTACAGTGGTTATACTCCCTTCCAAATTCTCAGATAGCTACTTCTTGTCACAAGATCACACAATCTCTGGTGGAGAGCCCTGATTTCCTTTGTATGAATCTTCTATTTGTTTCCCTGTCCCCCTCCAGAACAGCTTCCCCTCTTATAAACAGCATTGTTACAATAACGACGTTGTTACAATAGCAATGTTGTTACCAGGTGATGTTAACGATGTTGTTAACCAGGTTCACTAACCACAGTAGTTAACAGGTTAGCCAGGCTTTGAGACATAATTTTTGAAAAATTTTGTAATAGAACTCTTCAGTGGAAAAGCTCTCCCAAAGTCAGGAACAGACTAAATTTCCTTTCTGTCCCTTGTCTCACTGTGTTCAACCACATTGTGTGAAGGAAGGAGATAGATTTTAAACTACAACCTTCAACACTTTTCTTTGAGATAGAGATGCCCAGGGCTTTAGTCAACACGTTCATTCACTTTGCAATTTGTCAGACTGAAAAGAATGGCTTGGGCTCTCAAGCTGAGCTTGTTACATCTATAGGAAAGAAGGGATGTGAAGTGCAGATAGAGCCATGAGGCACCATTTATCCCACTCCTGTAATCTCTGGCCCTTCTACAAGCATGGTAGGAATCACAAAAGACCAAAATCCTATTGCGTATAATTATAGAGTGGCAATATCTAAGATATCTGCCATCATCAAAGGTTTAATGGGTACAGTAATAGAGATTACATTCAGTGGAAGTATTTAATATTCCTAGGAAGTGAACCTTGCTCTTTTATGGCACATGGGACACAAATGCCCTGACCATGTTTTTTGACCCAAACACTTATGAAAACTTCTTGCAGTGCATTCATAGGTTGAAGAACAGTGGAGTAACAGGGCCACTGCCCGTAATCATGCAGATACTGCCTGGACCTCTGCAACTGGAAAAGTGTTTACAAAGCTGCAATGTCATTTATAGTGCAAGAAGACCTCACTACTCAGGTTTCCATTAGAAAGGAATGCTAGGTGGATAGTCATGGGAAGGAGAAGCACAGTCTTCCCAGGCTGCATGATCCAGGAACCAGGGTGTCTGGCTCTATTACACACCTGCCCTACACAAAACATGAATCATTCTTCTTCTGGATGTCTTCCAATGCACAGTTCGCCTCTTCCTTTCATTAACTGGGAAGAAAAAACCCAACAAACTAAACTATGCTGTCACTTCTCTGTTTCTATTACTTTTTGTTTGTTTTTAGGCCCCTGGGTTGCTAAAGCTTCCTTTCCATTTCTCTACAATTTCTTAGACAGAAATGCCAATAGAAATCTGTGCTTATTTTTAAAGAAGCTTTATTGATCTCCGCTCAGGCAAGTCTAGGAAACTATTTAGGAGTCAGCTGGGAATGGTGGAAAATGGCATCAGAGTGGCTGTTTTGTCCTGCTCTTAACTGCCCACCCACCAACCTAGCCAACATAAGGGAAAAAGGGAGACAGAGAACACAGTGCAAAGGTTCCTCATCCAAGTCATATCTGCTGTCCAAAGACAGCAACTTGCCTTTTCTCTTGTTCAGTGTGAAGCATTTTGTTAAGTGTATTTCAACATGACAAATACCTCAAGAGACTCAAAACACACATCATCATCTTGCTCTGTGAATCCAACTACCTTACTCTTGCATCTGCAAGTGTGGATGGATGACGTTTCCAGCATTTTTCCCTGTGGAAAGAAGACAAAAGACATATTAGAAGTCTTAGGGACATTACAGACAAGCTGCAAGCTGAGAAATGTGTATAAAAATGAGTCAGGTTAATAGTTACTCCAGGCAGCATCATTCCCATGGACTATCAGGGATTAAATGAAAGAAAAACATGATCAGGAAAGACTTTTGGTCTTACACCCTGTGTTATTGTAACACAGTCATTAGAAAGGCTGTTTAATACTAGAAGACTTGTTAAAATTTACATAATTTATTATGATTATTGTTATAAACATTATTATTAGTATTGTATTGCATATTGTCTACCTGGCTTGGCTTGCTTATCCCTAATAATTAGCAAAGTGACCTGGCTTTTACATCATAAAGACCAGGCACCAAAGAGCATTGACAGTCAATTTCTGAAGTGACCAAGTAACAAAACTGCACAGCAAGTGCATACACTGAAATGGTGATGATTTTTACAGCTTTCAAATCACACAGGTGAAAAACCCCGAAAAACCAAAACATAACAAAAAGGGAAAAACAGAAAAAGGGACTAACAGTCCATCCTTTTTTCCATCAACTGAGGATGAGGAACTCAGATTTGACCTACAGCTTGTCTAAATTTTCTCTTTGTCCTATAACTAATATTTTGCAAGCACAAAGTGATAAATGGATTTGGTACAGTGTCAGAAATTGTCTTTCAGGTAAGAGGTCAAAGAACAAGGATGATTATCTCAAGACAACTTATTTAATTAAAAGTGTTTGTCGTTAACTGAGGCCATTTCTGATTTGGAGCAGCAAACAATGTGTTTCAGAGGCCAACAGTTGAAAGAAACTGCCTGAGAAATTAAAAGCACTTAAAAGCCCTTTGGGGCCAGTTAGGGTTCATTACATTTTTGTTTCAGATGTTGTTTACTTTGGCATGTTAAGCTATCCAGAAGATTCCAGCAGCCTGAAAGTATGCCTTAGCAACCTGAACATCTTGGTTCTTGTCTGATCCACAGGGAGGCTGATGGAACTGCAAATGATAGTGCTCCAGAAATGGCCCCATTTCTGCACCAAATGGTGCCAAAAAAAGCAGCAAACATCTACTCAGTCTTCAAGTACTGATATCTTACACAGTTCTGGATGAAGTAATTACTATTCCATTGGAGGGAATAAAGGCTACTATGCCAGATCCAGCTAACACTTTCATTCATAATATATTCTTGCAACCTGCTCTTGACAGTGACATTACCCTCTATAGTTTACCGCAGAGCTTCAGTATGTGAAAAGAACACCAACCCTGTTTGAAACATTCTGCTGTTCATGTGGAAATCCATTTCAGAGTCAAAATCACCCTTTTCCAAACAGGATTTATACTGTACAAGACAGAATTATACCCCCACTCCATCCCACTGAGCAGGTACTGTCCCTTTGTGTGGCTTCAGCACATCTTCCCAGGCTCAGACCTTGCCCAGAGCAAAAGCCATGTAAATGACTCCATCCATGGCAAATATGCAGAAGCAAATCTCACCTCCTGCATTTAAGAAATTGTATTTTCCGCAGTATTCACAATTCATCAGTATTAATACACTCTTGTGGCTGTCATGTCACATACCATCTTTTCAGTCAATATCACAACCCATTTGTTTGGTAGGCTCAGTTCATAATTTTGGAAGCCTGATACTGTAAAAACCTGCTGTGGGATTAGGATTAATTTAATACCGCCTGTGGAAAAAAAAAATTGGTCTTTAAGACTGCTGATGTTAGGTCCAATACTGCTCATCACTAAAGATTTTCCCTGCATAAAGGAGAAAAGACTCACCTGATTGAGCAAAGAGCAGATCAGCGTGACTGAGGAGGGGAATGAATGTGCCAGAGAAATTCAGGTACTGTGAAGCAAATGAGCAAATCAGTGCACAATGGAGGACTGGAGCAGAACAGCCACCCCGTTACCTTGGAAAACAGGTGGCTCTTTAGAAAGAATGAAAAAAGACGTAAATGATCTTCAGGAAGGAAGGAATATAGGGAACAGGTGTACCAGCAACACAAAATACCTAAGTGGAATTGTAAGCAGATGACTACTGGAAAGGCCTGTGAACTGAGAGACAAGAAACACGATATTTGCACAGGAGACTAACAGCTAATAACAGATCTGTCAACAGAAAAGTTATGAACAGAAAAGATTCAGAGGGAGAAACATTTGACAGATAGTTTTGTTGGAACACAGGGAACCAAAGTTCAGCGATTGGAATAACTACTTCTTGTGGAAGATTTCACTTTGTGTGTATAAGTTCAAATAAAAAGCTACCAGTCAGATCTCAGACAGGACATTTTAACACAGTGTCCACATCAATATATGGAAATAACTGGAAATAATGTCTTAAACCTATTACTTTACCTAAGAAATTAAACATCATCACTACTTATGAAAGATCTATACCATTTATCCTGGGGCAACATAGAATTAAAAAGGCCTCTCCTCTTTGTCAGTAAAATTGAAGCTATAATGCTAACTAAGCATCATTTATCAAATCACCAAACTAATGCTGAAGTGAAAAAACCCTCCTTCATTTTCATTTCAATGAAAACCGGATTGAGGAAAGAAAACCTGCAAATGGAAAAACTGATAATTGCCAGGGAAAGAATTACCATCACAATGCTTCTGAAACAACCTTGTGAACAAAGCACATTTAAAGCACAGAAGCCAAGATATTTAGCTCATGGAAGCAATGTTGACTTACACCACCTGAGAATCTGCACTGTCCACACGAAAACAATCAGACTCTTTCTTCCAAACATTGAATAGTTCTTTCTACAGTACTGTTATATTATAATATGACTAGGAAATGCTGCAAATGGATCTAATTATTATTATAATCTTAACAATATAATCTTGAAGTCCTTGTCAAATGTTATTTCCAAGACATAGAGAGATGTCCTACAGGCAGAAGAATTAAAATAAATAGATTAAATAATTTCCTACTGGCGAGATATCCTAAAAAGCTAATAGGTTTAGGTTCTGGATTGGATTCTGCAGCAAAGATATTTGATTTGCTTGTCAAAATTTAAAGATCTTACAGTGCTCCATCAATCACTATGTACAAGATAGGTTAATTACAAAACCTAAACTTAACAATTACAATTCAGACAAAATTTTAGCAATGTGTGTTAACTAAAGGTCAAGTAGGACTGTGCCTTCAGTCTAACATTTTACATCTAGTTAGCACTAGTCCATGTGCTCCACTGTTTCAGATACACAGTAGTAATTCTGGTTTTTAAAAATTGGTGGCTTCCAGGTTCAGTGAACACTGAAATCTTCCAAAATTTGGATGACTGGATTTTATTTGTGGCTGCTTGAGTGGTAAGTACTGAAACCAAGACAGGCAAAATAAGTGAACCTATGTCTGCACTGACAGGATTTTTCCAACCCTGTCAGCTTGCTTTCACCTGATTTTAGAAAACTATCTAAATAATTCTTTATCAAAAATCCACTCCTTCTGTAACGAAAGGTTCATAATTGCTTCATCTGTGAAGGGATCTTATGGTTTGAAGTATATAACTCTGGAAATAAGGCCAGTCATTTAATTTGACCTTTACGATATTTGAATAGTTTCCAGGTGACATCCAGACAACAACAGTGCCTCTTTGGAAGTAACTCTTGCCTGATAAAGGGAATCAAGTTATTAAAAATGAAAAAAGTCTCTAAGTGCATAAATATTATCAAGCAGGTCAGTAGTATTCCAGTACGAGCCAACGTCCCTTATCTTACATTATGTTGACAGTGCTGCCATCTGTTAGACTTAAAAGCTTTCAAGCTGAAAGAGAAGTAGTATTTTATTAGCAAATACTTTCTGCTAGTGGACCATCCTCACCTCTGCTTGTGAGTCCTGTAAAAAAATCACCTTTGATACCCTTTATCTTGCAGATGTTTCTCTAGGGTCTTTGGTGGTGTCGTACTCAGACACGAAAGGACCACGCAGACACCGTTCTGTCAGGATAAGGCCTGGGCCAAAAGAGAGAGAGCAAGAAGGGCCAAGGTAGGGCAAGAAGAAGGAAGAAGGAGGAAGAAGACCTCGGCCCGGCCCTTTTTTTAGTCAGTTATATATCTTTTTAGAGACAACCATGGATTGGAGGATGGGGTTACCACCTCTCCATGACACTGGTCAGACCAAAAGTCTATCATAATTCTCC
Organism: Machaerirhynchus nigripectus; assembly: GCA_013397975.1. Classification (NCBI taxonomy): domain Eukaryota; kingdom Metazoa; phylum Chordata; class Aves; order Passeriformes; family Dicruridae; genus Machaerirhynchus; species Machaerirhynchus nigripectus. The sequence goes on from VZRQ01000912.1 coordinate 79,364, forward strand.
GCCTAACAAAAGTAATGATAATAATAGATATTGGTAGGTAAACATGCCTGATGCTTACAGTAAAGTGCCTGGGAAATTCTACTACAAGAATGAAAACATAGAAAGACTGCAAAATTCAGGGCGACATGGTGGTGCTAAACAGACGGTGATTCCCGTGGAATCTGCTCGCTTCCCTGCCAGAGCACCTCTCACTGTGAGGGGGAATAGAAGGAAAACACCCGCTCCTCTCTGTGCCACTGGGAGAGAGATGTGGAGAAAAACAGATGGAAGAGTGGCCGTGGGAGATAGGGAGTTGGACTCTGTCAGCTGCGAAGTCTTGCACAACCACCACAGATCATATCAGAGTGAGGATATTGCGATCTCTTATCAACAATGATTTAACACTTCTGTGCATGCTAGACATCTTTTGCAGCTCTGTAGGGCATTAACTACAAAACTCCTGTTCAGTGCACAAAACCCTGCTGCCCAGAGGCAGATCAATCTTTGGACGTGAACCATCACACCTGAGGTCCTGAAGACAGATCTTGAGTTTGTAAATGACAAGATACAGTTCCAGACCATGTGCTCCCCTGAGCAACCAGCAATCCGAAAGCAAGATCCTTCAGCTGTCTCTGTTCCTCTCCATAGCTCCTAGTCAGTGTTCTGGTCACTCATATTTTTAGGAATGAGTAACATTACAGATGAGCTTTGCTGTTAGTGGCAGTAGGTACCTGAACCCTGAGCCTTGCAGTGCCAAGGTTTAGTTCCCCACTCTGCTACAAACCACTGGTAAGTCACTGTTTCTGTGCCTTGGGTGGTAAGTTATGCGGAAGTTTTCCTGATTCTCAAGCATTTGACAAGAATATTGCCCTGGAGTCAATGAGAAAGTCAGGTATCCGAGATGCTGAACAGAAATATGGCTTGCTGCAGTTCACATGAAACAAAACCGGCAGCAAATTGTGTCTGAAGAGTCCTTAATGCACAAATTAACTGAGGGACAAGGTTGCTTTAACTAGTCATCATACAAGGGGAAAAGTTAATCACTTCTGCACTCTTTTAACAAATTAATTTTTAGTTATAGCAATTAGCATCTAACATAAATCAGATGTACTGTCTGTATGTCTTGGGGTGATTTCTGACGGTAAGGTATTCCCTGATGCTCTGCTTTATGCCCAAAAGTGGTTGCTGTACCCTTGAGGAGGGTCCGGGCGAGGGGGGAACCTCGGGCTCCTTGGCGCGCTTTTCCAGAGCCTCAGTGCCCTCAGGGCGGCCGGGTGCGGGGCGGCCTGGGGTGTGCTCGGCCAGCTTGGTTTTGTCAGCCCGGCAGAGAGGTCGTCCCCTTCCCTGGCCTAGGAGGAGCTGCAACAGCAATCCTTTGGCAACTTTTCGAGGTGAACTGGACATGTTGTTCGGTCCGAGAGCAGAGAAAACCCCCTGTGGGAGAGGGGTCGGTCAGCACCGGCAGGACAGAGGGGCCGCTCTGTCTCAGCCCCAAACCTCGGGAAAGCCGAGCCCAGGAGAGAAAGCACACCAAGCCCTCCTGCTTCATCTGCTGTGGAGAGGACGACAATGGCAGAGAGTCGCCAGGTTTTCATCTGGTTGCCCGAACTGCTGTGTGAAGCTCCTGTTTGTTTTCCTGACACCGATGCCGGCGCCATCCTGTACGGCGTGGCGTGAGCTGGTACTTTTTCCCTGGAATTTTGGGGTTGGTTGAGTGTGTGGGTGTGGGTGTGGGT
>VZRQ01000912.1:81159-111086 GCA_013397975.1 Machaerirhynchus nigripectus
TTTTTTTGTTTTTTTGTTTTTTTAACTTTCTTCCAACAGTATTCATTTCATATTGGTAGAAAGGGGTTGTGGGAACCCTTTTAGAGGAGATGACTCATTCCAGAGTGTCTTCTCCTAAATTTGTGTCTAAACTGAGACACTGGAGTAAATACTCTTACACTCCAAATACTGGTATGGGAAAAGGCACTATGCCATTTATTGCTTGTCGAATTACCATTTTCTCAGTCAAATAATCCAAATTATTTAATGCAAAAAAAGCCTTATTAATAATACATTCAAAGTCACCACATGCACAAAACCACCTTCCTAGTGTTGCCCCCTTGCCTGTGGTGGTGTCCTCAACCTCGTGTCTCATTCCACTTTATTCCACAGCTTCTCTCCTCAGCTTTCCCCCTACCCCCTGCTCCCAGGGAAGGAGTGAAAGCTGCCCCACAGTCCCTCAGTACTGCACTGGAGCTGCCAGCCGCTTCCCTGGCAGCATTCCCAGAGCAGGAGCTGGGCAATGGGCACTCTGGGGTTCAGCCCCTCCCAGGTCCGGAGCAGTGCAGACACCCCTGGGACATCTCCCAGCAGTGACAAGTGTAAGACACTTCCTGGGTGACAGTGAAATATTCTTAATTTACAAAAAATGAAGGGCAGCTACGCTAAGTATGACTATCCTGTACTTAATTTTGCACTAAGGAAAACTGACAAAACTGATGGAAAACAGTTTTTAAAAATAATATAGTCTGTTGAAATAATTGACTTCCTTCTAATTCCTTTTTTGAGAAAATGAACATTACGCTTATTCTCATAATGTATTTCATAAAAGATGAGTGATTTATGGGAGACCTGCCTGTGATGAGGAATTAAAAACATGCAGCCACAGATTCAGATCTTAATTGTATTCTTTGTGTTTCCTAGTAATTCGATAATAAATCTTTCATCTTTTAGTGGTATAGGCTAATGTTAACAGAAAAATCATTTGGTTTTTAATAAAGAGGTAAGCTACTCTTCTGCTTCATTTCACCACATCTTGCCCTACACAAAATAGATAGCAAATATTTCTCACTTTTCTGCATGTCTCCAGCAGCAGTGTCTCTAATTCCAATATTCGGATCTGAAAAGGGTCATTACTTATGCTTGAAAAGAACTCACCAAAGAAACAATTCCTCTAGTATTAAAAGATTCACCAGCTATACAGTAAGCTGGTCTGAGAAATATTAATTTCTTTTCTGCGTTGTAAATTTAAACCTTATTTTATCCGAGTGAGCCATTCCCGTTGACTTGACCATATGAGGCACCTGTTAAAGTTAGCTCAGCCCAGGGCCTGTGGCCTTTGAGTAGCAGGGACAAAATCATATTTATTGGGTAACAAACTGCATTCGTGTTTCTGACATCTGTGGGGTGCAGCCTGAGAGGTGCAGGCTTCCCAAGACAAGGGAATGCAGCTCTACGGAAGCAAAGGGACACCAGGAGAGGCTCTGTGCCACAGTGCTGCGCTGGGGCATGGCAGAGAGATTGTTGTAGAAATGCTCTCACATGCAAAAATTAAAATATTTCTCCTCCTATCACGAGGTTCCTGTTAGCTGTACTGTTAGATGTGCCTGCCACTCAGCATCCCACTACTTTTCCCTAACAAAAAATACCCCACTGATACCCCACTGGCTCCATCCAAGGGAAATAGTAGCAAACTATTCTTTGTTCTTTGAATTAAAACCCCTCCTTTTGTTTAAATGTTTGAGCTGCTTTGCTTAGTCTAGGACAATTCAATAACTATTTGCATACCATTGATTTTCTTCTAAAGCTAAAGTCGTCAGAATGGTTTTGGATCACAGCCAGTTTTTCCAAACCTAGATGGATAGAAACCACTGTGTAATTTTTAATGGTAGCTAGATTCCAACTCGGATTTTCTTGAGTTGTTGGATTGTCAGAATAAATGCTGAACAAACACTCATGTCTCGTATCATTATATTTATTTTTCAAAATTGCTGGTCGATATTTGCTTGCACATTAACTAATAGCACTGACTATTTCACTGCCCATACAGTATTGTAGTTAATTGTGATGCCTCGCACCACAATAAAAATTGGCTTCAAAAAAATCAATAGATTCCTTGTTCTGTAGCAGGAAGAGAGACAAACAATAAATCATTAATTTCGAGTTGATCATTTAGTCTGACAACATGGTATTCAGGATTTCTTTGAATGATAGTTATGATTCTCTGTAGAGTCAAATTCTAATCTGAAATGCACCTCTGAGTGCCTTTGCTGTTGCTGTTTGGGGACAAGTCACTGCAATAATGTCTCAACAGATTTTTCTGAGGCAAAGTGTGTAATACAAGTTTGGAGTCCACACCACCAGTTTTGCCTGGCTGATGCCATTTGTGGATTATCCAAGTTAGAGCAACATGAATTTGACTCATGGTACAACATGAATAGGACATCTTACCCTGGTTTGAGACAAATAGAATATACATATAGAATAATAGGAAAGTGATTTACCTAAATGAACATCACTGAGTTTCAAATATAAGCGTTCTGAGGTTCTCTCAGAGAGAGGACAGTCACGAAGGAAAAAAGACATCCACCAGCACAAATAACGAAGCAGGTATGGCTTTCAGGCTTTGACAGTAATCTCACATAAACACAGCAAAATGGAGTGGCTTTTTGGAGGCTGATTAGTCTGAAAAATATTGCTGCTTTTAAGGGATGAGTTCTCTCAGTTTTATCATAATGATCTGAAACAGGGTTTTTTTGATAATTCAAACCCATTTTTTTTTCAGAGCAGATATATTAAGGATCCAGTATCAATGATGTTTTAGCATGACAAATTATCTTCATTCATACTCATGGCAGAATAATCTCTTATCGTTTTCTATCTGAACAAATAATGGCTCACTGTAAGACTAAAGCATTGGTTACATTGTGCAGAGGTTTAATACATCAAAAATTCAGCATGGATAATTGCAGAATATTCATGATTAGTAATCCCCTCAGAACCCCCTCATCAAGGACAGTGTCTCTCCTGCCTATGCATGTTTTTGTCTGCATTGGTACTTTGCTTTAAACTCACTCTCTTTACTGCAGAATCATCTATTCCAGAACCATATGCTGGAGTGTTGTACCAGCAAATAATACCTGAAGGACAAATCTAGACCTGAAATACTACAGTCTCTGCTTTGCTGCATGGGTTTGTTTAGTTTTTTTTTTTTTAATTGTGCAGTTTGCATACCATTTTTTCCTACATGGCCCTAAAATATTTGAAGGGACATCAGAGACGTGTGATGAACTGACCCACAGCCCCCACTCCCCCATCCCCTTGTGCTGTGCAGAGGGAAGAAGTAGAGAATTAGGAAAAAGTTAAGCCTGGGAAGGGTGGAGAGCTGTTTGAAAGGTGTTTTTAAGACTTGAGTTTACTCCTTATTGTCCTACTATGATTTGATTGATAAAAAATGAAACTAATTTCCCCAAGTCAAGTCTGTTTTGTCCCTGTTGGTAACTGGTGAGTGACACTTCCTGTCCTTAGCTTGACCCACGAGCCTTTTGCTCTTTTTCTCTCCCTTGTCCAGCTGAAAAGGTGAGGGATGGAGTGGCTTTGGTGGGCACCTGATGTCCAGCCAGGGTCAAATTCCCACAACTAGTTACATTACTCAACCTTCTTATTTCTTCATTTTTCTTTCAGATAGAAGACCATGGGCATCTTGAAGTATCAAGTAATTTAAGAGAAATTACATACACAATACCGTTAAAAAAGCATGTATAAAAAACATGCTCAGAAATCAAAGCACTAATAAAATTGAACAGTGTGGGTCAAAGGACTATAATGCTTTTATTTTAAATGTTGAGATGTTACTGGTGAAAACAAGGATCATGGCAAGATGCAGATGAGGAGAAGGAACTGAATGGAAGAGGTAATTTTGATGGAGAACTGTTAAAATATGAGAATCAGGACAGTGGATAAATGAGGTGTTAAAGTAGTGTTTGTGTAAGTGTCTTAGGTGAATTGGAGATTTATATGCAGGGAGAAGGAGACAAAAAAATGGACATCTGGATGTGGAGATAACACAAGGGAAGAAGTAGGAATTATGTAGGAGAATGAAGTGCTAGGATACTGAGAAGGGGTAAAGAATCTGACAAATGGAATGAACAGAGACACAACAGGTCCCTTTTCTGCCTGTGGATTTCCTGACAAGCACAGCACTGTGTGCCTGCACGCTGGTCCCAGCTGTGTGGCAGTTGTTGGTGCTGTTGTCGAAGGCAATGGATTACATTAACTTAAGGATAGCAATAAAACAGATTCTCATCACTGGTTAAGCAGCTTTTGGTGGAGGCTTGAATCGCTTCGCCACACCGGTTTCTAATTGTCTCATTGCTACCACTTAGCCAACATGTCAAACATTTTGTCTCATCATTATTTCTATAATACCATTGCCAGACTTACTAATTGGATGCTTTGAATACGCCTTTACTTTGCCCTCAGGTCATTTTATCAGACATTTACATTCTTTTCACAACTGACGGAAACAAGCAGAATTTTTAATCTTCACTCCTTTCATGGCATTTCTTTTGCACTGGTGTCAAATAAATAACTTCATCATTTTGAGTTTCAGACAGTGTGGCTCATGATTTCTTACTAATTTTCCTAACAAAAAATATTGAATTGTCAATTGCAATTGCTCAAATTGTAATCAGATAAAATCTGCTGTATTTTGCTATTTCATCCTCTCACAAACACAAATAAAACTGGGAAATGATTTTCAGGAAAACAAGTGTGGACCTCTCCTATTACTTCTTACTAAACAGACCCTGAAATAAAAGCCACTTCCCTGATGATATTCTCCAGACTTTCCACTTTATCCCCATGGTCCAGAATCTGGAAGTACTAGGAAACAGCTGTGCTATCAAAGCATTCCTGTACAGAGGTCTCAAACACATCAAAAATACCAAACTGGAACTCAATGTTCAAGAAAATTATTCTGAGCAAGTACACCTCAAGCAGCAGTTAAAACTCCATTTTTTAATAGAAATTGAGGAATATTCCTATTTTAAAGGGCCCAAACGCTACTGAGAAGTCAGCAAATTGGGAAGAGAGAGTGTGTAGTAGCAAGTCCCTAGGAAGGCACTGCATACTACTAGTAGCAACTGGACTTAAATGGAATGAAAATAAAATTTAAAAAAATGCAGAATGTATTCGTGTATTAAGGACATCAATTTTATTTTAATGATATTAATTTTTATCATAGGCTTCTGGTGATGGTGATTAGCAGCAATTCCTTTGACCCTGATGTGCAGGAAAATGTGTGTGTGTTTCTGGAAGGCAAACTGTATGGGGTTAAGGAATCTGGCTTCGAGGAGCCAAATAGTTATTTAGTTTTTTTATTTTTTCTTAATCCATGATGTCCAAAGAATTAAGTAATCAGAAAAAAAAAAAGAACTGGAATCAAATCAATTTTTGAGACTGTATCAATGCATTTGCCACATGTCCTTCTATCCTTATGTTGTTTCTGCCATATTCTAGAGAAATATGCAATTTGAAATTAATAAAACCAAATCAAGATCACAGAAAAGGAGGATTTAATGGAATTCACCTATTAACAGATCATTCAGCCAGTGATTTCCTGTAACTGAGCATCTCAAAACTCATATTTAAGTTCACAGTTTGGAAAGGATCTCTGGTGGTCTGTTATTCATCCTTCTACTCAAAGCAGTGTCAGCTACAAGGTCATATGGGTGGCTCAGAGCTTTGTCCAGGTCTTGAAAACCTCAGGGATGTGGAGTGGAGTCTCTCTGGACAACCTGCTCCATTGTCTATTTGTCCCCAGGTGTCAGGTACAGATCAAACAGGACAGATCCCAGGATAACCCTCATCAATATTCCACTTCTTAATGGCCTACGGTTAGGGTAGCATGAACTGCATCACTCTCTCAGCTGAACCATCAAGCCAGTTTTGGGCAACCATCTGGGCCATAAAACTGTGATTTGAACACAAAAATATTGTGGAGGAAAGTGTTGAAAGCTTTGATAAAGTCAAGGTAAATGGTATTTTATTGAGCAGTTCTGCTATGAGGAAAGGCTGAGAGAATTGGGATTGTTCAGCCTGGAAAAGAGCAGGCTCTGGGGTGACCTAATTGTGGCCTTCCAGCACCTGAAGGGAACTGACAAGGAAGATGGAGAGAAACTATTTACAAGGGCCTGGAGTGACAGGACAAGAGGGAATAGATTCAAACTGACAGAGAGGAGGTTAAGATAAGATTTAAGGAAACAATTCTTCCCTGTGAAGGTGGTGAGGCCCTGGCACAGGTTGCCCAGAGAAGCTGTGGATGCCCCATCCCTGGAAGCGTTCAAGGCCAGGTTGAATGGGGCTCTGAGCAACCTGGGATAGTGGAAGGTGTCCCTGCCCATGACAGGGGGTTGGAACTAAATGATCTTTAAGGTCCTTTCCAACCCAGGCCAATCTATGATTCTATATCTGCTACACTTCCTTAATTCACAGACCAAGGCGTTTTACCTTGGACTGGTTAGGCATTATTTACCCTTTGTCCACCCATGATTGTTCCCCACCACCGCATTCTGCTCCATATACAGGAAAATACATTCCAAAGTAGCTTCCTTCATGGCACTGAAGTGCAGCTGACCAGCCTGCAGTTCCCTGGGGGGATTACTCGGCCAGTTTTTGAAATGAATGTGACATTTACGTTCCCCCGTTCATCAGAGGTGTCCCTGTGATTTCCATGCCTTTTCAAATATGACAGTGGCTTTGCAAGGACCTTGACCAGTTCTGTCATCACCTTTGGATGATTCCATGGACTTGTGCTGGTCAAGTTATCCCTGACCTCATCTTGTCCCACTGTTGTTTCACAGCTGCACAACAACCATTTTATTGCACTAAAGTCTCCCTGGATTTCAATGGGACACATGCAACAATTCATCCTTTAACACTCCTGTATTTCCTGCATCTTCTTGTGGAATATCTGGCCATGAATAGTATCCCTCTAGTTGCTGAGCTGTGAGTAGACAAGGGGAGGATTTAACTACACATGCTATGAAAAAGCTGATAATTTTTTTTAATAATAGAATTTGTGGAGAAAAAAGCATTAAAATATCCTTTACAACAAAATGGTGTTTTTAAGGAGGGTTTCAGAGAGCAAGAACCCCAAATTTCAAGCATTCTTACTAAAAAAACATGTGCACACTAACACTGGAGTAAATGAAAAAGAAGAGAAATAACTGTTCAGTACTGTTCTATGATAGGAGAACAATCTGAGCAATTTAACACCAAATTAGCTACTAGGAGAACCCAGTAGTTAATTCCTTAGAGACCAAACGAGAGGGGAGATGTGGCAATTATTCTCTAGAGTCATCTTTAAATAGATATGAAAAGCATTACTAATGTCTAAAGTGATTTTTTTTTTCATTTTTGTGTAAAGAAATGCTGTGTAAGAAATTACATTTCTCAGCACACTGGGATGTACTGTAGAGCCTTAAAAGAAAGCTAGGACAGAATAAGAATCTTTTTTACATCACTAAGCACAGCAAGCACAGTTCAAGCTGGCAACCTTCAGAGCCCTCTGACAGTCACTACACCTTCAGAATCTGGAGCTAAGTTAGGAAATTGTTCAGATGGCACAATCCCAAATACTTCCACTCTGCTCAACACTTCAGAGGATGCATTTTTGTTTAGAATAAAGTTAAAAATATTAAATATTATACAAACAAACTGAAAAAGGTTTCCTTTAATGCCTTATTAAATTTAATAATTCTACGTCCTTCCTGACACATTAATCAGTGTGATTTATTAGGGTAGGGAAGGCAAATTCAGAGAAATGGAAAGAAATCCCAACAGCAAATTCGTGCTAAGTCCACTGTTATCATACAAAGATAAGAGTTTTTCCTAAGGAGTCTGTCTACAGTGAGAACAGGTTTGCTTTAAAATTTAATATCAGCTTTTATGACTGAAAGAAAAAACTGAAATAAAACATGAGCATAAATGAAAGAAATTATACAAAAATTACTATAATTATGAACATCAAAGTTATTTATCAAAACTCCATCTTCTTTATGCTAATTATTTTCCCAACAGATTATTCTGAATAGGATGAAGCCATCTCAGTCATGAAAGAAAACTAGTGTTTTCCTGTTCCCTGATAATTAGTCATTCATATTTAGATAGCCTTCATTCACTGCTGCACAGGTGCCTCAACCTTTGCCACACAACGTCGAGCTGTATTTAAAGAAATACTCTTTGAATACTTCTATAGGAATAATAGAACACTGTTAACAGCTTAATCGCCCTGCTCTCACCAAACAAGAGATCTGTCATGAGAAATTCATCTTTTTTTTTTTTTGTCAGAAACATGCACAAAACAGTTCTGACACTAAAATATGACAACGTTGTATCAGCAAGCCTGCTTCAGCAGCCCTGCTAATTTAACACCCTATTCAGCAGATATTTAATTTCTGTGGCTGTTGGCCATGAAGTTTCAGTGAACTTCTATGGGTTGGCACCTGCAAAGCTTAATTCCAATTCCATAAACATAAATTCCTGCCTCCCTCATTGCAGATATGTTAACTGCTGACTCTGGCTACGACTCTCCAGCATGTCCTATTCCCATAACTATATATAGCAGTCAGCATTACATGTCCATCAGAATTATGAACCTATGTTTGGATAGACCACAAGTAATAACTTATTAGTGGGAGGAAAATCAATTAAGAATAATGGAAATACAGGTGTGCTCAGAGGTGTTAAAATTGAAAAGGTTCCCTGATCACTGTATTCCCATCTGGAAAGGTTATTTACTTAAGGCTACAGCAAGTGGGTTTTAGAAAAAGAAATTCTTTACTGTGAGGGATGACCCATCCCTGGAAGTGTTCAAGGCCAGGTGTGGCAGTGCTCTGAGCAGCCTGGACTAGTGGAAGCAGTCCCTGCCTATGGCGGGAGGGGGTGGAACTAACTAACCTTTAAGGTTCCTTTCAACCCAGGCCATTCTGTGATTATGATTGTCCCACGAGCCAGGATCAGCTAAAGGAGAGGTACTGTTAGGGTGCTACAGTGCCTCAGTAATAATGAACTTCACTCTCCCACCAAAGCTGCTTGGTGCATCAGGAGTGGTTTAGGCTAGACAGGGAGTTTACAAAAGATGCAGTAAGGGAAGAAGGCTTCTGAATGCCAGCATGTCTGGTTGTGCCATCTCAGCCACAAAGCTCAAAATCTCAAATCCGAGTGATTTTAATCAGAAATAGCTGAACAGCACAATTCAAACCGTCATAAAATATCTTATTCATAAGATTAAAATAACATTATTTTCACTGTTTTGTCTAATTAAGGATCAAAAGCTAATTAAATAACCAGGGAGATAGCAGTCTGATATTTCAGTAAGTTTCTTACTTATAAGCATCATCCACTAATAGAAAATTGTCAATTGTCATCCCCGATGACAATTGTAATTGTTGTCACTACTTTCAGTAAAAAAACCCCAGATTAGCTGTATCACTGCAAGTACATAATGTGAATGGGCAGATCAGGCCAATTTGCAAGGCTATGGGAAGAGTTACATGAGATTATCAGTAGATCACAGGGACTGATCTACTGGGGTGCTCCCAGTTCAATGCTGCCAGTTCTTCAGTTTTGAAGGCCATTAAAAATATTAAAAAATGTTAAAATAATAAAATAAATATGACTGGTTTGTTGCTGGAATGCATAGAAAGAATTTCTACTATTTATTTAATCTGGATTCTGAGATTCTCTTAGGTCTGTTCAACAATGTGTGCATAGTACAAATTTTATGGTAGCAGTAGTATCTAAATGAGCTTGAAAACAAACTGATATGAAGCCTAGAAATGACCTCACTAAAGCAGGAAATTTGGCATGGTCTAATTAACCATGTAGAAACCAAAAAATGACACATCAATTTATGCAGCCAAACTTTCATAGTGAAACATCACTGCAAATATCTTTTTTTCAGGTGAGCCAAGATGGCGCCCTTCTGGGTGGTCAGAGAAGTCTCAAATTAACAAAATTCCCCCAGCCTTAAAGCCAGGATAAAGAACTGCACGGATAACTGCCTTTGCTAGTAAATATTAGAAGGGATGAGAGATTTATGTGCTGATACTAAATTGATCTGGTTTGATGTCCTTAAGAAAGGATATAGTTTTTGAATATACTTATTTTTATCGCTCTGTTAAACACCAGGACCATTTGCATTTGATTCCAAAGGATTATTGTCACAGGAGATCTAAATTTCCTTCTTGACCATCACCCCGGTGTCACATGCCTGGCTGCTGGAAGATAAATGACCAGCAGAACAGAAGTGGAAGTGCAGAGAGCTGCACACAGGAATGTTGAATCTGTATTGACTTCTAGAAGTTGTTTGTCTATCCATTTTGGCCAGGGCATATTGCCTTGCCAAAAGCTGTTTTTCCATCTGAAACCTCTCACTGACTGGTTCTGTGGTGGTTTGACCTTGGCTGGCTGCCAGGTACCCACCTAAGCCATTCTATTCCTCCCCTCATCAACTGCACAGGGGAGAGAATAAGGACAGAATAATTTTTGGGTTTAGGTAAAGGACAGGGAGAGATCACTCACCAATTAATGTCATGGGCAAAACAGACTCGAAGAAATCAATTTAATTTATTACCTATCGAATCAGAGTAGGGTAATTAGACATAAAAGCAAATCTTAAAAAAGCACCTTCCTCCCATCCTCTGCCTTCTTCACAGAGTCAACTTTACTCCTGATTTTCTCTACCTCCTCCCCCACAGTGGCACAGAAGGATGAGGAATGGGGGCTGTGGTCAGTTGTCTGACAGGTCGTCTTTGCTGCTGCTTCCTCCATAGTGGGAGGATTCCTCACAGTCCTTCCCTGCTCCAGTGCCGAGTGCCTCCCATGGGAGACAGCCCTCCATGTACTTCTCCAACTGAAGTCCTTCCCATGGGTTCCAGTTCTTTGTGAAGTTCTCCAGTGTGGGTCTCCCATGGGGTCACAAGTCCTGCCAACAACTCTGCTCCAGCGTGGGCTACCCGTGGAGTCGCAGCCGCTTTTGTGCACCCACCTGCTCTAGAGAGCCGGGCTCCCTCTTGCAGCTCATGGGCTTCAAGTCTATCTCTCCTCTATCATGGACCTCCACAGGCTGCCCGTGGATCTCTACCATGGTCCTACTGACTTCAGGGAGCTTGCACAGTAGACTTCTTAAACAATGAGGGAAGGCAGGAGTTAAATAAACACAGTGTGTAAGGTATGGAGAGAGCAGTCAAGTTGAAAAGAAAATTCAAGACACTTCATGGATTTGAGGAATAATATAGGTATCATTGAAATAGATATTCCCAGATAAAATGGAGTTTGAGGTTCATTATTTGAAATCACTAATGGCTAGAAATTTAAAACTGTAACATTCTTATTATATTAACTTTAACTGGCAATTCCATTTTCCCCAAACCTGCCAATCCTCTTGTCTATGCACAGTAGCTTGCCTTTATTTCAGATCTCAGCAAGAAAGCTCAAACTGCCTTGCACTGGCCAGCCTGGAAGAATATTGGAGGGCTCTGTAATCCCCAAAATGGTTAATGTAGGTGAATGCCTCTGTGTCGTGGATGTCATGTGACTGCAATTTAGTCAATAACTGTACAGTCAGTTACAGTTTGTAGATGTACCTGCAGTCAAAGTGCATCAATCTTGACTCTACGTATAGTATATTGTCTTGTTCCACTGAAATATTGTATGCACCTGTTCAGGAACTGTAGCTCTATTAATGAGAACATTAAAGTGCATGTCCAAGGGACCCTTCAAAGCTAAATGCATATTCCAGTCCTGACTGCTGTCACTGGTTGAGAAATCTGTATTTTGACCAAGGCTCTGTGAGAATTCCAGGATCTTTGAGCTGGTGAACCTCACTGTGGCTGGGTTCTGCACCATAGGCTGTGCCTTGACCATAGATCCATCTCATATGGCATCACCTCGGGGTTCCCAGCATCAGAAATAAGATTTTATAACTGCTATCACCTTTTTTGGGCTACTAATGAATAGTTATCTGCATTGTGAGTGCATTTCTTACGGGATGTGAAAAGAACTGGCACCTCCTCAGGGCAAAGCATCTCTTGAGCTTCTCGCTGTGCACACAAGACCAGACCTCTGCCTCTGTGCTAGTAACCTGAAGTAACCTAACTGCAACAGGAATGTGTTGCATTTTTTTCCAGCCCTCCTACACAGCGTGATGGACTCTGACAGTGAATTGCATCTCCATAGCACACTTCTGAGCAGTACCCACAGTAAGAAGAAACTGTGGCAAGGAGCACAGTGGGATATTTTTGGAATCGGGAAAACCCCTCCATTTTCCATAAGGCAATAAAATATACTACTGCTTGCACTTCAGTGAAAAATTCACAACCAGGGCTTCAGTCTTTCTTTTTTTTTAACTATTGGAAAATGAACAGCATGCTGAAGCTCCATTTTAACTGGTTTTCCTCATTAATTTGGCCTCATTTCACAAATGCACACTGCTTGTGCCAAGCTTTCATACACTGCTTTTACTTTCTCTCTCTGCAATGTGCCAGTAAAAGTGTTTTTCATCTGAAGTCTTATATTTATTACTTTCGGTGTCACTTAAAGGAATAAATCTATCATGGAGCAAAGTGCAAGTCAATAAAGTAATGTACATGTATCAGAAAAACTTTTTACCAGCTAAGGTAGCTAGTATGTTAGAGAAAATAGAATTTTTTGAAATATACTGTAAGGTAATATTCTTAACTGTAGCTGTAAATTCTGCAGTGAACCAATAAAAGTGTGTTTTTATGCTCTAATAAATGTCAGGTTTAAATATCTTAGGATGCCTTAGCCTGTTTTAACCTCATCCCTACAGAATTGCTCCTTTGAATTAAATGGAAAATACACTTTATCAATTTTTCCTTCAAAAATAAATTTTTAAAAAAATCTGTACTGTTAGTAGGGCTTCCACAAAAAAATCTGTAATGAAGACCTCTGTATCCTAATAGCTCCAGACTCACTAAAACTATATGATTACATAAAATAATGACCTGGAGGGGATCTATAGAAGTAAAATAGATACCCACAGCCACTTAAGCTGTGTATCTTCTCCTATTCTTCTGGATGGCTCAGCATAAGCCAGAATGATCCGTGCTCAGGCCAGAACCTTACCTTAATGGAGCGATCCTTTGACTGCCTAATGCAATTTGCAGGAAGGTTTCACTCTTTTTTTTTTTCCCAAATGTTTTGCTGGGAATTTGAAAAACCCAGACAGTAAAGGGATGCATTTGGTGGACTTATCTCTCAGTGTGTGGGCTGAGTGTTTGGCTAGACAACCTTCAGGCTGGCTTCTGTCAAAAATTTTGACGGAACCATCAAGCTGTCCATGGGAACAAAATACCATCTGTAGTGGGCATTACGAGTGCACTAAAAAATAGGCAGATGAACAGGCATACATGTGTATTTGTGAAGTAAACTGCATGGCGGTATGAAAAGCAGAAAAGGCCTTGGCTCTGTGCAAGCCCTGCTCAGCAATAACAAAAACATCTCCACAGTATCCGCTCTGTGTTCAGCACAAACCCAAAACACAGCCCCACACCAGCCTCTGTGGAGAAAATTAACTCTACCCCAGCCAAAACCAGCACAAACTCTTAGAGTTTTCTTTAAGATAAGGAATGGTACGCAAGACCTGGGTATCACAAAGAGCTTGTCTCAGACAGGCCATATAGCCCTGCCACACCACACTGATTTCAGGATTCTGGGTACGCTGTGCATCGGTAACTTTGGGATCACATTTCCTCAGTTCACATGCAAAACAGTGTTTTGTTTGGATTTTATTACTAGCAGTTCTGTCAGAGCATGCTGAAATCTGAAAGCCAAGCTACTTTTTCTTCTCAGCTCATGCATTTTCCAGTAGAAATGAGGTCTCCGGTGGCCTAATTTCACCCCTGCTCAAACTGGTACTAGTCTTGTCCTTAATAGGGGCTTCAATCTGTGCACTTTTACATAAGGTGCAAGAGATGGGAAGATTACACATATAAAGGCAAATATGTTATGGCAAAAGAACTGACAACCAGATGTAAACCATTCTGTTTTTGGACTGTCACAACAGCATGAAAGAAAGAAGAAACCACATACCTGGCAGCACTTGCTCCCTTTCGATGTGCAACAGGAACACTCAGATGAAGCAAAATCAGAAGTCTTTTTCCCCAACCACTTTTCGGACAATTTCAGAATTACGCCAATTTTGTGTAGTTTGACTGTGATCTGTGCACATTCATCAGGTTTTTTTCTAGAGTGTTTAACACTGCACCTCTTTTAGTACTGAATGTAATTTTTTGCTGTTATAATTTCTAGTTCTTCTGAACCCTCAATTTTTTTCATATTGAGCTTGTTTGTGCAACTGGCATGCTGTACATGGTCTATAAGTACACTATATAATTCTTTAAAAAAATAAAATTCTTTTCACTGGTTAGCATTATGGTAAGAGTTGAGATACTGCAGTGACTACACAAGAAAATTAAAAGCAGCTAACTTATGAATATTAAATATTGAGATTTTGTAACTTTGAGGACAATAGGAAAACAGAACTGTTTTTACTGCCTTATCTACCAGCTGAAGAGGTTGTCAAGACTTCCAAGTGCCTGATGATGTCCAGTGACACAGTTCAGAAGACTAATTACCAGCCAACCCAAAAGGCAGAAGAAAGATGTTTTTCTCTTTGAGGAGAAATGAGGCTGACTAATTTGAAGAAGAAATTTATCAACTGAGTGTTCTGCTCTGATGTTCTGCTTTGACTGTGGCAGTGAAGCACAATGCCCTAGCAAAGACAATACAGACAAACCACTACTGGTAAAATAGAGGCAAAAAGATCCTCTATGCAAGCAGATACTCATCAGCTCTTTGCTGGAATGATTTGTGCTCAGCATTATTATTTGTGCTGCTCAGCTGCCCAGAAGCTCTGATTGTCATTGTTACCACCTTTGCTAGGATGATCCAGAAGGAAATCCTGCCTGCCTCAAACCAGATGCTTCTTTTAAACAAAAACACTGATAACTGATAAAAGAGCAGTACTGTCCACCTTACCTTGCTGGTTGGCATCTGAAGTACTGCTAGATACATTCCAGGATGCTGGAAAAGCTAGAAATGAAGCCCATCTCAAGGCTTGGCCACAGAGACAAAACTACCCTTTCTTATCATTGGACAGGACAAGGGGCAATGTTTTCAAAATTAAAGAGATTAGGTTTAGATTAAATGTTAGGAAAAAGTTCTTTACTGTGAGAATGGTGAGGCACTGGCTCAGGTTGCCCAGAGATGTTGTGGCTGCCCCATCCCTGGGAGAGTTCAAGGCCAGGTTGGATGGGGCTCTGAGCAACCTGGTCCAGTGGAAGGTGTCCCTGTCCCTGGCCAGGGGTGGGAATGAGGTGATCTTTAAAGTCCCTTCCAACCCAGGCCATTGTCAGTAATTATGGTGGGTTGAAATGAAATAGGAGCTTTGGGAAGTATCTCTGAGCAAATTTAAAACAATAAAGAGACAGTCAAGCTCTCTCTGCTGAGCACAACAAAGGTGTGTAACAGACCCTCGGGACCTCAGTGTGTGCTGCAGTTCCAGGGCACACTTCAGAGTTCATAAAGTACAGTGTGACCCAGCACCATTCTGCCCTGTGCCTGGGAAGCTTCTGAAGGGCTGCAGCACAGATCTCTGAGAAGCAGAGAGACACATTCCTACTCCTCATTTCAATGCCGAAGTTCCTGGCTGTGTTCCCTTAGAAACAAACCTAGGGCTACAAGTCTTCCAGAAAAGGGCTACATACACTGCTTATCAATCTCAGTGTAATTTTAGTTTCATACAGGATTTGTCCTGCCCACCTTCCTGCAGCTGGCTTTGTGTTTAGTCTTTGTCATACTCTTGTCACCTGAAGTTGTCCACTGGCAAGAGTAGGGGCTCAGAAATGGTCATTCTGGGAGGAAAAAGTTCACTTGTTTTGATTTTCTTAGTAGGTGATTCCACTGCAGCATTCAATTTCAGGTTAAATACTTTACTTTCACTATGAAGTAATTTTCTTTCATTAGAAGTAATGCATTACTGATCAGATCTGAAATGAAAACAAACCTCTGTATTTTTACATTTGCAGTGCTCTTACTGTAATTTTTGGGTTTGAGCCTTCTCATTTACATTTCATTTTAGGACTTGCAGGTTGAAAAATTAGACCATTCCTCCAGAGGGAAAATTCTGCTTTCTGATCAAGTCTATTTAAATTGCCAAAATTAAATCCACAGCATGCAGAGAAGTCTGTGTTCCAGAAAAGCACCTTCCCTAACTCCAGTGCTTTTTATGACCATTTAGTTCACCTTTGTTCTCTTCCTCTATTTCACGAAGATGACGTGAGTAATGATTATTATATTAGCTCTGGTACCATGAATGCTCCAGCAGACTTACAGCATAATTCTCTTCCTCCATCGGGAATTGGTATTTTTATTCACAGCACAAGAAAACCTAGTCTGTGGCCAGAATATTTTTTTTCTCTATTTCTGTTTCTTTATTTGGTGTTTTGATGCAATAAATTGATTAGATAGACTAGCCAGTAGTTTCATAATCCTGTTCTGAGCCTACCAGAATTAATTACTGTTCACATAATACTATTCAGGAAGTATGTTTTAAAAAGCAGGGTACTCATTATGATATAATTTTCAAGGATGCCATCCACATGGTATAACTTCCAGCAGTTATGGGCATGGATACTTGCATATTCCAAGCGGGGAGCACAGCTTGCAGGTGAGATGTCCAGAAATGCCACTTAGTGCAATGTGTGGTCCTGTGTGAGGTTCTTCTCCCTCGCCAGACCCAATTTCACCTACCCTGCCTGCAAATACCAGAGTTATGTCAGTGTTACACAGCTACAGAAAGGGTCTGGATCCAGCAAAATGGGTAACAGCATTAACTGACTTCACGACACCACGTGCCAAGTGTGCTCAGTGTCCAGTCCCAGCATAGTCTGGTCTTCAACATAGTCCTTTGCAAAAGACTTGAGACGGTTTTGATTCAATAATCCAAAGTTAATAAAAAAGGCACGTGAAAGTGTATCTATCTGGAGACCACTTTAGCAGCTTGTTTGCTGTTTGGTCAACATTTCTCAGCATCCACAACAGAAATAATTTGATAGTTGCACTTACAGACTGCAAAACTGGGCTTTATGTCCATCTTGTCCAGCTTATTTTTGATAATGCACTTTTACCTGGTCTGTCCCTCTACAAAAGAAGAGGAAAACCTCAGATTTTGTTAGGGCACAAACACAAGCAGCTTTCATACAGACCTTACTAGCACACCCAAAACTTCTTTAGGAAGGCTAACTTTATTGCTGAAGTCAATGGTGAAGGGTTTTCTCTCACTCTAATCTGTCTAAGCCCTAAAAGTCAGCCAGTGATGACTCAAGTCCTTTCTATTACGACAGGCTCACTGAGCTTTTCAAGTTTATCAGCGAATCAAAGGGGCATCTGAGGTGCTCAAACACTACAAAATCCTGAACGTGGCATCCATGGCATTCCTATGGATGATTCCTTACTGTCCTGGCTGCAGAGATTGGGCAGAGCTTAGTGCTATGTGGGCAGAGCCGAGTGGAAAAGACAAGGCTTTGGGGTGACCTAACTTCAGCCTTCCAGCACCTGAAGGGAGCTTACAAAAAAGATGGAGAGAGACTACTTAAAAGGGCCTGAGGGACAGGACAAGTGAGAATTATGTCAGACTGACAAAGAGTAGGTTTAGATTAGATATTGGGAAGAAATTCTTTACTGTGAGAGTGGTGAGGCCCTGGCACAGGTTGCCCAGAGAAGCTGGGGATACTCCATCCCTGGAAGTGTTCAAGGCCAGGTTGGATGGGGCTCTGAGCAACCTGGTCTAGTGGAAAGTGTCCCTGCCCATGGCAGAGGTTTGGAACAAGGTGTTATTTAAGGTCCCTTCCAACCATTCCCTGATTCAGTGGGGATTCTATGGCATCAAGGTGACATTTAGAGAAGGACATTCTTTGTCAAAATACAAAGTCTTGAAGTAAACCAACATTTATGTTCCTTTGCCACTTTTGTTTTGCACCTTGCATCTGCAGTGATACACATGAATACTGCACACCTGAAGAGCTCTATAGCTCTGAATGACTGAAGCACATTAACAGCATTGGAAGGGCTAAGGCATACAAATCATTGTTAAAGGAAAAGTGGTTGCCACAGCACTGGGATAGAGCTGAATGTGATCTTCAGAGGCTATTAAGTTAATGCTGTATCATATCGAACAAAGTAAAGTTAGCCACTGATGATTCATGTCCTTTCCACCACAGCTTAATAAATGGATACAGAAGTTATATTGATTTTTATGGATGAGCAAGTAGATCTGAAATCTGAAAACTTGATGAAATATAAATTATGGAATATGAACCACATGTGATGATCTCATAACCGAGTGAGAAGACTGTCACTTGAAGAAAGTATGCTAAACTGCAAAGGGTTATTTTGACACACTATCACAATACGTTTGTTTTTTCTTTCTTTCTTTTTTTTTTTTTTTAAATACAGTTTGCCAGACTTTTTTTTGTGCCAATTAGGATTCTCTGATGCCTTGACTCCAGCTGCAGAAAGCTCCAATGTGGAACCTGGTTTGTCATAAAGTGGAAAGTATTAATGGGAAAGTAGCAATGTGAAAAGGGCAAGTTCGATCAATAGCACAGAATGAAGAAATATGAAGAAAAACAAAGTTTTGTTGTTTTTTAAATGAGAACTTGACAATCAGATTCATTGTAATTAGAATCATGAGGTAAAAATTAATTTTACCAGAGATTTTCTACATAATGTTTTCCTCTGGATTTACTTTGTGGAAGATTTCAACCATTATGGTTCCACAGATTAATGCTTCCAACAAAGATTTATTCCTATAAAATCTATTTACTTTTTCATAATGCAAAAGAGAAACCTCTTGAATTTGCAGCTCAAAAAGATTTTAACCAGAATAAAGAACTTTTCCAAGGGAACTTTTGCCATCTTTTACTGGAACTGTGAAAATATTTGGTTTAGGAAAGGCTGAAGATGGAAGCAGACCCTCTTGGTTATTTTTCTGTGCTCTACATAGTCAGATCAGAAGTATTAAACAGAGGAATACTGAATCATCAGAAATGTTACTTACAGGTTATTCAGAGGTCAAGAAGGTGCAAAAGGGAGTTTTGAGACCTTGTGTTTCCTGATGTCTCTAAATTAGTTTGAAAAGTCAATGAGGAGCTTTTTGAGCCTTTTAAAATAGGCAATGTTCTCCTCAAGCTCATTGCTCAGGTTTCACTGTTTTAGTTCTTTTCCCTTCATACCTTGGAGGATGGCGGTGTAGGGACACTCTAGGAAGCAGTAGTGGGGCAACAATTCTTGCCCAGTTTTTATCAGCAATGCTTTTTAACTATTAGTATTATTTTTTTTTAATAAAAATTTTTCCATGACCGTCTTCACATTAACTACGGAGGAATCCACCCCTCTCCAGAAGGACACATCACTTGGCTCAAAACCATGCCAGATATAGCTCCATGAGGTCATGGCAGCCTGGGAACATATGTTAGATGTTTGGGAACAGTTCTGTGACTTCATGGCCATCCAGATCAATAAAGCCCCTAAAGAGATACTGAGTTTGTATTATTTGTGGAAAGAGGATTCCAAAGTCTTGGGTCATTCAAGTCAGCAGTAAGCACCTGCTGCATGGACCTCAAGGCAAGAAGGGCAAGGTCCGTGACACACATGAGATGAGAATAGGATGCTCTGAGATTTTTCAGTTTTTGTTTATAACATCTGGATCAGAAAAACTAGATTTAAGGTGTTCAGGTATTCAAAACTTCCAAATTGCAGCTCCTATAACAGACAGCAGAACCTCCCATTCCTAGCCTGTGTGTTTCAAGATGGAAAACAATTTTCATGTGAATAGAAAACTAAGGAATAACATTTAAGGAGAGACAATAAAACCAAAATTTAAAGTAAAAATTCATTTCCACTGAGATATTCCTATAGCAAAGCTGTTGCAAGTTGTCAAAGATACCTTGTAGTTATTTTAATTTCCTTAACATGCTTAGGATAATGTTAGAAATAAAGTGCCTTACAGCATATGTAATTTATCTCATACCTTTTTCTGATGTTTTTAACAACTAGACAAGAACAGTTATTTCCTGAGTTAATTCAGCACCACAACATACCCATAGCCAACTAAGACCACTAATTCTCTCACAGTCCTCATGCATCTACTTGGCTGCAATTCTGTAGTCCATCTTACTAAAAACACTCTCAGGTTTTGCGTATTAGGAAGCTGGAACAGCCGCAAACACTTAAGATGTTTTGCATTTAATGATTTAATCAATTTTGCTCCCTGGTCTCTCTCTCTCTACAGAGAGGAATTGCGTGCAACAAACATTGGTGGAGTAGAAGTTGGGGCAATAAAGAGGGATAAAAGGGAGGTAAAGCAGCATCCAAAGGAAAAGATTCATGTAGTGAGAGATCATGATGTATTTGAGTTATCTCTGGGAGAGGGAAATTTACTTCTAACTTGAAGAATAACAAATATTTAAACATGAAAACAAGAAAAATCGAGGATTAAACCGGCTGGTTCTGCTGGGAGTTGGATTGGTCAGTTTGAGTGCAAGACAGGAGACTGGCCTCATGCAAAAATCTAGGAAGAAGGGAAAGGAGAATCTACAAAGAAAGAAGAATAAAATAGCCTGATATTCGTATTTTTTGGAAAATAATTATAAGGAGGAATAAGAAAGTAGTAGTTGTACATATACAGGTGCAAAGACAGTTTCCTGCCACTCCCCTGACCCCAGCAGGCACACTCTTAATCTTTTAATTACTTGTTTAGCTTTATTTCCCCCCAAAAAAACCCAACTCAACCCAACCAAACAACCTAAACACTTAAAAAAGGCACATGTACCTACCCCTGATCACTTGGCTAAAGTTAAGCTAGGAAGATATGGCAATCTAACATTCCTGATTGTATCAGATATGCCTCTAGAGCTCTTTAAATTCCAGCAAAAAGATGGATAGATGCACCAAATGACATGATCAATGATCTTGTCAGTTTTATGGCTGAAGTAGCTTGTACAGAACGTAGGAATTAGTAGGTTTTTGCATTACTTTGTGACAGATAAACTCATGCTTACAGCACTTGATTATTTTATAGCTATCATCAACCTACTTCAGTTGTGAGGAATATTACAGTCTAATGTATACACACATGTAGAATATGCACTAATATATATTACTATATAGCTACATATATATTTCTATATAATATATATTCCCTGATAATTGACACACCCCTCTCTCTTAGGCTAAATATCATAAAAAATAGTTTGCAAAATTTCTCTCCTGTTGAAGTAACCCTAATTAATCAGCATCTTCAAAAGAACAGATATTTTGTCCGTAATGTGAGCTTTCAAAGATGAATGAAAAGGTTTTCTCTTGCTGCTTATAGGTATAGTTTAAATTCTCATGAGCAGTTCTACTACTCTAATGCTTCCAAAGCTAAGCTAATAGACACCAAAGGCTGTGTCTATAGTAACTTTCAGCCTTTATTTTCTATTTTACTGTTATTACTTAATTTTTTTCCTGATCTATGAAAAGTAACTAGCTTTTATTGTTAGTTAAGTGGTATATTTACCTCACCAAAGTCCTTGTTAGCAAGATTTTGATAAAAAAAGAATCCAGACACATTCAGAGATGCTGACCTTTGCTTGGGAAGATGATCCAAAAAGGTGAAGAGTAATCCTTAATTTTCTCACCTGTGGAACTGTCCATATGTGGAAGCTTTGTTGGCGATGCTAAGTCAGCAGTTTCACTACATCCATTCCCTAATATCTGAGTTGTTCTACAGCTCATTTGCAAAACTGAAGGCAAGGGTTTACACCACATATGAGGAATGGCCTGGTGACTCCAAAAGAAGTAACAAGCATTGAAATCAGTTTTCTGCAGCAAATTTCCTCCAAGAGGACATGAAGCAATTTCCATCCCATCTCATAGATACTACCTGTCATTTGACGTTCAGCCCTGGAGAGCTGAAGGCATTCCAAGCTTGGAAACTCATAAAGCCATGGGTCAGTTTGTGCAATATAATGTTTGACAAGAATCATTTTAATGAGCAGATATCCTTAAGGTATGCTACATATTTAAAGGCAGAAGATGTATCGCACAAGCTTATTACATAGAGCTTTTGTTGTACCAAGTGCAGCCAGCACTCCTGAAGTTCCAGTGTTTGTTCTTACTTAGGTTTACTTAAGAAAAAGCCCTGCAGATGTTTGAAGTAGAATCCTGGGTAGTATATCCTCTTGCAATAAAAATAACCTTTGTCAAATGTTCTTAAGGAACAGAATCTTCTCTTCTTCTGTAAAGCTATGTATTTTTTTTCCAGGCTTTTACTAATCCAACTTTTCATATAGGAATTTTTATGTCTTTAATTTCTAGATTTCTTTTTCTGATACGGATTCCATCAATTCTCTTTCCTTGAGCAAAATCTTCCACCTTTGAAACAACTGAAGCTTTAATTCAACAGTGTATTCTTATGAGATTATCCAGTCTTCTCTGTAAAGATGAAGTAAAATCTACTGATTAGACTTTCTAGAGAGGATGGCTTTTTCTTTTTTATTTCATGCATGTTTTCCATTGAACTAGCTGGTGCAGGGTATTTTATGTAGATTAACTTCCCCCTTCCCCAAGTGCACTTCAAGAAGTTGCAGGGATAAGGGGATGGAAAGGAGGAAAACAGAATAGGTTAAGAGCAGTAGCATGTTCAGATGGTGTCAGTTGCCAAAGCTCAGTTTTGGACAGAAGCATGAAAGCTAAGTCTTCAGAGTTCCTGGCATCCCTAACATTGATTAAACCTCATTGGGAATGCAAGAACAGTAGTTATAACTGGCACTCCTGCTTCTGCAAGGTAGGGAGGATCACAAATAGCTTAGCTCATGAAAAGAGATACCAGTATGTGTCTAGAAGAAAATGAATTCTCTTTCCTGCTGAATCAGCCCCCTTATTGCTGCAGAGCTGAATTAGCAACAATTGACATCTGCAACTGAATTAAGCCCAGCTCTCCAGGAATTAGAATCCTGAAACAGCAAGGGGTCGCTGCCATGCCGTTACCACCATCTGAAATACTCAGTTATGAGGCCATGGTAGTTCTCCCTGTTGAAGGCAGGTCTATGATGGAGCAATCCCCTGAGGTGTAGGTAGTGTTGCATCTGGAAACCCCACCATTAGGTCAGGACAACAAATCCATGGAGGTTACTGGTTTAGTGTTACACGGTAGATTAGACTGGCAATATCACAGCTCATTTGCTTCCAGTCAGAGAACTAGATCATGTTGATAAAGAGTCACACTGTCTAGTCTTTCAAATGAAATGCTAAAAGGCCAGTAAACAAGGCAATGTAGGGTATGAGTGAATGGCAATGGTCTTGCTATGCTGAGCATTTTCCATAATTGGAATTTTAAAGGTTACATGTGCTTGATCTAACAAGTCTACGCTTTTAGGTTTTGCCTAATTTGCATCTAGGTAGCAGCTGGACTTTAGTTTTTCTCCACCCCATCCTCTTTCTCTTTCTTAAGTTATATTCATACAAGCTACCTATCTTCATTACAGAAACCTTTCACTTTTAAACTCTTCCAATACACAAAAAATCCCAAATGCACACAAGTCTGAGACACTGACTGCTCAGACAGAAAGGCTGAGATCCAGCTGCCTTGGGACCCTGTCACCAGCAGCTGAACCAGAAAGAGTAGGGCAGCAATCAGCTCATCACCTCCTATGCTTCCAGCAAGGGACAGCTTTGGGGAGCCTCTGGTTTGCAGGACTTGTGGTTAGACCAAAGCCAGAGCTGTGAAGGACTGTTTTGTGCAAGAAATGTGTTTGTGTGTGGGAATGAAGAGGGCAAAGGTAGCAAGGGCAGCAGCACCTAACCATTACTCTTCAGTACTGAAAGCCTAAGAATCAGGATGATTCCTTCTCGTAGAGAGGAATCAAAGTGCTAAGCCACTGGATGTGAAGTCCGTAGTTATTCTTCAGTGTTCTGAGGCTTTAGCCTGCTGTTACGCTACAGACACCTATAGGGTCTGTGATCTTGGCCTCTCCCCCATCTAATTTGGGTTGAAGAAGTTATACACCAAGGCATCATCCGGGTTGTCCTCTCCCAGGCCTAAATGGAACTCTTTCTTAGTGGAAATCTGGACTTAAGTAACAGAAGTTGATCCGATCTGGTGCCTGCACATGCTGATGTCCTGAGCTGTGAGGCAATATAAAAATTTCAAGCTATGAGCCTTTTCAAGGCCAGCAAGGAAATGCAGGTCAGAGATCCAGGGATTTCTTACTTCTGTTTCAGTCCCAGACAGATAGGCCTTGCCAGCCTGGAAGTTCACACAAGTTTGGGAAGCACTGACTACATAGTGCTAATGTAAGCTGACTTGCTTGTGTCAGGCCTCTTGCATGGAATTTTGGTGTGGCTCTTCAAGAAAGGTGATTTTTTTTCCAGGAACCATATTTCTCCTTGAGGTTTTTTAAGTGATATTGTTATGGCTGGCGAGAGTGGGTCAGAAGGGCAGCAGGAAAAACTTGCCATCAGCTGCTGACATCCACGTAGAACAGCCTCTGGAGGCACACAAGATAATCTTGCTCCTGTGGATTTCCGGTGTCTCTTTCGCTTTGCTCTTGTGTTTCTGCCTCAGTTGGTCCTGACTCCATTAACTCACAGTCCACCCAGCTCAGGCAGCAGAGGTGTCAGAAGCCACCTCTGCACACACGTTCATTGCACTGTGACTGTATCCAGCTTGACGTTGAGCATAGTTTGCTCTGCTTTGACACAACACACAAGATACCCTCTTTCACTCCCTCTGCATCACAGGCAAACCCATCAGGTAGGCTGGCCAAGAGATGTGAGCTGACCTATAGTGGCTGGGAGGAACAGACCCAACCAGTTCCTTCTGTGAAGAAGACTTTGGGTCACGTTGCCAGCATCAACATTGCCCCTTCTCCTGCTTGGAAGAGAGAGGAGCACACGCACCACAAACTCGTAACACAAAGCTTGGTGAGAGTTCTTGCAGACAAATTGCAAAATTTGATCAGAATACATTAGAAAAGAGAACAAGGTTCTGAAACAAAGGTGGTTTGATTTTTTATTTTCTCTGCTGCTCAAACGCTGATTTTAGCTCAGGTTGTTAAAGAGTTAAGACACTGACAAAAGCAAAGACAAAGAAACAAGCAGGATTTCTTGTTCTACTTAAGAAACACTAAGTCCTTTTCAGAGAAGAAGAGAGAGAACACATCCCTCCCACTCCACAGCTGCCCGAGTACTCTCATTTCTTCATCTGATGGTAGATCCCAAGTCTCAGCATCAGGACTTAACAAAACCTTGCTGTTTAGGACACCAGGACTAAACAGCACAGCAGAGTTGCTTTCACAGCATTATGGGGCTTGCAGGACATGGTTCAGACTTATCAGGAGGAGCAAGAATGAGCTGCAGTTGTATCAGCATCCGCAGAGTTCAGAAAACCTAATGCTGAAGGAAGAGGGTTGAGACAGGGTAACATTGCAGGATACTTTCACAAACACTCACAGAATTATCAAATTAAGATAACAGGGTGAGAAGTAGAGGAACAGAATAAGCATGGGTAGAGCCAAGGAAAAGAGAGAAGCTTTGCAATGGAGTGCTTAAAATAAAACATCACTACACACCCCAAACAATAAATGACACTCCTTTTGTCTCCACAGCCTCATCGAACCCTTTCTGTTGGTAGGTACAAATGCTTCCAGGGGAAAGAAGAAACAGAAAAGCACAACACACAGCTCAGTTCCACATGGAAAAGAAAGATCCTGAGACTGCCAGGTAATCTCTACTGCTGAGCAGATCTGATTCATCAATCTTTATTGGCCACCACATCTCCTTTAAATCACATTTTCTTTCAAATGCCTGAAAGCAGTTGAGAAGGAAAGAATGGCTGTGTTGGCCTGGTAGTCATGCTTTAAGAAACAGAAAGTTTTTAGGAGAAAATAAGCTCAAAATCAGATTAAACAATCACAAGGGTTACAGCAAGAGGGAAATGTGGAGTGCATCTTTCATGCAGGGTACAGTGGCAAGGCTTATGTCAATAATGTTAGTAGCTGTAATACATAGAGACCCCAGCAGCCAAACGAGATCCTGTCATCACCTCTAGTATGCAGGGAAAACAGGATAACACTGTGAAAGAGGAATATTAATCTTAATACTTCTACTCTCACAAATTTGCTGTGTGATATATATTACATATATATAATCTCACGTATTTGCTGCGTGATACCAATAACCAGGACTGAAGTTCTCATTCAAATCAAGTAAAGGCAAATCAGGTAAAGATAAACACATGCTTGTTCTCATCCAAAGACAGAACTTAACCTCCTCGAGTAGAGACCACCTGGACTTTGAAGCTGGGCATATGTCTTAAGAGAATATTGCTATGCACTTGTTGCTTCCACTGAGAAGACAGAGAAAGAAAGGGCTGGAAATTTGGCTCAGCTGTGAATTCCAGTGAACCAGTACTTTTACCCAGAAAGATAAATTTTTGATCAACAGTTGTTTTCATTTATCACCTTGCCTTGAGTATGTTTTCATAATAAAGTTTTAAAGTTGTCAAAATGCTCATCTTGGTAGTTCAAAACTCAGCTTACAGTCTTGGTTTGGGACAGAACTGCTGCTGACTCAGAGGTAGTTGTTTGTACCTGGTTTGAGAATCAGGCTTAATTAACATGCAGAGTTCCATTACTGATGAGTCTGATCCAAGCCCAAGAAATATTAATAAGTTGGCTCTCTAGCCATGAAGATTTTGCTGAGAAACTAGATTTAACGGGACTTTAGGGTGGGGAAAAAAAGCATGTTATTTTAGTAGATGCAAGATATTACAGTTTAGAAGGCTAAAAAAAAATGTGAATGTAAAATTTTCACTTAAATGGTGAGCTTAAAATGTGCTGATATGTAAAACAGTCCTGTGGCCTTTAAGAAGTCCTGTTTATCTAAACCGTTTTGTTCTTTTTTTNTCTGCTATATGTTACATCTAAATGGATTATAATAGAAGGAAATTCAATTACTTTGGTCCTCTTTGGCAGAACTTGGTGTAGCTGTCAGTCCTGCTGCATTGCACGTACAGCCACTGAGGCATTTTGTGCTGTGCAATGCAGCACTCTGCAGAAACACCCACAGTAGTGCTGAATTAGCTGGCTTGGGAGCTGGACAGGCTGAGGTGGGAACACTGCCATGGGAACTGGGGGACCACTGGCCCCAGCTATCCAAACCACTAATTCACAGGTGGTTTGGGACTTTCTAAGCCGCACCATATTGTGCAGGATGGACATAAATTTTTAAGGCACTTGAATACCAAATAATGGTACACTTCCTTTCTTCTCTCCTGATCCTCTTTATTTCTTTTGACCTGCATTAAATTTATGGGTGGATGGTACCTAGGTTAATGCTAAAAGGGGTGAAGGAAGCTTAAAATTTTTGCCATTCCCTTCCCTCCTCTAGTACATCTTATATTTGCTCAAATGTTTTTAACATCGATACTGAATTCTTTTCCATAACTACAGAATAAAAAACCCATTAAAAATATAATGCCATTATAGCCCCAAGAAACTTGGCAGGAGAAGCTAAGTAGCTTAAACCATTTTTGTAAGCCAATGAGATATCAAATTGATGGAGTTCTAGCAAAGTTATATAATAAATTACCCATGTGCAAGCCACTGCTTTCTCTTCCTACTTTCAGTTATGTACCAGGGCAGCTCCAAAGACTAAGCTCATGGGCAAATGACAGAAGAATTTTACATATAAGCGAGAAAACTAAAAAGAAAATATTCATTGCTGAGAAATGAACTCAGAAAACAGCTGTAACTCAGATTTTAAACAGCATTTCATGAAGGCAAAGTATAGAGAATTACCACTTCAGGGAATCACAAAGTAGAGGAGCTCTTAAGTTGCTGCAAAGAGCACCTATTCCAAATTAATTTACTTTTCTTTCCCTTCTAGGCTTACTTGAAAATTGATTAGGGATACTGAATAGTAGTCATCTTTTAAAATTGCCCAAATCTGGTCTTTCAAAGCACAAAGGTCTTTCTCATAAAGCAATGAGAAGCAACACATCAGCATTTAATGATCATATTTATTAAAAAATTATTTACCTACCTTACGGAACAGCACTGCTCAAGTTTACCTATTTTCTTCTTTGATTTGTTAAATAATTTCACTTAGACAAAAAGTTACCTGAGAAAAGTACCTAGCCCTGATTTGAGTACAGCAATATTTTGAAAGCTTTGAGTTCATCTAAGCTGTTCTCTTTCCAATTTCTTATTCTCCAGATTAGGAAATAAAGCTTTGCAACATGGCAAATTAATGATGGCAGAGAAAACACAGTCCTCCTTCAAAGAGTCATTTCATGGACATACAAGTTGCTAGGATTTAGCCAAAATAATGATAAACTTTCAATGCACTGCATGTTATTCATATTCTGACTACCAGAATCTTGAAATATATTTATTGTTAGGCTTTAGAGTTAGAATGCAATTACTGTATTTGCTAAAATTCTAGGTTGCCCAGTCACTTCACAATGCTGCCACTGTGTATACAATTTTGGTGAATAAACCAGCACAAAGCGTGTGAGAAAGGTGATGCATAATTGACTAAAGATAGAATTTGTTATGTTTCCCTTGCATCCTGCTAATTTCATTGGAAAAGAGGTGGTGTGGATGCCTGGAGACTTTCTTTAGCTGGGCAAATATACAACTACTGCATTTTAAAATGGCTTGAGGGGCTAAGAAAGTTTGCAAAGGTGTAAGAAAAAGACAGAAGACCTTTTCAGTATCTATGGGTGGTATTCAACATAAGATTCCCACCAGTTTGGAGGGGTTTGTCTCTTACTATCCATACATCATTTCTGAGACAGTAGGAGACTATACAGTCCGGAAAACTAGTAACACCTTTCTAAATTTTTCCACCTCCTTTGGCTGGACATCACTTGAGATCCAAGATTATTTGAAGAAACTTGAACTCCCTCATATTAGCAACACAGGAGTAGGCTAAAAACATATGGATTACCAAAAATATTTTAAAATTCTCATTTTATTCATCCTAGGTCTGGATCATGCTCTTCTCTTTCTGCATATCATCAGCTTTACATGAAGGAAAGGCTGAATCTCAGATGCATTGGAGATTCGAGGTAACTTCTCCATTTCAGAATGTGTTGTTCAGTATGATCACAGCTCAACTTACCTATAGTTGCAGAGAAAAATTAGTTTTTGCCTGGAAGCATAAATTCACTTGGAAAAAATCTGTATCAGTCAAACAAAGAAATAACTCTGCTATTAAATCGAAAAAGTTGGTAGCAAAACACAGCAGTGCTTGAAATGATTTTCCAATGCTACTTATGAACCTCAAGGGTTTTGGATTTTTTTAGTAAAAAACTGACCCCAGGTAGTTTTAAGGCAGCTAGGAATCCATCAAGTGTTTTAAAATCCATAATAATCTGAGATGTATTGACTTCTAAACCTGGCTATAAACATCCAAAGGAAAAATTACTTAACAGTATGCCATATATGATCTTTTGAGTTCTGAGAAAGATGACATTAGCTGGCAAACCATCTAGTAATTTGCATACAAGATGTCCCTTAAGCACATCTGCAGTGATCTATCCCATTTAAAAGCAAAGTACATGAAGCACACAAGTAATCACAGAAATCTACAAACTGTATTTGTAGATAAAACCTCAGCATGACTCTGATGAACAAACAAGTCTTGAAAGTGGTCCTTTGAAGAGATCCAGAGAATTCCCAGTGCATTTCCAGAGCGACAGCAATGTGGCTTTAACTGCAGTATCTTCTGGGGCAATGAGAAAAGGGGACTTTCCAGTATATATACTTACAGTCTAGTGTGTATATGTGCTTTCCAGGTATATACCTGTG
>VZRQ01000912.1:111599-164462 GCA_013397975.1 Machaerirhynchus nigripectus
TGCGGGAGCGCAGCGCTCCGGGAGCGGCGCGGGGCGGACCCGGGACCGACCCCGCTCTCCGAACCACCCGCGCATCGGCGGCGAGCGCTGGGAGCGCCTCCCGGGCGCACCGGCGGCGGAGCGGGGATGCTGCGGAGAACATGCCGGTGCTGCGGGGCCAGCACGGGGCTGCGCACCCCGCCGGGCCGGCGGCAGCTCCAGCCGTGGGGCTGCGGGATCCTGCGGCAGCCTGAACTCGTGTCCTGCCCCGTCTTGTTAGAGCTCGTTCATTGCCGGCGCACTCCGGCTCCGTTCGAATTGTTTAAAAAGGTCGAGCGTCTTCCCGAGGACCGTCTGGGTGCTCTGAGTTTTGCTGGCAGCTGTACAGGGATATTTCTTCTTTGTCTGCGATATTGTTAGGAGGAGAGGGCAAACTTTTAAGAGCATGCGGCATAAATAGTTTTGTTGTGTGTGGGTGCATCCACAACTCTCAAAACCGAAAGGAAGACAGTACTTCAGAAATCTGTATCTAACATTAGAGATTAGGTTTAATTTAAGAGATGTAGGCTCGCACTGTGTGTTTGCAGTATACAGGTGCATATGCTCAGAAGCTGCTAAATGTAATGAAAAGGCCCCTTTTAAGCTTACTTTGGTTCAGACCCTCCAAACTAAAGATGACAGCCTCTCAGAGGTGTGTTGCGTGTGCCTGTACATCCATGCATTTGCCTGAAAACAAAGATTCACACACTCGACTCTGCTTGTTAACAAGTTGTGTGTGTATATGTGGGTAAGAACATGTCTCTTTTCAAACTGTCTCCAGAACAATGCAAACTATTTGTATATTATTGTTTCAGAGGCTGTAACAGTAGCATGTCAACAAAACGTTTTTGTAGGTTATTTTTTTTTTTGTTGTTGCAAACATTTGAGTGCTGAATTCAGATAACTTTCTTAGTTGCTGAGGGAGGGCGGTCACTGGACCATTTTGATCATGCTTTATTTGAACCATGTTCTAATGCTACAACTAAGATGGGCTGTTGGGCTTTCAGTGAAACAGTATCTTCAGGAAACAATAGCTAAGTAGTGGTCCTTCCAACAATTTTAGAAAGCTTGCTTGCCTCAACATTAACCTGAGATACTTCACCTACCTCTGTTATACTGTGAATGATACTGGCTTATACATCAAAGCTCTAAGTATTACAATTTATATGACTGCTATGTAACACTGTTATTTTTAAGGAATAGTGAAGATTAATCATCTACGAGATGCGTTTGGCATTAGCAGGCTCAGTGCAGGGGTCCATGTGTGGCTGAGGAAACCCAGTACCTTAGTCCTCTATCTGCAGCTTCTGTGGTTTACTGACATGTAGCAAAAAGGTCTGGCTTTTAAAGCTGTGTGTGATATGTGTATGCTGCCTTGTCAAACTGTTCCTAGATGCACATAAGGCTTTGGGGGCTTTCAAAGGGCAGACTCTGCCCCACATTTCCCTGAAGCAAATCAAAGCATGTAATGAACCTCATGTCCCTGTATTATGCTGATAATACTTGTCTGGTAGAATACAGGAGAGGGTTTGAAGCCACTTACAGAAGGAACTATTTATGTACTATTAATTTATTAGTTGAAGTTTTATTCATTAGATAAATGTTTCCTAGACAATAACAACCAAAGATATTTATTATTTATTTATATATCCTTATTCCAGATATTCTGATGGACTGGAATAACTTTTTTCCCCCCTTTCTTGCTCTCAAGGACCACACCTCTATTCCAGCACATGCACATGGATAGGTGTAGCACTAGCAGTAGTTGACATTATTTCAGGCAAGAAATAGTACCACTGAAAAATTGGGCAGTGTGTGCTGTCACCTGACTCCCATCTAGCTTACCTCTCTCTTGTATAAGAACCAGTAGTTTGGACTTAAACAAGCTTATGTTTGAAATAATAAATCTACATCTTAAACAGACCTATTCCTAGAAAAAATTTGTTTATTTATGCTTCAGTCATGATTAATAATCTGGCAGAGTGGGAAATATCACTGCTCTCATTCCAAATAAATATATAGTTCCTATCACTCACATAAGCTGTTTATGAGACTGCTTGAGTACTGGTTGGATCTTGTGGAAAGAGTTCTATTGACTGCAGTAAGTTTTCAGCAGACTTAAAAATTGCAAATTTGCTACCATTTTGACCACAGTGTCAAGAGGACAGAGAAGGAAGGGCCTGCCTTGTCAAAATGCCATTTTCTTAAGTAAAGGGTTTCTGTTACTTTTTCCAAGTAGGTTAATTTTCCTAGTATATAATTAAAACTATTGTTGACATCAAAAAATTCGCATTTAGGTGTTGGTTCTTTGTCATCTTTAATTTAGGACGTTTTGAACAGTGATGCAAAATGCTTTGTAATTTTTAATATTGCTAGACAGATGCTTTGTGAGCAGTGCTCACAACCTCCATATCAGACTATCTAGTGTTGCCAGAGAATTGATTCTTATAGGAAAAAAAAACCAAAGCAGGCTCAGGAAAAAGTGCTGAGTGTGCCTTGCTGTTCCATGACATCATAAAGAACATGAAGTGATGATAATGCAGTTTGCAAAGATGCAATTACTTTAAGTATCTATTGGGCAGGAGAGATGCAAGCTAATCTTATTACTAATCATTTAACAGCCTATGTATTAATCATAGATTTTATAGCTTAAAGACTGCTGTTTGTCTAGTTGTATTTCTATGGCTTTTTAAGCTTTGCTCTTTGCTATTGCTGTGCATCAACAGCAGATTAAATAGTGATGAAGTATTTTAAAGCAGTATGTATCATTTTGGTGCAGAAGTACCTGGATATAGAAAACATAATGAGGAAAAATAATTGGTGTGTCAGGAAACTACCAGAGTTGCCCCTAAAGCATAGACTTCATTGCTTCAGATGCCTTTAAGGAAGTAGAGGTGTTCATTCACATGGCTTATGATCAGATTGGAGTTCTACATAAAGTACTGCAAAGTAAGAGAATTAAAGCAGTGTCTTTGTGGGTACTGGATTGACTAGAGATAAACCCTTTCTCAGAAGGTGCATAATTGAATTGAATTGGCTTGGCCTGCTTATTACGCCTGAATTTTGTCTGTCAAACTGTGTTTTCTCTAGATGAAGCCTTCTACTGTAAAGTTGTGGGTTGTTTTTTCTTTGTGTGAACTGTAAATTTCAAGACACATTTGTAGCTCAGAATTTGAAAAGATATAACCTGACGAAAACACTGCCATCTCATCTACATGTGCAACAGGTGTGTGTTGAACACATTTTGTTGGGAGTATCCAGCATTTAGTTCCATACTAAACAAGCTTTTATTAGATAGGCCTGCCCAGATAGTACAAGATCCTTTTGCCCAGTTGTAGGTCTCAGTAATCACTAAAGCTGAGACTTGGAGAACTGCAGAAGCTGGGCATTAATTCCCATGGACTCCTTTATTAGTTCCCCTCCTTATCCAGCTGTACTGAGCAGTGTCTTCTTGGGGGCAAATCAATGATCGAGGCTCCTAAAGTGAAATGAGGTGATTACTTTTGGATATAATACATGTTTCTGCTAAACACACCTTGCCCCTAACCAAGAAATTCCACAATACCCTGTGGAATGAGAACACAGTTTTGGTAACACGAGACCTGTGATGGTGGAGGAGTCCTTCCGTAGCAGGGTAAAAATACCCAAGTACTTAAATCAGTTTCAGGAGTCAGATTTCGCTATTAGAGGGGATCCCCCTTTGTCAAGCCTGTAAAGCTTACCTTTCCTGTGCAGGAGAGCTTTGCAGGTTGGCCAGACTGCAGTTCTTTTCAGGGATAAGGAAACGGACATGGAAAATCCTTGGGCTGTGTCTCAGGCCAGCATGCTGCTTTCCCAGGAATACAACTTTTTTGCTCACTGCATTTTGTTCAAAAATGGAGAAGGGCATTGCAAAGCTCAAACTCATGATTGTCAAGTCCCAGTATTCCACTTGGCTAAAGAGCCCGAGAGGAAACGCCTACCATGGATCGAGCTATGGTAAAAGCCATGTGGAATGGTATGGACAGTCTGCTTGCTTTCACATGGCTTTTCTTGCTCCCAGAGAGAGAAGGCTGCTATCTTCCCTGGTTGAACTCATGTTCTGTACCTTGATTTTAACTCTGTGTAGTTCTGGTCTGATCCTGTGTAGATCAAACTTCTTGATTATGAGATGTTTGCAGGGGAACATGCTTTGGTTCATAAAGGGTTCTATACGGCATTATTTTTCTGAAACTAATTTCCATAATGGCTTCATCTTTGAAAATCTCTGATGGATCAGAAAAGATTGTAGAAGCTGATGTAAAATAGGTAAGATGAAACAATCTTTTGATAGGAACTGCTACAGTCTAATCCCATACTCTTACCTGTCACTCACTAGCTGGAAGTTGAGTCTCTTGCTGAATCAGTCCCTACTCCCACCACTGACAAACAGCAGGACCTTCAGTTCCAAGCCATTTTAAGAAGTAATGAGTCTGATAAGTTGGCGAGGCTCTAACTAAATCTGAATGTAGCTGCATTATCCAGCTAATGACTCTAGGCTCACTTTGTAAGAAATGAAGGAAAAAGTTGGTATTTTTAGAGTGGGATTAATTTAATTTAAATTTAATTTTTAAAATACTTCAGATCTGCACTAACAATGCTTGTTTCATTCAGCTGTCTACACAGTGATGTCAGTGAGCCAGTTTAGATATGGACAGGTTTATTGGGAAGAACTAAAGTTTGGTGAGATGAATCCCACACTGTATCTCAAGCACTGCATACATGTAATGTTAATTAACCAGTGATGTTTTATGTCTAAATTTTCTCTTAGTGTAAATTATCCGTTATAATATTCTAATGTATTTATCCTCCCCTCAAACTTCCCCTCTATTTTTGCCTTAAGAGAACTGTCACCATGTCGTGGTTTGATGCTGGTTTAAATGCCACACACACGAAATCCAATTATATGCATAAGGGGAATATGGATTTATATTAAAAAAATATATATACAAAAATATATGAGGAAAATATAAAGAAACTTTGGGGCAAAACAAGGTCCACACTTAAAACAGTTGCAATATACAAAAGAGTTTATTACCAACAGAATGAAAGTGGGAAAAAAAAGAAATGAT
This sequence comes from Machaerirhynchus nigripectus, assembly GCA_013397975.1. NCBI lineage: Eukaryota > Metazoa > Chordata > Aves > Passeriformes > Dicruridae > Machaerirhynchus > Machaerirhynchus nigripectus. The sequence goes on from VZRQ01000912.1 coordinate 116,708, forward strand.
AAGAAATCAAAGCCAACCTTTAAACACCTTTCTTTCCCAATGCCCCCTCCTTTACCACAAACCTTTCACAAGTGAAAACAAAACAAAAACATGGCATTTTGGTCAGAATTTCACTTTTTAAAGAGTCTTTTTATGCTTAAGGAAAAGAGGTTCTTCTACCATGCCATGGAATTTGCACAAACCAACAGTCCCGCCCGGAGAAAAATCTGTTGAAGTGAAAAAGGAACTCCCATGAATCTTTCACAGTCTTCCCACACTGCCAAGCCACGGGCCACAGGAGAAAATGGGGTTTTAGTCTTTAAAGGATGAGTTATCTCAGCCTGAAAGCAAAGGTTCTCTGCTTCGAATCCCTAACAGCTTCTCACAACTTCTATACGGCCTTTCTTTAAAGTCGCAGACTGCACAAGAATTTCCCATCCCAAGTTTTTTCCAAATGGAATAAAGTTTTTTAGGCTTTGCAAGAAGCATTTTTAAGCTCCGTGCCAAAAGCATGATGGCCTTCTTTTCCTGCAGTCAGGTAGCTTCCATCCCACGTGGTCTCGCCCTTCCCCTCTGTTTCTGACCTTGGGGTCACCACGTTCAGCTTCGTCCCTTGTGACTTTACTTTCTCCTTCTTCCTTGCTGGCTTGAAAGAAAAGGTGTCTTTGTCGGCTGCAGTGTGTGGTGTTTCCTCAGTTTGGTGCGAGCTGTGCTGGATGCAGGGATGCCCTGCCGGCTCCGTGCGGGGTCTCGGCGGCTTCAGATCATCTTGGCCATGTGGTCCGGGTTACACCCTGCCCGTGGAGCCAGGACAGCTCTCCCCTGGGGGGGAAAGGGCCGGTCCTGCGCTGCTGCCGCGCCGAGGGGTCAAGGGCAGGCCTGGCCCAGACCTGGGGCCCTCCGCCTTTGGCCACTTCGCGACCCTGGAGGCAAGAAACAAAGAGAAATCTCCCGCCCGTTCACGGGCTTTTTATATATCAAAATTGCAAAAGCACGATTGGCCCAAAAGCCCGTCAATCAACTCAGCTCCAACCTATTACACACCGATTTTAAGATTCCATGTGGACTGGCTTTTCCCGCTTTTTTAGGAGCAGGTGAATGAGCAAGGCTTTGCCTGTTGCTTTCTCTTTTAATTGTGCAACTGCTGCAAGATGAAAGCACTCCACTCTCCTGTACTGAAATGAATGTAGGGTGCTACACCCTAGGAAGCTCTTGAAGTCCTTAAACCAAGGAAATTAATATAATTTTTATCCCTGAATATTACCTACATTTATTGCAAATATAGGTATTTTGGACACAAATCCATGAAAATACACCTACTTGGAAAGAAGACATTCAAATTTCTCTGAAAAATGCTGAGAATGGATGATGCTTTCTATGAAAAATGACTGAGAAGGAGTATATTATCTCTCTTCTCCTTTTTTTTTTCTTCATTTAATTGAAATAGGGTGGATCTGTTGACTGGGGAGGTGCAGGTTGAATAGCAGGAATATCAGGAATATCGCCCGGAGGGTGACTGGACACTGGAACAGGCTCCCCAGGGAGGTGGTCAGAGCACCAAGGCTTACAGAGCTCCAGAACAGTTTGGCCAACACTCTTGGGTATATGGTGGTGTTCTTGGGGGTGGTCCTGTCAGGGCCAGGAGTTGGACTTGGTAATCACTGGGAGTCTCTTCCAACTGAGTGATACTCTGTGATTCTATGGCCAAAGATTTATTAAGTCCTTCCTTCTAGAGGCAAAAATAAGAAATAAACCATCAGCAGAAACTGTCAAAAGTGCTTAAATTTATGCCTAGGAGAAAACCTGCTGAGGGAACCTACTGATGGGCATGAAATTGGGTATTTATAAAAATTTTTGCTGGTTTGGGATAGGAGAATAAAACTATTCCCCACTCCCCTAGGCTGGCACACGTACTTAGGGCATTCAGACTACAATTTTTGTCTTTTATGCCTATTCCACAGCAAATTAAAAACAGCTTCTGAATTCTGGGCTTCATGGCTACACAGAAAACGATTGATGAGTGGACCAAATTTGAATCATAGAATTGTTTGGGTTGGGAGGGACAGAATCACAGAATGAATTATGTTGGAAAAGACCTTTGAGATCATCAAATCCAACCTTAAATATCATCTTGTTCCAAACCCCTGCCATGGGCAGGGACACCTTCCACTAGACCAGGTTGCTCAGAGCTCCATCCAACCTGCCCTTGAACACTTCCAGGGATGGGGCATCCACAGCTTCTCTGGGCCGGTCTGGTCAGAGTTTGTGTTTTTAATAAACAGCTGAAATTGTGGAGTACTTAGCGTACCTTTAGACTATGATATATACAAATTCATTGTGTTACTGTGTTTATAAGAATTAACCTGTGTGTTACTGTGTTTAGCAGAATTAAAAAAAAAACAAAAAACAAAACAAAACTAAGCACACCCACTGCTAACAGCTTCAGCAGTAAGGGGTTTTTTTGTTTGTTTGTTTGGTTTGTTTTTTTGTTTTCTTGCGTTTTATTTGTTTTGGAGTTTTTTAAAGTTCTGGGTAAAACAATCCACATTCTAGAGCAGACTTGTAGATATGTATCTCTTTCCAGCGTGTTGTATTTCCCCTTATTTTGAATAGGTTCAAGCAGATGCCATTGACACTTGGGTGTTTATGTATTGCCTGTTGGTGTCCAAGTTTCTCCTTAAAAAAAGGAAGGTGACTGGCACTGTAGGGGGTTGTTTTAGCAGCTATGTTGGCACTTTTCATGAATCCCCAGGACAGTGCAGCTGTGAGCTGGCCCCTTAGAGAAGTAAGTGGCTGAGTGCCGTGGCCAGCCCTGTGATATACACCTGTAAAGTTCTCATGATCAGAAGAAAGGAACATAGTTATTACAGGAAAAGCTAAATGGATCTCATGCTTTAAATTTATGAAGTGTTAGATAGCTGAAACCAGAGCTAATGCCAAAATGAAGGTATGTTTCACTTAGAAGAAAGGAAAGCTGTCAGGGCTTTAATGATTTGACCTGGGGGAAAAAAAAAGAAGTACTTTTTGGGAAATACTTTATAGATTTTTTTTTTTTGAGACTGAGTTATGACCTGAATCAGTGACTAAAAGGTTTTCATAAAAATGGATATTAATTTTCCAGCTGAAGACATTTACCCTGTATTGATTTACATAATTGTAATCGTATGTTTGCCTGAATTGGTAGTTATGGAGGGTGAAGTGTTGATTAGCTTCTAATGAGATTTAGACATCAAGCTACTTCTTTACAGCTCTGTTATCAATGGCCTGAGATCCCTCCTTTGTGTGCCAGGGTTGAGAAGCTAACCATAAGAAATAAATGTGTGTGTTGTTTTCTTTGGGAAATGAGTGAATAAGCCTATCGCTGCTGTGTGAAGATGGCAGCTTTCAGGCAGCCTGGTATTCCAGTTCCCAGGACATCAAGAACAAGCCTGAAGCACCACATCAGGGATTTTGAAAATCCAGACAAACTCTTAATCTACTCAGCAAAACACAAATTCTCCCAGCAATTTTTTCAACGCAATGGAGAACATTTCACAGGACAAGGAATCCTCTTGCATCTTCCCAAGACGTAGAACAGTGCAGGTTCTGAGCACACAGAGGCTGTGAAAAACCACCCCCAAAATAACCTGCTTAGATCAATACTTGTCATAAGTGGTCACATGTGTGCTCTTAACTACCCGTTTTAGTGACCACCAATTTTGCTGCATTGTGCAGGGAAGCCCTCAGATCCAATTTAAATGTCATTTGTATTCAGCTGGATGGCAAAATCCAGGTGTTAGGGAAAAGTAATATTTAATATGTAAATCAGCACTGCCAGATGCTGCTTTGCACTGTCTCCTTTTTGATTGCTTCATTTTTTTAAAGGTGTAGCTGTTATGGGTCTGTTGAGGACAGTTATCATTCAGAAGTAAATCCACTCCTGTCCCCAGAAAAGCTTAGAAACACAATAGCTGGACTAGTAAAGGCTAACATACCGGTGAAAACCCATTTTCATCAATAAATGAACTGAAAATCACTTTCCATGGCAAAAGAGAAAATAAAGAAGACAGAGACTGGACAGGAACAAAGGAATCTTTTGTAGCCTCATTTTCTGCATGTGTACTAAATCTCTGTATGAATGGTATAATACAGTAACTTTATTTTGCTTAAAATTTCATCACCCCTGGCTTTTTTCCTCTTTGCAAAAGTTGCATTAATCCTAGAGCTGTTTGCCTGGTGTCTGAGGACCTCTGGATTCATCTTTGCTAATTGACAAGATAGGGGATGGCCAAAGTTACGTTATCTGGCCTGTGTTTGAAAGAGAATAGAAAAAATCCCTACTTACCATTTTAGACTTGCTATCTAGATATACATCTGTAACTTTTACTTGTCCAAGAATTTAGCAAGAAGGATACTCTGTTACAAGAAGTATTTTGAGAATGGCTGATAGCTGAGTTTTGCACGAGAGGGTGGGGGCAGCCTCCATTAAGCCACCTTAGATATTGTCTGCACGCGTGTGACTCTGATATGGTGCATACAAACTGTCTGCTGTGCACATCTACCTGAAACACAGCTACTGGATTGGCAAACGTGGCCCTCAGGGTTTTTTATATAAGCCATTAAAAATGACTTGGAACCTTCGAAAGTTTCTCACCCTGGGAAATCACTTAAGGAAAACTGTATGATGACAATTTAGGCATAAACCCTAATCCAGGATAAATCAGTAATGAATTCCTCTCCCTCTCCCTCTCCCCCTCCCTCTCCCTCTCCTTCCCTCCCCCTCAGGATGATTGGAGGAAAAAGTACCTGCTGAGGTATGGAAGAGATAGCTATGAACATATCAGTACAGATACAGGCTGGCATGTGATCTGTACAGCAGGTTTTGTTGGCATGTCAAATTTGCGAGCACACGGAATTTCTTAGACTGCTCAGGACTGTAAGCTGAGAAACATCAGTGGTTTGAACACTGACTCAGCTAGAGAATGATGTGTCTTCAGTGTTACAAACTTTGGGAGAGAAGATGGCAACTTGCTTTTATCATAAATGAAGACAGAATGTAATTATGAAATGTCATCACAGTTTTTTTTTTTTTTTAAAGTAATATGAATCATAAAAAAAATTATATTTGGTGGATTGACGCAAATATGATGCAGTAAAACATCAAGAGCAGTAACGTAATACAGCAAAACATGACCAGCAGCTGAACCCAGTCAAAATCTGACTAGATGATACAAAGATCATCTGACAAGATGCATCAGCTTTGAACTAAAATGTGATTAGGAAAATTTAGTGCCACTTAGTCTCTTACTGGAACGTTCTGAAGTGCATCACTGGGACTCTGTGGAGTGCCCTGTGATGTGGGGACAGGTGAAAACAAACTGTGCCCAGTGTCCTGCATGCTGGTTAGCCTGAGGTTACTGCTCATGCAAGCTCAAGACCAAGACTAGTCTTCATAACACAGGCAGAGAATATTTTGGTTAATTACTGTAGATTTCCATTTTGCTATTTCATTATCACTTTCACTTAAGTCCTTGTGTTTTATTTGTCACTTTCTTTACAGAGGTCTCCATCAGGCTCACACTGCTCTGGTTAGTGTTAAATATTTCACATTGCTTTTTACCAAATGCTCTTCTGTGTTTTCTTCTGAATCCATTATCTTGGGACAAAAAAAATCAAAACATAAAAACATAATGGACTTTAGAACATCAGGCTTTGTGCATTCATTTTTATCTCTCCTCACATATGCTATGCACATGCACATGCACGTGCACATGGCTGACCTAATCTGGTTGGATGCCAATGGTGTCAAACCCTGGATTGCAGGTTGGTTTGTAAGGTTCAAGAGGAAGAGGAGTGGGATTAATCAGCAGGGATCTTATCTTCTACCTGACATCTTCAAAGACTCCAGCTAGGTGAGGTGTGTCACTCAAAATGACCTTTGTGCCCTTCATGGGCCTGTGGGGGTTTAGTTTAGTGCTAAGCCTGATGCTCTTAGAGAGAGAGAGTCTTTGACCTGGGTATTTTATCAGCAACTTTGCTTCTAAATGACACTTTCCTGTAACTTCTGTCATGACAGAAATCAAGGAACCTATTATTTGTTTAATGAAGCATGATTATTAAAACATAATGGAGATATAACTGATTGAAATAACAGCTAGAAATTTGCTTTTTTCTTTTTTTACTTGAAGGAGATTCTTCTCCCCCTGTGCAACTATCTGCAGAAATATTTTAATGAGTAGTTTAGTTTAAAAATGTCTTTTTTCTGAGGCCGATATCTAAACATTCTGCTATGGAGCTGCTGTGCAACACCCAAAGATGAAAACTGATCCATATGGATGGAAATGGTACCTAGCACTTTCTAGAGCAAGTGCTGTTCACTTGTTTTTGTCAGCTAATGGGATGATGAGACAAAAAAAGATTATTCACGTTGTGTAGTATCTTAGTGTGATTCGTTCCAATAGGCTTGCTTACAAATCTAGTTTCTATTCAATTGTGACAGAAAAACTGGAACTCAATTTATACAGCTGAAATAGCAAAATGTTGCTTTAGAATGAAGAGTGGAGTCTGCTGAAAGACGTTAGAATAAGGTAAAATAGCACATAGTTAATATTTCCATACTTATCTTGTCTCCTGTACAATGTGGTCCATTTTGTCATTTTTTCAGTGGTAAATTATTTCTGCTTTGTAGTTCAGAAATTAGTAGTGAGAGAAAAAATGAAGCTTTAAAACCTGACGTCTCAGCGTGTTCCGAGAAGATGACTAAAATGTCAACTGATTTGCCAGCTATTAAGGCACAACTGCAGATTTCCATTAACACATTTATCTGCCGTAGTGGAGCTGGTTCAAAGTCTGCTTCAAAAGAAGAAAGAGAAGATTCAGAGTAGGTCACTGCCTAAACACAGGGATTAAATTAACTAGAACAAGAGAAATTCACAGCTTCTTCCGGAAAGCTTACTACTCTGCCTCACATACTTCATTCCCATTGTTTGGGTCTATGGGTCTTAATGCAAATTATTTCTTGGTTTCTTGCTGTTTTCTCTGTTGGTTTCTGAAAGTATATTCTTTCAGAAGTGATCAGCTTGTAAGGAGGAAATTATTTATTTTGCCAGGTGGAGAGAGCAACAAATGAAAGTGCAGTAATTTAGGAGTTAGATTTCACGCAAATTTTCATTTGTTCAGTTCTTTCACTTTATAAAACTTGATTTTAGAGTTACTTAACCCCGCCCAAACATCTGCAATAACAGTGGTGTCCTTAAAAATTATTCAGGTCAGATAAGGGAAGAAAGAAAATGTCTTCCACAAAGCTTCAAGATTTTAGCTTGCAAACCCTTTCAGTTAAACCCTTGGGTACAGACTGTGCCTTCCCATCTGTATTCTGGTGGCTCCAAGAGGGCTCCCTGCTTTGAGTGTGCAATGGGGGCAAGCTGGGCACATCTTAGGGGCTGCAGTAGCTCTTTGCCTTTGTGTATCATGAATGCTTGTCATCCTCCTTGCTGCTCCATAGAGTTCCACCTGGTTTCCTTGGTGTGGGTGATGGAGATGAGCATTGACACAACCTCTGTATTGGACCAGAATACAGCACAGCATATGGATACAAGCCTTGGAGCAGATCAGAAACAGCACTTGCACTCGATGGTCTTCAAGGTCTTTGCCAGCCTAAAAGATTCTATGATTCCACTTGAGTCTCCATGAGCAGTTGACTGGCAGATGAGCATCCTGAGAAGGCTCACTCAGGTAGCAAGCAAGGATTCATCTCTCCTGCTAGAAGGTCTGATTCAGATTTTGGGAGAGTCACAGAAGAGCAGAGACTGTGCATGAGAACAGAGAATGAGGGGAGCACTTCAACCACCTGAGAAGCATGCAGGGATAGGGAGTGGATTGTGTTATAAAGGCAAAATTAGCTATTTTCCCAAGAGAGGGAGGAAGAGCACAGGAATTAAGATCCATAGCGGTCATCCTGCTCTCCTCAGTTGGTTGAACATTCCCAGTTGGTTGACGTTGTGACCAGTATACTTTGACACCTGAATTTGCTCGTAACTTACTACCTGATGTCAAGGAGGAGTATGTGCACAGAAGGAAAGAATCATGGAAGAGTTTATTTCAAAGATTGTCTGGGAAGATAAAAAGAACAAGACAATGGACAAAGCACTCTTCCTAAATTTACATATAAATCTTGAATTAATGCTTTGAATCCAATCTTCAGCTACAGGGAAAGGTGTGGTCACTTTTCCTTGGCAGTGGTTAGTGTCCTGTATAATTCAGTGCTAGGCTTTGGATGTTTGTGCTGTTACACACACATGTATACTCTGGCAATAAGCCATTGTCACTCACTCAGCAGTGAGGGTCAAAATGTTGGTCAGCTCCTCCTTCCCTGTGCACTCTGTCCTGTCAGTGACACAGAGCTCCTGGGGAAAATTGATCATGCTAACAAAATTGGAATTGCAGCACTGTGGATGAAGGGAATGAGCTGGGATTTCGCATGCAGCTTTCATTCTAGCACTTCCCATTTTGCATTGCTTAGGTTTATCACTTTGTTACTTTGATAACAGTAGGTCTTTTGTTCAAAGAAGTCCTAGGAAGAAGCCCATTATTTCATACGTATCTCTAGCAAAGTGTCTGTCCCTTGGTTCTTCAGCACCATTGCCCAGCCAGGACCATGGCTCTTGCTGCATTTATTGGGAGCAAGGCTCTTACCCTATATGAATAGAGGGAAATGTCAGGTAAGAAACTGGGGCATACATTGTGCCAGGACATTATCAGGACATTATCAGAGAAAATCAAAATTGGCACTCTCTGCCTGATCTTGGAGCCTGGCTTTTTCCATGAATATCTGTGGCACAAGCTTATCCTTTTGTTAGACTATTCTTGTTCCTGGGTTATTTTGGTAGATTAATTACTGATAAACATTTGAATTTTCAGAAGTCTTTCTGCCAAGTAAGAATGAGTTTACGAAGATGCTTCTCTTCCAGACAGTCCTTCTCCAGATGAACTGTAATGGGGTATTATAAAGCGAAGGTTTCAGAGTTTTTGTTTGGGTTTTGTTTGGTTGGTTGGGTTTCTTTTTTTTTAGAAAAATTACAAGAATTGTAGGAAACACCAGAAAGCTAAGCATAGTAGATCCCTACTGCCCTTATAATTTAGCTTTCTACAACAGAAATGATCCCAAAAACTAAGAGTTACTTTCAGATTTAGCTAAAAGTCAAGAGCTGTTCCTGTTTTTCCATTCCTATATTAATGCATCTTTGATACAATCTGCTTATTCTGTGCAAATACTTGGAACTATGCTTTGTGCAAATACAGAGATGCCTTCGTCTCAGCCCTTGTGCTGTCTGCTACTGGAAGTATCCTACTTATTGAAGACAAAAATAAAGCTTAACACCAATGCAAAAAGAATGAACTTTATTGTAGCTTTTAAGCTTTTTTTTTACTTTGATGTTTACTCTTTGTCTATAGAAAAACATTGACTGGGAAAACTTAAATATAGCTGAAGTTATGGGAGGATGTTGCTGTTTCCCAGTGACAAATTACAATTTTTTTTAAGGTGAAACAGGGTAAATCTTGTTCAGAGGTTATTTACATGAGTCATGTATCTGGGTTTGCTTAAAAGTGAGGCTAAATACAAGATTTTCAAGTACAAATCTGATATGGTGCAATATGCACTACTGTACTTTGTGCTGGTGGGACTTTACCTCAGGCGGTGTGAGCAGTTTTGGGTGCCTCAATATAAGAAGGATATAAAGCTCTTAAAGAGTGCCCAAAGGAGAGCTACGAAGATGGTTAAGGGCCTTGAGGGGAAGCTGTATGAGGAGCAGCTGAGGACACTTGGGCTGTTCAGCCTGGAGGAGACTGAGGGGGGACCTTGTTGAGGTCTTCAGCATCCTAACAAGGGGAAGTGGAGAGGCAGACACTGATCTCTGCTCTGTGGTGAACAGTGACAGGGCCCAAGGAAATGGCCTGAAGTTGTGTCAGGGGAGGTTTAGGTTGGATATTAAGGAAAGGTTTTTCTCCCAGAGGGTGGTTGGGCACTGGAAGAGGCTCCCCAGGGAAGTGGTGACAGCACCAAGGCTGACAGAGCTCAAGAAGTGTTTGGACAATGCTCTCACATACATGGTGTGACTCGTGGGTTCTGCACAGGGCCAGGAGTTGGACTCCATGACCCTCAATGATCCCTTCTGGCTCAGCGTGTTGTGCGATTGTCAAATTTTCCAGCAAAATAATGACTTTTGTTGATTTCTAAACAATCTAGATAATGCCTGGTAGTTTTTATTACTTTAGTATCCTTCAGTCATTCTTACTTAACAAAATAAATTTTCCTACTTTTCTTCTCCAGTGATAAATTTCTATATTGGAAAAACTTGATTTTGGTTTTTTTAAAGAGGTGGTTATATTTAGAAACCTTCTACTGTCCCTAAATAAACATACTGGAGTTCAGCTGCAGCTGACAAGTGAGTGTGTTAATCCCTCATCTTGAATAAACTTTAGAGAGTCTTAGTAGTTGAAAGTTATAATTATTTTTCCTTTTTAGGAGAAAGATGTATCTTTCTCAGACGAAGAACTGGAAGGAGCAGACTCTCTCTTTCCATACACCCTTATAGGTTGTACTTAGGCACATTGTAGTGAAGAGTGGCTATGAGATCCTCTCATATATGGCCTCTCGAGGTTAACTTAGAGGATCAAAAAAATTTCCAGCTGCTTCTTGCCAGTAAAAATGGGAATTTGAAACGTTTTTTTTTTTAATTTAATAGCTCAAATTACAAAAAACCCCACACCCCACAATTGGTCCATTAGTATGAAATAGTTAAGAAAGTATCCTTCAAACAGATCCTGGCTTTAACAGAGAGGCCTGATGGTACAGTCATTAAAGTAGAGAATATTTTTCTAGAACCTATTGGGAATCTTCAGTGTTTTGGAGAGTTTCACAGACCATGGGAAGATGGCATAGATTCCCATGAACTGTGTGCTATTTGCAATTTAAATTAGAGCAAAGGATTTCAGTGGTGCCAGTGTTGTCACCATGAATCCTCTCAGACAAAAATCTCCAATCCTCCATCAGCATATGCATGATGTGCTGTGTTGTTTTCCTGGGGCTTTGATATTCATTACTGTACTCTGAACAGTCTCATGCTTTTATTTTTCAGGCCAGAAGGTGTGCTATGGTGCCTTCAAGCGTTCATGTTACAAATTAGCCTATTTCCAGGACTTGTCTAGACGTGTGGGCTTCCAGGAGGCCCGCCAGGCTTGTGAAATCGATGGTGGGGCTTTACTGAGCTTGGAAAGTGAAGCTGAGCAGCAGCTAATAGAAAACATGCTGCAAAACCTCACCAAATCAGCCTCTGGGATTTCTGATGGTGATTTCTGGATTGGGCTGTGGAGAAGTGGTGACGGAATGGCCACGTCGAGTGCTTGCCCCGACCTCTACCAGTGGGCTGATGGAAGTATGTCACCATTCAGGTAAGTGTGTGAAACTGCTTATTGAGAAGGTTTCATGGAAAGAAATGGAGCCTGAAATGCCAAGTCTTGCTTGAAGGCATGAAGTTTGTAGCATCTCCCCCTTGACTTCTCCAGATAAAGGGTAGCTGGCAATCGGGGTTTTGAGTTTGAAGCTATGACAGGATGGCATGGTGTGGCTTCAGTCTATAAATTTCTTTGCTCCCACCCACAGAGTTTGCCTCTGCATGGCGTTTGGAGGTTCTGCCGCACACACAATGTTTAGGGTGTGGTCTGAAAGCAGGCAGGTAAATTCTGCAAGGCTCTGGCAACTTCAAATCAGGGAGCCAGCCACCAAATAAATTATTGTGAGGTGCTTAGTGTAAATTGTTCTGTTTCTGTCCTTTTTGAAAAGCCTTTAACTTACTGATGAAGCCAAAGGCCAGAGTAGCGGCAACTCAGAGAGCTCAGGACAAGGGGACAGATAAGAGTCTAATAGGGGGGAAAGCAGAGCAGTAGGCTGTTATTTCTGCAGAGGTGCTTTGATAGGAATTTTTTTAAGACTCAGAGATGTGGAGCTTGGGCCTTAAACTGCTTTCACAGAAGGGTTGTGGGAAATACAGGCTGTCTTTGAAGAGGATGGGACTGTTGGGGTTGATATTTCTTCATTGATGTAAACTCCTATCTTTGGCAAACTCTTTTCTTTGTCATCCTGATGAACATTTTCTTCAAAAACTAGAAATTGGTATACAGATGAGCCTTCCTGTGGAAGTGAAGCCTGTGTGGTGATGTATCATCAGCCAACTGCAAACCCTGGTCTGGGAGGACCGTACCTTTATCAATGGAATGATGATAGATGCAACATGAAGCACAATTTTATCTGCAAATATGCCCCAGGTAGGTGAAACTAGAGTTACGTTTTCACATGTGGGACATTGTCTTAGAAAAACAGTTGCCTCTTGGTTTATGAGGGAATCTTTAAGTGTCTTTTGGGCTGTGGTACTGGTTCCTTTGGTGTGTGCCTGAGCTGGCATTAACAAGGGATGTAATATGTTGATAACAACTATTAAAATAAAATTTTAACACATTTTAAAAACCTGTTTATATCTAATAAGAATGTTTTCGAAGTTAGCTTCACTATCATGCATTCCCAGGTTTGTTTTGATGTAATTAATTTCCTAGCTATTTTTTCTACACAAAGTGTTTTAAGTGGACATTTTCTACTTTCCAGGTAGGATGACCAAGACATCTCTTGGTCCTCCTGCAAAAAATACTGCACTGTCCTTGTAGTTGCTGCCCTGCCATTTTATACAAACTTATGTGTGGTGGTTGTTTCAAAAATTATGGCTTGAAGAATGAAGTCCAGAACAGCAGGAAAAAATTCTGCATTCATGCGTGTAGCCGTAGAGATATGAAAAGCAGATGCATGCTAGTTGAGATGGTGACAGAAAAAACAGATCCTAGGCAATTTGGCTGTACTTCCAGACATGACATAAGTTCTGTATATGTCAATAGAGGAAAACTGATCTATAAACTAGAACATGGTGCAAAACCAGAAAGGATGTGAAAAGTAAGCTTTCCAGTTTGAGCCTGTGACATTTTCTATTCTTGATGGTACTTACAGTAAACGAAAACATGTTTTTCAGCAGGATCGTGCAAATGTTTTCAAATCATTTTTGGTGTGTCTTTTCAAAAACTAAGCTGAAAGTCAGAATGCATATGAAATGATGGATTGATTTAATATATTAATTAATAAAATCTCAGGAAGTGGGCCCATGGGAATATTATGAGGTTTGACAAGACCAAATGCTGGTGCTGCAGCTGGGTCAGGGCAGCCCCTGGTACCAATCCAGGCTGGGATTGAACAGCCCCAGAGCAGCCCTGGGAGAAGGACTGGGGGGGGCGGGTGGGTGAGAGGCTGGACATGCCCCGGCCGTGTGCTCTGGGAGCCCAGAACCCCCCGTGTGCTGGGCTGCATCCAAAGCCCCGTGGGCAGCAGGGCAGGGAGGGGATTCTGCCCCTCTGCCCCGCTCTGCTGAGACCCCACCTGCAGTGCTGCATCCAGCTCTGGGGTCCCAGCACAGGAAGGACAGGGACCTGCTGGAGCCAGGCCAGAGGAGGCCACCAAGGTGATCAGAGGGATGGAGCAGCTCTGCTGTGAGGAAAGGTTGAGAAAACCAGGTTTGTTCAGTCTGGAGAAGAGAAGGCTTTGGGGTGACCTAATTGTGGTCTTCCAGTACCTGAAGGAGCCCACAAGAAAGTTGGAGAGAGACTATTTACAAGGGCCTGGAGTGACAGGACAAGGGACAATGGGTTCAAACAGACAGACAGTAGGCTTAGATTAGATAATAGGAAGAAATTATTTGCTGTGAGGGTGGTGGGACACTGGCACAGGTTTCCCAGTGAATCTGTGGCTGCCCCATCCCTGGAAGTGTTCAAGGCCAGGTTGGATGGAGCTCTGAGCAACCTGGTCTAGCATAAGGTGTCCCTGCCCATGGCAGGGGGATTGGAAAAAAGATATTATTTAAGGTCCCTTCCAACCTAAACCATTCTATGATTCTATGAAATCCTACTCTTAGCAACTATTTAATCCATATAACTCTGCAGTTTCCTACCTGCTTTTTCTATGCTGATAATCAAACAATAATCACTCTCTTTGTAGAGATCTGTCTATCTGTAGAGATCCAGGCTATTTTGTTCCTCTGGTTTTGGTCGATACAGAACTTTTTGCCTTCCTGGTCTCTTAATGAGGAAATTAATGGCAATTAATATTGCAAGCAAATATTAAATATTTGTAAGAGTTGATATACCAACATATTTTACAGCCACCCCCTAAATCTGTTCCTGCTTTTAAAATTGTTAGCGGATATCACTACTTTATGATGATCAGTAATCATCATAGGCCCTTCAAGAAAATGCGACAAATGCGATTTTATCACTTTTAGAACTGTTTGAATTATTTTGAAGTAATGTAACAAAATAAAAATGTTTTATGTTGTTAAAAACTCAACATTTTTATGTCAGAAATTGCAGGCTTTATTAAAAAGATTGGATTCCAGGTATATTTAATAGCTTTAAAAGCAAACAAATTTAAATTAGATAATGATTCTGTAATAGTGAACTACTTACTATTCTTGTTGAGATGTGATAAAGAATTGTTTTTTCTATTGCTTTTACCGTCTGAAAAAATGTTGGGTATTTTGGATTGGCAGAAAATAAAGTGATACCAGTAACAGTGAAAATACCTTTATATTTCTTTTTCTAGGTAGAAATGGGTTATTAGTTTATAATGAGGCATATAAGGCAAACAATGTATAGGTATGTTATTGTTAGTATCAACATTGTTATGCAGCTAAATACATGCTACTGAATTGTAGCTATTTATTTTTCAAACTGTTGTAATTGTGCTCTTTAGCAAAACAGGCTATTCTCCAGAAATGTATTTTTCTGTCACTTGGAGGAAAGGAGAAGATGCATAAATGTATATAAATAGATATACCACGTTTCTTTCACTGCCTGGAGAAAGTACCACAATATTTCTAAGAAAATTACATTTGTTATCTCAAACCAAGTGAGACTTACAAATGACCTTTTTTCCCCCTCAAATCACCGTAATGGCTTCAATGTCAGCTCTTAGCAATACAAAATACATCCATTTCACCACGAGTATTAAAGTGCCAGATGTCTATTAAATTTCAGCTTGTTATCCGAGTATGTTGTTTTCACAACTTTCCTGTCTGTATCCGATACACGGAGTGCGACACCAGCCACAGGCCAGAGCAGGTTGTAGGGGACCGTGATGAAGTTGCATCTAATTGTATCAGCAGCAAGTCCAGGGCAGTGCTCATTAGGCAGCCTTGCTCAAGCAGCAACTACATTTCTGGTAGACACTTTTACTTTTCCAAGCCCTTTTTACAGTGCCTCTCTTGACAGAATTTACTGTTGCAATGTTCAGTCTGGCTTTGGGTCATATTGATCATTCAGCGATCCTAAATTTAATTACAGGTTGGTAATTGCAACCACATTTAATTCCTGTCCAGCTCCTGTAGGTTTGATTATGCAATCAAATTAAAAACTCATCTCCTTTTCTGCTGTCAAGAGACAGCAGCTCACTTCTTTGGGGTATCTAGGCATCTGTCTTTATGTATGGCTAAATGTAGCTATTTTTTACCACAGCAGGTGAAATAATTGCTTTTTTCTAGTAGGTTTTATCACTGCTTTGATTTCTCCCAGCAGTTTGTATTTATCAAGACACTCAGAACTGTAGTCTCATAGCACTATTAAGTTAGTATAACCTTATGATAGAGAGAACTTACATTGTTTTAGAATTGTCTGCACAAATGAAGCTTTGAGTATGTTAGGAGCTTTCTTGAGCACAAGAAGTTAGGGTGTTCAGTGGCTTAGCCATTAACCATTAGCCATTAAGTCAGAGGCCACCAAGAATTGGAACTAGAGTAAACTATAGCCCTCTTCTCAGGAGCAAAAAAGTATGAACTACAGGTGATTTGACACTAGTTTGCAAATAGTCTTTGGCAAGAAGATGAAATGCTGAAGAATTAAGCAATTATTGTTTGGGGGAATGTATCTGCTTCTGTGATTCTGCATGAAAAATAATGAAAAAATCTGTTTTATTGCACACATTTTTCATTCTTCAACAATCAATTTCAAATATTGATTTAACAGATAATGTCTTAGAAAAAGAATTAGGAGACAGAGCGGAGCCAGAATACGGTAAGATATTTTTACACGTTAAATTCAGTTGCATTGGTAAATACATAATTGTAAGGACAGCTTACAAGATCCTCCAAAATTACTCAAGTTTAACAGGCACAGTTAAGAACTGGAAAGCAGGAAAAATTAATCCTTCAGAGAGCAGCAGCTACAGATATATGGCTCCTGTTCATAATAGCACTGCTTATAATTCTTGTTCCAGATGTAATTCCAATTTCGCAATAAAATCCTGTTTACATGTATGTTTAATAAATCATAAAAGTGTTCATTTTCCCAATATAAATTTAAATGTAATTACTGGTAATTTATTTAACAACACAATAGCCATATTTTTTACTATTTTCCTAAAATGTCTGATCTCCTTTTCAGATATTTTTCCAACAGTGCCAGCAGGAAATCCTTATGACACAAGCAAACCAGAAGATCAGTATCATATTATTGCTACTGAAACAGGTAATGTGTTCATATGAATTTAGTGTTCTGCTAAAAATATTAGCAGTGGAATTAAATTAATGTTTGTTTCTATTTTTGTCAATAGGAAGAAACAGTCTGTTTCTCTGGGAAGTGCCCTGAAAATACATGTATTTGAATAGCATTTTAAGAGTCTTAGTCCTCTTAGTTACTGTGGAAACAAATTGTTTCCTTGTCTCACCAAACTTAGAGTAAACACTGTGTCCATAGCTTCCCCAAGGATCCCGTGTTTTAAGGAAAACCACATGCTAAGAGGAGTTCAGTGCCTTGCTGAGGTTCCCAGTAGAGATGACACTTGGTATTTGGGAAGTGGATACCTACTACCCAGGTTCTGCAGTGCCCCTGGCTGCTTCATTCAGCAGTTTATCTCCTGGTCAGAGTCCCGAGGCTCGTGAAGAGTTGTATCATTGCTTTAGTTCAAGGAACTGATCATGTCTAAGGATTTTACAGGATTGCACCATGGGATTATGGAAAGTGGGTGCTCTGTTGCCCCACTGGTTGTCTGGATTTGAGCCAGCTTCCTAATTGGTGTTTCCATTATTTGTAACCCCAGAGGAATTTATATATTGATGAACTGTGGTTTGAAATCAATAATGTCATTTAATACAAACTATGCAAAGACTCTCTCTCTAAAACTCAGACACAACCTGAATATTCGCATTTTTTCTTACTAGTGAAAAATATTTTCAAAATAGGGCAATAGGTATGAAACTCTCCACAATTTGTACATTAAATGTATGCTAGTATAAAACCTGGGCATATAAACAAACTGGGAAACAGTACCCTTCTGGAAGCTGCAGCCATCCTCTATTGCAGACAGATAAGAGCCTCAGCTTGCACCATTTCCCACACCTTTTGTCCAGGGGCCTGCAGAGGAGCAGCTTTAGCTCTCCTCATTAGTCAAGGAGAAACTATGTGTGTCTTTTAAGGGGAAAGGGAAAGACGAGAGCCAGGCTCATTCCTCCTGTGGTCCTGCATGGGCAGGGAAGTCAGCATACAAAGACAACTGAGTTTACGGTTAAAATGGACTGTAAAAATAGGCTGTGAACTGAACTGTGTTAAAATACTTGAATTCTGAGTTATGAAATCATAAAATATCAGAATTGGAGACCTTAAGATATGTTTTGCACATAACTCAAGTGCTGTTTTATTCTTGATACTGCTGAGTTCTCTTTTAAGCTCTTCCTGTAGAAGGAATGTATGTGTTCTTTTGTGTAAGTTAATGCATTTCTATTATTTTACTGCAGATTTTTATTCACATGGTTAAAAGCATTTCAACATGGGAGACATTAACAAGAACTTTTTTCTTGTAGGTATCATTCCGAATCTAATTTATGTTGTAATACCCACTATACCACTACTGCTGTTGATACTGGTGGCTTTTGGGACTTGCTGCTTCCAGATGCTTCATAAAAGGTAAAATATACTCATCCATAGTGGTTTTAAAATGCAGAATTCATATTTCCATTGGCAAGCTATTCCTACTGAAAGACTGCTTACATCTGTCCCCAAGTATGCAAATAAGCATCTTTTCATCTATTAAATCCAAGTAGTTTACAGCTGTTACAGCTGAACATTCACCTTCAGGCTTTTCCACAACATGCTGAAATAATTCCAGGTCTCAAAGTGTGTTGCTGTTGGGACTCCACCTGTTTCTGAAGAAAGTCTCTTTGCAGACCACCTGCTAGGCAGGGCTGTTGTCAGCACTTTTATGTCACCTCTTCATTGTGATTACCACCTATAAAGGATCTGGGCTGTGGGAAATAATAGCGGGTTCCCTCACAGATACAGGGTGAACTCAAGGGCTCACTTTGTAACCTGAAGCACAGTTTGTTCCAAGGATCAGTCCAAGGGCCAGCAGCTGCTTAATGCTGTTCCACTGCACATACCATACCAACAACAGATGGACCACTAAGCAGAGAAACTGAAAATGAAAAGCAAAAATGTTCTTTGAGCCACACACCACTGACACATCCTTTGTACATCACGTATGTGCTAAAGAGGATGCACAAAGTAAATAGATATGTGTACATAGCTGTGGTATCAAGCAGCTGTTATGCAAAGAGGAAACATTTTGGCCTTTAAAATACAATGCACTTTGCTTCCTGCTTTAAAATTCTTTGGACTGTTCATTTTTCTCTAAATATAATATAGATATGTCAAGATATGACAGCATTTGGTTTTTTCTGAACTAGTCTTTCTGAAATTTTCAAATATAATTTTCATCCTTTAATTCAGGAAGTGTTTTCACGTTAATGTAATCCAGAAGTGTTTAAACTGGAATATGTTTTGTAGATAAATGCTATTTTGGTAAGATATTAACAGTAATAAACAGATTCATAAGCTGTTTTCCCTCCTGAAGAGCAGGAATACTTAAAAGGAATACGATATCTCTGTTTTAAGAAGTTAGAAAAAAAAATTCCTTCTTATTTATAGCTTTTACTTTTTCCTTATGGTTTTTACTTAATATTTCCTGCCAATAGCTGCCAATACCTTATTTCAGGTGAGAAAACACTTCACATGTGAAGACTGTCTCTGTCTGTATGAGTGAGTGTACAGTGATATTTGCAGTACTCCTTGGTACCATGTCTCATTGAAACAAGTACCCATAAAAAAAAGATGACATCTGCATAATAAACTAGATTGTGTTTTTATTTTATGCATTTTCTGTAAAGAAAAGGAAAATGTGCATTTTCCAGCCTGTCTTATGACAGGCAAATACAAGCCTGTGAAAAGTTATTTACAAACCTCAGCAGTGGGGCTGCACAAGGTTGGAAGCTGAAAGAAAGGAGTCGTAAAATAATGATATGTATAGCAGTAGCAGTTATATAGTAATTGAATTCTGGAACCCTTATTACAATGGCCCTGGATTTCTTGGTAAGTATGGTACATGTTTGTACCTTTCCTGGCAGGTCTTTCTCTTCTGAGAAAAGTTTCAGCCCTTGAATACTCCTGGGAAAACACTGAGAGATTCACGGCCCACTGAAATCAATAGAAACGGTAGTGTTGACTTCAGTGGGCTTTGATCAGGCCTTTGATGCTATAGCAGTTCATCCAGAAGGAATTCATCTGAACTTCCAAGACTTCAAAATTGCATGACACAGATATTGGAAATTCACCTTGGAAGATTGCCCTTTTTTCTGTTAGGTGATTAGTTTGATAGATGAAATGATACAAAAATCAAGGACAAAATGGTTTTGATGCAAAACAGGGTTCTCCTTTTCATTATTTGGCTGGTGTTGGTTTTTGTTCCCAGAGTGTCCGTTTTGAGTTGCATCAAAACTTGTAATTAGAGAAATTAAACCATTTTTAAAAATCATTTAGATTTAAAAAAAATCTCACCAAAAATGAAGTATTTTGTTTATCTGTTGAAACAAAACATTCTTTTCTAAAAAATATTTTCCTATCTATTTTCAATCTCCACTTATGACTGCCTTGAAAATCATTTTGGTTCATCAAAAATATGCAGTTCTTGGGCAAAAAGCAAATCAAAAAAAGAGACAATCACTTGAACTGATCATCTGGACACTGTAGAGCTTTAGGAAAGGGATTCTGTCCTGCTGGGGAAGGAGGGATCCCCAACTTTCCACATGACCCTGACTTCTCATTCTTTTTTAGGCTTCCACAACATGGTGACCTTTCCTCTGAAAGCCACAACCCATGGCCAACCAGGACATGCCTAGCTTGAAAGGTCATGACTAATTTTGCCTGGCATTGGGCTCTTGAAGGGTAGTAATAAGGCAAAGCAACACCTCGTCCCTGTAGCTAGCAGAAATGATCAGCTCATTCATGCTTAGATGCTCTCCCTTTCATTTCTTCCAGGGAAGCAAGGAGAAACTGCTTCAAAGACCCATCTCCATTATCATCTGAATGCCTTGCAGAAAGTTTAAATTCCAACCTGGTATATTTCTCAGTTTCTATGATTGCATTTGATGGTCAAAACACCAATATGCTCAAGCTATTTATTGCATCTTATCTTTGTCAGTAAAATCTGTTTCCTGAACCAGCTGTGAAAATCAGCGTAGGTTTGCTGAAGATAAGCCTATTTGATACAGCTCAAGTTCTGATCCAAGGTATTTAGAAATTGTTCCTGCTGTGTGGCAAGGACTGTCCATTCAAAACCCTTCATCATTAATTTATGAAATATGCCTGCTTTTTCTGGATTAATCCGGAAGGGAGTAGTGACTTCGTTTCTTTAAGAAGGAAGCGCTGGAACTACTTGATTCATTGCAATTGCTTTGTTTATAGCATTGTGGCCTGATCTAAAGTCCACTGAAGCCAAAGGGAGTCTTTTCAATTACTCCAATGGGCTCAGGTACATAATGCACTACTCTGTAGGACTTCAGAGGTAAGTCTGGAGGGATTGAAAACTGCTGTAGCATTCAGCACCCTCGAAGTACATTTCAAATCAACTCAGACTTGCTTGCATTTACACACCAGGAAAGGAGTAAAACTGAATGTATAGGACTGTTGGGACTCTTAGGTTTCCACCTGACAGAGTTATGTAGGGCTACTTCTGCTCCTCTGGTTTTTACTTAATTGGGAAAAAAACCATCAGTGTGAAATATTCTACCCAGAGATTGAAGCGTTTTCATTGAAATGCAGCTGCAATGACTCCTGAAGTGACTCCTATTTCAGTATACTGCAGTGCACTGTCATCTGCCAATCTAAATGAGGGAAGATGGTGTGTTGTGGCAGTTGTAGCCATGTGGAAAGACTGCCATAAACTTTCAGGGTGCCTCGGGGCTCCCTGGAAAAAATCAGAGTAAACACTTTAGCAGTATTGCAGAGCAAGTACTTTTGGAACCAGTTTTATCTTTTTTAATTGAAAAAATGCCCAACACAAAACCTACTATTGGCAGTTTTGACTGAAAACTAGCCCTGGGGAAGCTTTCTACCAGTCATTCATTGCCAGGAGTCTGACTCATGTGCCATCACTTCATCAGATGTCAGGTCAAGCCCTGAATGGAGAGGCTTGCTGCTGCACGGGTGCGCAGTGACCCCGTTGGCGTACACAGGGTGGGCAGGGGTGTGGTACCCCCTGGGGTGGGTGGGCTGCACCTTGGGCATGGATTCAGGAGGGGGGGTGTGTGCTCTGGTCCCCTCCCAGACGAGGAAATTGCTCAGCTCCCACCAGCCCTGGTCAAACTGAGTCCACAGCCTTCTCTGAAAAGACCACTCTGTATGAGAGGTGTGGTTGGATGGGAACTGGGAAAAAAAGTAAAATAAAATCCGTACAGGCCAGTTCAGTACAGTTCCTGGGAGGAGCACTGCTAAGCAGGGTGGTCTGGTATCTTTGGTAACAGTGCCACTGTGGATGGGGAACCCACGTTGAGAAAGCACCAAATGTGGCCTTGAGATCCGGGGATGAAACGCTCAGGTCTGATCACAAAGCTGAATCAGGGCTGCAAAGGCACACATGCACTGAAAATAGTTTATATTTTTATTTTTCAGTAAAGGAAGAACAAAAACCAGTCCAAACCAGTCCACACTATGGATTTCAAAGACGCCTAGGAAGGACAGTAGCATGGAGGTATAATGATTTACTGACTGAAAACAAAGCAAAAATAACATTTTGCAGTGAGGCTGTATTGTAATGTCGTCAAAGAACATTAGCTTGGAATGGCTTGAAAATGCAAAGGATCTACAAGAATGAACTGTAAGCTCCCCCTGGAGGCAAATGTTCAAATCATTTTTATATAATGTTTGTTTATTAATTCAGTAACAAAATATGCCATGCTAAATAAAGGGTATGTGTTTATTTTGCTAAGAAATGTAAGTTAGCTAGTTGTGAGCAATGAAATGAACAGAGCATTTGAAGTTTTTATGGGGAAATATCCACAATGTATGTCAGTTTTAAGACCATTTGTAGCTAAACAAACCTCCTCTGTTTCTTTTAGTCTCTCATGCATTGTATCGTAGTCAATGTACAGTAAATGGAACTGACAATTTTACAGTGTAACAATTATTTATCTTTGCATAAAAGTTTGATACAAAACATTTGTTTAGTATTTATTTGCACATTTAACACAGTTTTTGAACCTTTATTAAATATTAACGTGGCTGCTGACAGAGACAGCCACCATGTTGTGACATCAACCTGATGTGGCAAAATTCAAGGATTCTTCAAAGTCCTTTGCTGTCATAGAATGAATTCATTTTGCCAGGGAATTACTATAACTTTTTGTCATATTGGCCCAAGGTTAACATAAATAACTTGGAATGTGATACCTCATTAATGGAGTGTCCTTTAAAGGCAGCTATTAGTTGTTACTTAAGTAAAATATTTTTTTGATGGAAAAAAAATCACAGTGGGCAAGAGTTTAGGATTAAAATTACTGTTTCAGTAAGTCTATGTAAAAAGACATTAAAGGTCATTTAAATATAGCTAATAGTTTGCTAGGAATAATGTAGTATTGGAACAAAGAGAAGACAAAGGTTTTTTCTTGGAAGTGGCACTAATAGATTGATTCCAACATTACTCAGACTATTATCTAGAAAAACATTAATTATATTAATTGATGGGTAGATTTAGAGGTAACTGTGGTGCATTCAAAGTTGTCTTTTAGAGTTATGATTAACATCATTAATGTCCATTCTCTTTGATTCCTTAAGAGCTTTCTGTGCCTTAAGAATGGTTGTGCCTGTCATTAGGAGCAGCCTAGGGTGGTGGCAGTAGCACTTGGGTTGATTTGTTGGTGACAATCTGGTGTCAGAGCAAAATGTTAAGGGATTGTACTGCTGTTGCAGCAAGAGTTCAAGAGCCTGAGTTCAACCTTGCTGGCTTTAACACAGATTCAGAACTACCCCTGGGTGGATGTTGGGGAGACTGACCGAAGCAGAACTGATGGGTTGCCAGCACAGTGCTGCCTGATGTTCAGATTTACGTCACTTCGGACACAAACGTGCCTCAATTTTTCTGAGTACGGAAAAAATATTTGAAAGTTCAATACCATTAATACTAATTGTGCAATTGGTTGCTGAAGCACTTTTGGAGGCATCTTAAAGCTGCTGTTAAGCAGTGGTTTTGCTTCCTTTTTAAGGAAACCTTCTCCTGTAGTTCAGGTTAAATATTGTTTGTTATTCCTACTTCAAATAATCTGTAGTTCCCCCAGTCAGTAGCAACTTCTTCCTTTGTTCAATTCCCTACTTCAGTTTCCTTTGCAGTGAGAAAATACTGTGATCCTACATGAACACCAAGACAAGAATTGTTTTAGTACTGACATAAATATTGTTTAATTCAGCTGAGGGGAAGAGATACCTCTGTCTTGGGAAAGAGTTGTAGTAAAAAGAACTTTGTTCATTTTTATGGTCTCGAAGGATTTACTCCCTTTAACTTAAGGATTAACAATTTCTTCATACTGCCAAAGGGCATGCAAAGTCACTATCAATATCATGGCTAATGGCAGCAGATTTTGAGGCAGCAATTAGGAGGATGCAAATACCTTCAGGAGTGTTTTTACAGAGTGAAAGTGATGGCTGGGCAGGCATCAGCACAGACCTCTCTCAAACTCTGTGTGAAGGCAGGAGGGGAAGTGGGATCCAGTGCTTCTGTTGTAGTGCACTCAGATTTTATGTAGAAATAAGAAATATTGGTTATTGGGACAAAATATTTCCATATTTATCACCATATCCATCCTCTCTTTCAAAGCATCTTGGAACTGACTCAATTGCAAATAATCTGTTTTGCTCAAGTGTCTTAACATAGTATTGACTGGTTTCTCCACAGGTTAATTCATAGGCAGCTGAAGCCATGGATGTTGACCAAAGGCTGGAATGTGATTGACTAAGGTTATGTTAGTTTTGCCTAGGTAATAATTAGTTGAAATAAAATGGCTTTTTAAATTAAAATAGTTTATATGATATATCTTTTTATGCCAGGGTTTATGATAGAACTCTTTTCAGTCTGATGAGGTGGTTTATCAATGTATATCTCAAAATACATTTATGCTTTGCATTTTGGAAAGCAAGAAAATCCACGCAAATAAAAATATCATACTATATTCCTGAGAAACACATTTTCTAGTGACTGGATCTGCTTTCAGTTGGCTTTTGTATTTCATTAACAGACTGAAACACAATGTACAATAATGATGTATGGTAAATAATGCAAAAATCAGGTCATATTTTACTTAAGCATTTTAAGGGAATTGCTTCATCCAAATCAATTTGTGCTGATAGCAAAATGCTCTACTTTTCAGAATGGTCCACTATGAAAGACAGAATTTGCAACTTGAATACTTTAATGTTAAAAAACTGTGTGTTTCATATGAGAGACTGTTTCTAAAACACCTTCTTACCTTCTCTCTGTCATAATTATGTTTATCTGTGTTGTTTGTGATCACAGATGTCTTGATAAAGCTACAGATCTTGGTCTGTACCTAGTTGTCTAATGCTCACAAAGACCTTGAAACAGTTTGGGACTTGTTTTTTTTATCAGTGACTGCCAACCTGTGTTTGCAAGCATTTCGTACCTGCGTTTAGGGTTGCAAGAACCTAATCCAGGAGCTTCATACAACAATCATACACCTGTATGTATATGTGTGGATACACTCACACAGTAAGTGAGAATGCATTTTGTATTTTTGGTACCATGGAATGATGAATACACTAAATTCCTACACTAGTCTGAACACAGAAATAAAGAAGTGCATCATATCACGCTAAGACACCGTAGAATTTAAGACATTTGAACAAGTAGGGAATTATATTCTAATATAGAGACCTATTTTTAAAAGAGCTCAAGAAGATAAACCCCTCGTTTTAGTTTTCCTGTTCTTTCCCCTTTAGAATGCTGTAACGGGATACGCTGCTAGTTTTTATACAAAGCACAAAATCTGTATTAAAAACCCCCAGTACAGAAAAAACGTAATATAAGAACACCATTGTTCACGAGGAAGAGCTGGTACTCATTATTGCCAAGTGTTTTTAAAACCCGACTTTTTATGAGAGGAAGTTGCGGTATTGTGAGTCTGTGGTTGGGTGCGGACAAGCACATCGCTATAATTGTTTGAATAATTGCCAAACACTTGCCTAGAAAGAAAACTAAAAAGCTCTGTTCAATCCTTTTTTAACTCTATTAATTCCAAACACATTACACAAGAGAGAACTTTTGGCTGACATTCAGTTCATTCATTAGAAAGCAGCATGATCCATGGTCAGCCTTCCTGTACAATCCATGAACCTCATTCCAGATCTTTTTGTAATAGGCAAGGCAGAGGAACTCCTGTGAGCCCAGTTTAAAGAGATAACATACATCTTGAGTTTGATATGCAGAGAGATTGCTGGGAAAAGTTGACTGTGCATTAATATGAAATTTCACACTGAAAAACACAATGTAAAAACATAAACCGGATAATATTTCACCTGATATTAACAATTTTGATTCTTTTCCACTAAAGCATTTACAGTTTGAAAACTTTTTTTACTGTCCATGCTTTGTAAAGCCCTTCACTGTGCAGTTAATGCACTGATGTTCAAAGAATCTGTTCTCCTTAGATCCTATAGAAAACAAAAAGTAAAATGGCAAACTATTTATTAACAAAACCACAGCATCTCTTTCGAAATATTGTGCTCAGTTGGAAATGGGTGTTATTAACGAACAGAAGTTACCAATGTTTTCCTCAGCAAGATTTATTTATTCAGTTTTCTGTGAGACTGAAATGGCAGCCTAGTTTACATCATTATGCAATGTCTTACTTCCAACATTTGAATTCCATTTCTATGACTGAAAAATACCAAGCTAGTAGATGATTTTTTTGATCCAGTCCACAAACCTGCTGACTCGAACATACACTCCTGGTCGCTGGGGAAGTGCACACCCTTCCCCAAATGATATTACACCAACCAAAAACCACTTGTCCCCGTCTTCAAATGTCAGAGGGCCACCTGAATCCCCCTGCAATAAGAAATTCAAAAGTTAAAAGTGAACTGTGTCAACTCTGAAGCAGAGCCTGTTTATGATGTCTGTTTATTTTGTTCCTTAATTGTAGGTGCTGTACCCCTGTATGTCCTGGGTACCAAGAAGAGAGACCAATATGAAAATTTGAAATGATCCATTTCTTTTTTTCTTTATTGTCTAAATGATGTGAGCTTAAGCTCTCATCAGTTTTCCACTACAGGACTGGGCTTCAAGTGATTTTTTAAAATCTTATTCCTTTTATGTTTAGCCCTTCATATTTCACAAAGCCTGGGTAAATGTGGAGGATTCTTTTCAGTTGAATATATTCAGCCAAAACACAGTTCTATTTTCAGTCACCCCAGAGTTTCCGCAGTTTCAAATTTAGAGAACAAAATAACAAGATTGCCAGAAGAGAAGGTGTCCTTTCCTCTCACCTCATTTTCAGTAGTTTAGCAGATGTAGCATTGCAATAGAGACTGAATTTGATTTAGCTTGAGTGGGGATGACTCAGCCATGGGTATCTTGTTTTGATGAGAAAGAAAACAATGACTATTTTGCATTGTCTGTCGAGTTAATTGAACCAGTATTAATTATGTCTTCTCCAGACCCTGTGAATGGATCTTTACCAGAGAATTCTGCAAGGACTCAGCCATTAAAATACTTCTGCCCATAACTCTAGGGCATCCCAGAACATTAAAGGCTGTGACAGCAGCCTAAAGGGGGATGTGCTATCAGGACTCACTTGTTCATCTCTGCTCATGGCTGGCTGGTCACTGATCACAGTGCTGGTCTCTTGTACTCTGTATCAGCCTGTGGTGCTACGCGGTTTGTTTGGGTTTATTTTCAGGATAAGGGTCAGAATCAAGAAGGGAAAGAGGAAAGCCGTGAGGGGAAAGGACATTAGGCTTGAACACAGTCCTTGTTCTAGGCTAAACTGGGCAAAGTCAAGGCACCCGGTGAAGGCTCAGGTTGGGAGAGCAAGGCAATAGGAATTATGCGAGAGTGCTCCTCGTCAGGCTTGAGGAAGCCCAGCCAGTCGCCATGCAACAGGCTCCATATTGCTGTAAGAAAAACCATGTGGCAGCCAACTCTGAGTTCATCCTCAAAGAGAAGCAGTGAGTTATAAGGAGAGCTGGAATGGATAAAAACTAAACCCCCAGGAACATATATCAGTGCAGAAAGGCAGCCTCTCTGAAATACTGTGGTGTGCACTTAGGAAAGATCTCCAGAGTCTATAGATTCTGGGGAAAAGCAGCTTTGCTCTTTCTCCCTTAATGAAGCATTTCTGAGACTTCAGTCTATTTGGTATTTATTTCTCTGTTCTCTGCATTTCCCTAAGCATGTGCCTCTCTCCTTCATGGAATTACTCAGCAGGAATTATTCAAAGCCTACTGCAGAAAATTTCCAGCCCTCATATTTATCTCCCTCCATGGTTGTTTACGCCAAGATGACACACACAAAAAAATTAAACTTGTATCCTGATAAATTATTAAATGGGCAAAAATTTTGTGTGTAGAAATTACATTCATGGACAGGGATTGTTCTGGTTTTCATAAGTGGAGGATCAGGGAGCATTTTATTCAGTAACTAGATGTGGTTTATGCCAGCAGTGGAAATGAGTTGCTTCTACTTACCTGGCAGGAATCTATTCCTCCCATGTCATACCCTGCACAGAGCATATTCTCAGTAATATTGTATTTTGGCAACCATTGTTGGCATTTTTCATTGGAAATGAGAGGCACCTCTGCTTCTTGCAATATATTTGAAGGGGGACCTGATGAAAACACAAAGTACATTTACCTGTGTCATTAAATACGAACCTCCCACTGGGAACACGGATGGTTTTGTTCCTGTTCCAGCATGCTCGGCACACTCCTGAGCAGCAGGAATCCCTGCCTTACTGCTGTACTCTTCAGGCTTATGCCCCTGTAAGACTCACTGAGTAAAGAGGGCTCGTTAACTGAATCCTGGCTTTCATTTGTGTAATGGGACTGAATTTCATTATAGTTAAATCAGGATTACTAAAATCAATGAATATGAATTCACTGTGGGGAGATCTAAGGGTTGATTAAAGGCTTAGGAACATGATTTGTCCAGTGTTTCCTCACAAATCATTGTGTAACTTTGGTTATTTGAAGTGTTCATAAAAATTTCTTTTATTAATTCCTACCCAAAATGTTAAATGCAATTTGATGTAGAAGTCAATGTATTCAACTGTGGAAGTGAAATGGCATGTTTATTATTTCAGAGAGACTCCAAATCTGGAGCATATGACATACAAACAGAACATACATTTCACACTGCAGTCAGTTTTCTTGACTTTTAGGGAAAATCATTTGCACATTGTCAAAAAGACTAATCTTTCTCTTCCCCCACCCAGTATCTGGAACCAAGATGTTTGTATTTCATGTTGAGAAAAGTAGCCATCATAACTTCTAAGTGGATGTAATAAGCTTTCTCCATAGCCGAATGAACTTAGATATACTTGTTTTCTTCTAATAAATATGTTATAACTAACATTTTGCTTCAGAGAAGGAGCAGTGGAGTGGGATAGTTCCTAAATTTTCATATGGAAGAGTAGCTCTCTAAACTATTTGACCTAGCAGCTCCTGTGGAATAGGAACAAGCTTTCCCTCCCAGTCCCATGCCTGTCAGAGTTTTCCGAGCAGATGACCCACCTTCGTTCCTAATATTTCCCCAGCCAGCAATGGAGCAGTTAATTCCTGGTAAAAACTGTTGATTTTTTTCTGGTAGGCAGATAGGTTGTATGTAATCTGTGAAAGAGAAACCAGCAATCAATTTCAACCTCTTCCCTGTATTCAGGTTTTTATGAAGTCACATCAGGAATCATTCATTAATTCAAACCCACTTTTTGGCCAAGGTATCCAGGAAATACTGAGCGAACTCCCCACCACCCTCATATGCTTAGCACGGCTTTGCGTAATAGAATAAATGGCTTTTCTGGGTGAATAAAAACTCACCTGTATATTGCACTTTGTGTTGAAGGTGCATCAGAGCAATATCACTGTCTTTTGTTTGCTTCATGTAATGAGGGTTCATAACTACTCTGTCGATGTTTCGCACCACTGCTGAAGGCTGTGCCGGATCTGACTGAACGTACAAGCCAAGAACCGCTTGCCAGCGAGATGGCTTTAATTGTCTCCTACAAGTTGCAAGGAGTACTCACAATTAGGAGTGATTCATGAGAGTTTTGAAAAGCACGTATTAGATAAAATGCTGATATTTAGCCTCGTGATAATCCATAGCATTTGCATGTTTTGTCGAATAAATAGGACACAGTAGATGTGCGTAGAGTTCTGTGAGAGTATCACTGTCTTAAACATCCACGCTGCAGATATACGTTGCTGATTTTTTTATGGTGAGCTTATAATGCATTATTTATAATGGATTAATCAGATGGTGGTGCAGAGGAGGAAAATACATTAACTAAATTACCATGGCTTTTTAAGCACTGTGGAGAATACTGCTGACTGCCCAGCAGGCAATTAATATTGGTCCCAGTAAGAAAATGGTAATGGAATGTCTAAAGAATAACAGGTCTGAGATGTTGTTGGAAATGCTGCAGCTCATAGAAAACTGGTCTCTTAGTTTTTTAATCTAAATCAAAAAAGATATGCTAAGACAAAATATGGCATAATCTGCATTTTTTTTTCCTGTTCTACACATGCAGGTTTGAGGCTGTATTTGTCAGAGAAGTTAAATATATGCTATTTTTTAATCAATCACTTTATGGTTTAAAAAGTACCTTTTCAGCCTGATTGTTGGACTGAATTGGTTTCTACTTCTCTTTTGGTTTGACATCAAGATGTTCTTTTGTTCTAAACTAGGTGGTTTTAAGTTAAATGTTTGGAAGGTGTGAAACTGCAAGCTTCAATTTAGGAAAATTCTAGCAAAGGCAAGATGATAAAATTAGATTTAGGTTAAAATAGAAAGGTGATCCAAGTGAAAAGGAAGTATCAAGACAATTGTGGATTTATTGTGTGGAAACTTAAGAGGGCTTGTTCCCTTTCATTTCAGTGACTTTGTGTGGAATGTAGCTCCTGTCAAGCCATGAGGCAGCATTAAGATTTTGGCAGTCTCCACTGCCTTACTATTTAGCTACTTGTAATGAAAGCTCTACTGTATTTTGATTTTTTTTTTTTGCCATTACAATTTCTATGTGTCTTTTACAACACTTGTTCTTATTGTAGATATTATGAAAGCAAACCCTAGAAAATATTTAAATATGCATCCCTTCTTTGAATGGTACAAATAACACCATCAAGGGGATATCCAATATTGCCTAATCAATGCACATAAATCAAGATTAATTCCAGTGATGCACAGTAAATCTTGATCAATCCATGATAATATACAGCAGGAATGCTGGGTTTACTTTATGGGATATGATGTCACCCTTTATACCACTGGTAGGGATTCACCTAATTTATGGAGGCTCACAATAATTATGGATTAAATACCAATGCTCAGTATTAATACCATGTATTTAAAGTGCAATTCCTTATTGTTCAGGAAAGGCTGCTTAGTTTCCATGATTCTCTGCAATAAAGTAAGCACTGAGGATTTACCAGAAAGTAAAGGAGCTTTCAGCTGAGCCCACAAGGGATTCAAAACGTGGTAATTAAACTGCAAGTTAGTTGTTAATTTTTCATATCAGTGTCACACTTTGTTCATAATCTGCTGCCTCCTTAGTGAACTTGCACATAAAAGAACATTACCCATATACACAGTGCGCTGCTGTCACCAGCCACTCGTCACTGACAAGGGAAGCTCCACAAACAGGTTGGAAATTAAAATGGAGTGAAACTATCCAAGGCCAAGCCTCTCTTCTGGCATCACTTCCACCTACAATTCTTGTTCGATTATTCTGAGTTACCAGGTGTTTTCCACAAGCTAAGATAAAGCAAAATAAAATTAAAGAAAATAAAAAATAAAGGGGATGTAGCATATTTTATTAGACTAGTCAATGTTCTTGGAAAAAATCGGCTTTGTATAATCTGAACTGCTATTCAAAAACACTGTGGAAAAAAGTTTGGGTTTTTATAGCTGAAATCAAGATCCAACTGTCTAATATGGATTTAGATGTTTTCTTTCCTCGGACCTTCTGGAATTTTTATACATTTATTTTATATATGTTTTTGCTACAGGTCCATCTCTAGTGTACACTTAACACTGCAATCAAGTGAAGACTAAATTTTCCTGTGTTTATATCACCATGAGTATAGCATTTCTAGTCCATTCCCTAATCTTTCCATTCAATCTATAAAAATTGGGCTTTATGGTCTGGACAATTCCATCTTTCTGTGAAATATTCCTGGATTCTGTGTACTTACATTGAATGTTACATTGCAGATGAACCACCAGGTTGTCCAAACACTGTTCTCTAGAATGAAAGTGCAATTAAATCACAAGTATCTGCACATGAAGTAACTCTGACTGTCAAATAGATATACATACACACACAGGAATTTATATAATCTTATATATAAAAGTTAATTCCTTTAGCAGTATCAACCTGTTAAGTATAATAACTAATGCTACATGTTTAAATTGTATTTTAATTATAAATATACAACATTATATGCTATACAACATTAAATGTACACAGTCCTCTTCAATTGGTTCATATTATGGAAATATAAGTAGCCTCTTCTTGTCTTTTAGGGAAATGAGTCATCTGTCCGTGACAGATTTGCAATAAAGTTATAGCTGCCTACGGTATTTTTTCCTACCTTTTGAGACATTTTCGATACCTTACCACTAGAGATCAGTGTGGCCAAAGAATTTAAGAGGTTAGTTTTATATCCCTGTATCATTTTACTAAGAAAATAATGCTACTGTAAAATACATAGTTGCATATGCTAGGTTAGAAATTATTTAGCAGAGATATAAAGCCAGAGTCTGAAGAGCACAAGATCACAGATGAAAACTGCTCAAGCATTTCTGATACCCAGAGGTTTTAATATTATGTTCATAGCCTGTAATGAATCTGAAACACCTGGGACAGTGTATGTGCTAGAAATTCAAATCTGATACACACAGAAATACGAATGAGACGAAAATAGGAAACCAAATTCTTCCAGCAGTTTGTTTCCAGTGTGCGTTTCCACATTCCATTTTTAAATAGGAAAGGTGAAGGATACTTTAAACATGATAGGGAATGGTGTATCCCTCACTGTGTTTGCTCCAAAATTTGATATCTGCTGTGAGTGAGATGTGACCCAGTAATTTCCCAATGGCATAGTAGTAAAGGAAATAACGCGGGAACTGTAACTACCCACCACCTCTCCAATTAAACCTGCACTATAGGGAGGTGCAAATGAGATATTCCTCCAGCCCTGGATTGCCATTTTCCACTTCAAGCTAGGTACCTAATTTTAAAGCTGTAATTTAAAAAGTGGAAACCAATTTCTGTGACTGGTATTCAGATCTGTGTTGACTTCATAAGGCTGTCCCTTTGTAATCAGACAAACATCAGGCACAACCAGGAATGCATAAACCCCCAGGAAACCAATGCCATTTTCTGCATAAACTTTGTAACAACTAAATACCCTTTTCCACGATGGGTTTCAAAGGGTGGTCAGTGGTGCTGTATATTCAGTCTTTTATCTGATCCTATGCTTTGTCACAGGTAGATGCATAAACTACCCAAACTAACGACAAAAATGTCAGATTTATCCTTACAATTTTACATTTTCAGTGTAAAGGGAGTTGCCAGTCCCACCACAAGTATCTACTGGTTGCTTTAGTGGAAATTACTTCATTGGCCTCTGCTTTTTCTTCTTTGTGAAGCCAGCTCCCAGTAGGAAAAGTACTTCCTTGCCTGCACTTCAGCCCAGCAGTTCTCAGCTGCACCTTGGTCAGCACAGGAGAGGCCAAAAGGCACCAGGGGCATGTGCTGAACACTCTCCTCTGTGCCTCTCTGAGTGTCAGCTGTCAAGCAGCACGCCAGGCAGAAATCTGGAGTACTTAGGATATCTGTGAGCATGATCTTCACTTAGAACTGGCAAAAACAATTGTCCCTGTGGAATCTGTTCACATGTATCTAAAAGGCAGGATCTGGGGCTGTTGCAAAGCTATCCTGCCAAAAATCACATTACCCAAGGGCACCAGAGAATGCTTTTGCTGTCTCTGTCACTGCAGCTTTCAAACCCTATTACATGTGCCTTCCTTTGTTTCAGTGGTTCACTTGAACAAAAGTGAACAGTGTTCACTTGAACAAAAACCAAAGACAGTGTGAGAAATACATTTTATAATTAGATTACCAGTTAATGAATTCAGTTGCTTAAATTATCAAATCTGTGTGATCTTTCTATCGTTCGTTGTATGTACAAAATCCATGTGTGAATCTGTGATAGTGTCACCCTGCAAAATGATGCCCATCAGCTGTCCAGATGAAACACAGGAGAAGACACCTATTTCTGCAACAGAAATACAACTAACAAATGAATTTGTTCAATTTCCTCCTGCTTTAATCACTTTTACTGTTAAATAGGTATTAACAGAAGACACCTTTAAATCATTACTGCTCCTCAAGGTGTCTTGTGGCAATGCTGGTTTAGACATTCACTCAAGAAAAAAAGAAAAATAGCCTCCAATGGTATTCCATTAGTTTAAGATGCCTTAGATTCCATTAGTTTAAGTTTTTCACTGCCAGTGAGAATGATAAATGTTGGGGGTTAAGAGAGTAAAATTAGAACATAAAATGTAACTTTTAATTTTTTTTCCTGTAGATTAAATAATCGACCATAGGATATTAAGAAGTCTCTCCTGCTTTATTACTATGTGGTATGTTTATAAAGGGAAGCTGAAAGAACATAGGCTCTTGCTGTCCTCAACATGGTTTCAGCATTTTAGCAATTAGACAGTAATTTTCTGGCTCAGTATTTCTGGTATAAATCCAGAAACAATTGTACAGTAAACCCTCTTATAAGCAGAAAACAGTAATTGAAGTTATTCCAATTCTTTAAATTGATGATGGCAAGCCTTTCTCCTTGGGAGTTGTACTGTAAATCCCACAATTTCCTGAGGATGTAATCCTGGGCTAACATCAAGTTTTCATTTAATCTACAAGAAACCACCAGTTTGTAGCACCCTTTAGAATCACTTCAGCTGTTATTTGGACTGAGACAGGTTAGAATAGAATCAAATGTATTCTGAGGATCATGTCATCTAATAATTCACTTGTAAGCATGGAGACAAATCCAGAAGCCATTTTTTGAGTGGGTCTACTTTGTTTAAATATAGATACCTGCCTGTGGATGGCTTATTTTAGCATTCCTCACTGTATCCAAAGTCTGTATCAATAAAGTTCAAGGATTATAGAGTGTGACTCATCATCATATTTTAAGAGATGCCTTGCTGGGTCACATTTTGGAGTGCTTGTTTTTCTCTGCTGATTGCAGAAACAACCTACTGTGACAACTATGCAATAACTATGGGTGAATGTCACTCCATCTTAATTCTTCTATATTATGCAGAGGTAGTCTTAATTCTACTATATTATGTAGTCATAATTTAGAGATTTCAAGATAAGAAATATTTTGCTAAAACAACATAACATTTCCACAGTGGACGGATGAAGACTTCAATTAATTTGAGCTATATATTAGTGCATAAAACATCACCACCATACTTACAGCCATTGTTTGCATGAGGAAGAAACCTTACTGTACCCACCTTTTTGTGAAAATTAGGCTGTGGTTACCTCCTTTGGTGATGGTGACAAATGGGCCATCTCCAGTGAATAATACAGCTGATGACATATTTGCATCCCTGGGGCAAAAAGACAGGCATATTTTTAGCTATTTACCCTGTTCCACCAGTGGAGCAATAGCTGGGAAATGATTATGCTGGTAGAATAAATACCAGGTTTTTTTTCTTCCCCAAAATAATGACCTTTTAGCAGGAGATTTTTGAGGCTTGAAACTCATTCGGATTAAAATGTGACTCACTTACTTCCAGCCTTACATCTTGTTCTAAGATCTCTAATGCTACAATAATATTGAAAGAGATATTAATTAATTCTTTTGACAGCAGTAAATACTAATTTTGGCTTTTCTGTGCCACAATGAAGGGTTTGCAATAGCAGTTCTTAAATGTATGGAGCTAAAACTTAGTATGCCAAACAGGGTAGTA
This sequence comes from Machaerirhynchus nigripectus, assembly GCA_013397975.1. NCBI lineage: Eukaryota > Metazoa > Chordata > Aves > Passeriformes > Dicruridae > Machaerirhynchus > Machaerirhynchus nigripectus. The sequence continues at coordinate 152,355 of VZRQ01000912.1, forward strand.
ATAGCTGAACCTTGGGGTATCGCAGTCTTGGTTTTTTGAGGGGTGCAGTTACATTAATAACATACTGTCTAGAAAGGAAATTAAATTATATTTTGTATCAGGAAGAATGTAATGCAGGATAAAAAAAAAAAGTGAAATTTCACCTCATAGATCTGTTGAAATCAAAGTAGCTGTGGAATAAGTCAGTAGTGTCATGTTTGCTCTTGAGCAGGAGTGGGGTGTATTCATAGAATCACAGAATCACAGAACAGTTTGGGTTGGATGGGACCCTTAAAGGTCATCTAGTTAATTCAAAGGCATCAATTAGTCTATTCTTCAACTTTTTTTTTTTCTTTGGTAGCAATGGCTTTTTGAACTAAGAATTCCGTGTACTGTTGGTGAAGTAAATTGTTTTGGTGTTTAGAACCCATATCCAAATTTTCTTGTTAGCCCATTCTGCATCATATACTTTGTGATACTTCGTATGACCAGTTTGGAACACATATCCATGAAACATATTTGCTTTCCCTTGAGGAAACATGGGGAAAAAAGATTGCTGTGGTTAGACTGCATAATTTTTTGGGGGGTGACAGCCTCCCATCTGGCCCTTTAACCTTACACATCTCAGGAGCAAGAAGAGAACCATTTGTGCAGGTTTAATACACAGGGAACACTTGTACCACCCCTCCTCCTAAAATGCAGTAAATCTCACTCTCCTGGGAAGGACGAAGTCTGGAATCTGCCTACAAATCTGCTGTGTGTGGAGTAAAGAGGTGTTCAACAACCCTGCTCTGCCACCACGAGAGTTGTATGATCCACCTGCTGGGAAAGTCACTACTGCTGCATTTCTCAGCCTGGAAGTGCCTTTTAGACAGTCTGAGAGAGCAGTAAAGTGCCAAGCCAGGTAGGCAGAGTCAAATTCTATGATGAAGAACTTTGCTGAGAGCAGCAAAGTATTCCCAGGAACTCATTTCCTTCTGAAGAATGTTGAAAGTTCATGAAGAAAATATAACGAAGGGCTTTAGAGTAAAGCCTAAATTCTGTCTTGTTGGACTTTTGGGTGTGACAAAATTTCCAGGTCTACCCCCATTCCAGGGTACAATTCAGCAAAGACCCAGCTGGCTCTGGTCCCAGGGAAACAGGATTGTTTTTCATCTCCCAGTGGAATGGTGAAAAGCTCAGTGCATGATTTTCTTGGTTCCAGGAAATAAGATGCTGATAACACTCAGATTTTAGCAGTGCTGTCAGATGATGATGATGCACACGGATACAAGAGCAAGCTGAGAAAAAGATTATTTTCAGGTTTCTCCAGAGCATCACTTTGTTCATATTGCACCCCAGACTCATTAAGAAAATTCGTAAATTGTGTGCCTAAGGTGTATTTTGTAGATGCACAGACAAACATGTCCCCAGAATGGCTTCCTGTTTGGTATAAATCACAAATGCAACAGTCACGTATTTGAAAAAGGGAGGCAAAAGGATTCACACGTGAGATTTATTAGAACCTGTGAGGAACACTGCACTTCCTAGCCCAGCTACATAAATAATCAGGATATGATACAGGACTCCTATCAGCTCAGTCCTTTTCATAAATTAAACAGCAAGTGAGACTAGCAAATATATAAGCAATTAACAGTAAAAGTAAATTGTCCTAGATGAACCTTAGCCTGTCTCTCTAATAAAGCATGATTCTAGGCTGTAATTCAGCGTACGAGTATGAGCTGCAGCCTACTCAGGACCTGTTATTGCAAACATCCATTTAGTAACAAATATGGTGACACTTATTAACAAATATGCTGCAACAGGACGATTCAAGGAAAGCGGAATAGTGTGATGCTCACAGGAGTTACATATATATTTATATATATTTTTATATATATATGTATATATACACATCTATTCGTATACCAATACATACATACCTGTACATACACACACATATGAGAATTTTATCCTATGCTGTAGGATCAGTAACTGCAATAGCACCCAGGTTACAAAAATGTGATACAAGTTAGGTTTAAAAATATTTTTTCTTGACAACGGGAACACATAATAAACCGAGAAATGGAATTAATAAGACATAACTAGGAAGCTTAATAGGAACACTTTTAGCAAGTGCATCTGAGTAGTTTATAGAGACAACCTGAAAGGTATTCCCAAGAATGCTATGGGGACAAAAGCATGAAGTAATTTTTAAAAGGTATAGTACCATGGAAGACAAAGTTTGTTGAAGCCTATCAAATATGTCAATTAAATCGATAGACCACAAAATTAATCCTGTCCAGAAGGGAAAGGAGGCAGGGCAGGGGCAGAAAGAATCGGAGGAAGAAGGCCACTGACCACTCTAAAGAACAAGGTATTTGACCAGAAGCACATTTAAACATACTTTGTATGTTCTTACATGTGCACATACATAAATTACAGTCAGGATTTGTGCATGTAGCTATCTGATATTTATGTAAACTCAGTACCTACTCAAAGGAAAAAAAAAGTTAAGAAACCCAACAAACCAGCACACATTCATCGAATTAGAAGCATTTTTGAAATAACACGTTGATATTTTTCTAAGTCATTCTAACTCTGTAATTGCTTCAATTAATTTATCAGAAGGGGATTTGTAGGCATCTTTCTTTGGTCAGAGACCAAAATAATGAATTGCAAGCTTAGAATTTAATTTGATTATTAGCTGGCTGAGTGACATTCCGTAAAAACCTCAGCACTGCAGGAAAGCTAATTATTATTCAGTGGATGGCAGTGGAGTAGCACATGATGTAAGTAAGGCCAGAATGCAAGCCATAAATTTTACCATAGACTGAAAAATGCAGCACCCCGCACTCAACAATCCCCATGTTTCCCCCAAAAATTCTTCTGAGCAGTGACTAAAGCCAAATCTATTTTTCGGTCATGTACTTCCCTCCTCCCTCCCTGCTCCAAGTCTTCCTCAAGAGAAATTCCATTTCCTCTCCCAACAGCTCAGATCTAATGATAGATGTGAAATATATTGGAAGCCCAGCAGTAGAATATCCAAGGGATTATCCGTATTTGGAATGAGCAGCAGCAGTACAAAAGCAGAGCAGCCAAGGCTGCTGTCTGCTCCAGCTTTACTCCTGAGCCATCCTTATGAAAGTGAAGATGGAAATGGTGACATAAAGTGATAAAAGACTGATGCACCCACATCATGCTCCCAGTGTTCTCCAATATGTATCCTCATGCCCAACCTACCATGCTCAGAGTCATCAATCCTGTACTGAATGCCATCAAAACAGGGTTTGCCAAACTTTCAAATTTGTTGGCACTCCACCAAGCACTCCACTTGACAGAGACAGATATATGTGCCACTTTTTTGGAGAGTACACCACTAAAATGAGGGGGAAAATGCCAATATACACTCAACAAATCTGCAAACAAGTTACAAAGGGCAATGAATATTTATCACTCACCCTAACCCCAACAGCTGGCAAACACTGTCTGAAATCTCTCCATTCCAATCATCTGCACATGCCAGATGCCACGTCTTCCCAATCCTGGCCTGTACCAGCCCTTCGGTGCTCAGAGAGCCATTGAGTAATCTCACTGGAGAACAAAATGGGAAGAAGCATTTTAGATAGGTGGCAAACCACATTCCTCCCCCACACCAAGCAAACAGAAATGTGATATAAAGAGATTTATTATTGCAAGTGAAGAACACAAAAAAAGTTAAAATGCATTACAGAGGTAATAAACCCAGCATCTCCAGGATGTTGTGTTCCCACAGGAAGGAAATGCTATTGTTATCTCCTATATTTCTGCCACGTGAGAGTTTCATACCTTGCATTTTCGCAAATGTCTCAGAAACAGACAATAAACAGTATATTTTCCATCAACTCTAAACAATGCATCTTTTTCTTAGTCAGCATTATATAATTTCCAAATAGTGTGTGAAGCTCTAGCTCCATGATGCTCAGTAACACTGACTGGAAATAAGGTTAAAATGAGTCCTGACAGAAAAAAAAGTAGACTTCCAGTTCCAATTGCTATGAGTTTTCACTGCTTTCACTGCAGCTTTAGTTAAAGCACTCACACTAATAATAAAAGCTCACTGAAAACCAGTCCTTCTATAAAAACTTGTCCCAAAAGAAAATATTCAGAACAAAAATTCAGAAACTGATTAACTTACTGGTAAAAAATCTTATGCTATTCACATAGTGTCTGAGGAAGCTGGACCACAAGGCCAACAGAATCTCATATATACACAGGTATATAAAATAAGAATTTTATTATCTAATATTAAAAATATGTGTAATAAAAAGGTCAATAGAGCTGCTAATATGTCTTAGCACCTACGGCTGCGTTTCAGGCAGGTGACAGGTATTGCCACTGTGAAGTAGAGAAAAGTATGCAATGCATTGACATTTACTGGTTACGCAAATATTTTTCTTTTAAAAAAATCTTACTTGTGCAGAAAACCTTTTTCCACCAAAATGCTTTCACAGAGAGTGTCCACAATAGTAAATAAAAAATTTAGATTTTTAGAAATGCCTCTGTGACACCTGGAGTGCATGAATCAAAGAAGTGATATACAGTGATTAATTAATGGTGAGCCTCAGATTAAATTAAATTAAATTTTGAGCTTCTTAATCATCTCAGGATTGTACGCACTGCAAGATTTCTCCAAATTACTTTTGACACCTCTCTTCTTGAGACAACTTGAACTATAACTCCTTTTCCTTTCTGCTCATCAAATCCATGTTCTCCAAATACATTATTGGTAAGGAATAATAAAGTCACTGAACATCCAACAACTGCTTTAATCAGATATCACATATTTTAGAATTCTGCCATTTCTTTGCAGTCCCTGGAGGTTTCAGAAGTTGGGGGATTTGAAAAGACAGTTTGTCTAGTTCAAATTGCCACTTCTGATAAGAAATTGGTTTCAGGAAAATGAGCAAGGCTTTTGGACACTGGAAAGATTCAATGTTGAGAGATTCTAATTGAATTTTCATTTTGTTTTAAGATGTAGATTGATTTAGCCAAAGCTTGGATTAAATGGGTTTTTGGAAACAAATCTCCCAGGCTTTTCATGTGAGGTAATTTGTTATGAAGTAATAGACAATCAGTGGCAAAATAAATCTTCAGGAAAATGTACATATTGTTAATGTAGGTGATGGTTACCTTGTTCAGACCTTCTTTAGCAATGACTGGAAAAAAAATTCAAGTTCTCTTTGCTTAAGAAGAAATTGAAGGGAATTTTGTTCTATACATTTTAAAGGAAGAATATGTTTGCAACAAAATAGCCAATGGCACTAATTCGAGGAGTGAATCTGTGTCTTCATCCATCTATCTATCTATCTATCTATCTATCTATCTATCTCTATCTATCTGCATGTATTTACATATACCATGTGTATTTCTATATATATGCATGTAAAAAAATGTTGAAATCAATGAGGGCTGTCATCACACACCTAAAAACATCTGATTTCTAGTAGACATCTTCAAAACAAAGGAATTGTGCTAAGCTGAAAGACCACTTTTAAATCTTCCATTCGTTCTCCAAAGCAGATTGTCAGAAAGAGCAGTTTAACTCCTGTGCTAGGCCAAACATGGTTTAAGCATTAGTTTTACATTTAAATTATTGGTTTAGAGAATCTTATTTCCCTGCTATGTGAAATGAATTAATATACTGTACACATGCATTTTGGAAAGAACCACTTTAGCAGAGAACTAAGGCATAGAAGTGAACAGCAGATTCTGCTTTTGAAGCTGTGACATCAATTAACCCTAAGGAGTCCAGGTGGGCTGGAGGGTGCTATGCATTATAGTTTGGCTTCACACCCACAAAACTATTGGGGAACTTCCACCAAGAACATGTTTATTCTCTACCCTGCACTGCAGAATTTATACTGCTGTGAAACTCTAACTACAGCAACAATTGGTAGAACTTGGAAATACAAAATGGATACAGAAGAAAAGCATATGTTGAGTTTCCATTTAATTTTGAGGCCATTATGGGCAGCTACAGTTTTCAACACAGAGGAGCTTCCAGAGGAGCTTCCAGGACTTTTCCAGAGTTTTTCACCAGATTCCATACACTATCTCAGAAAAGTGACTCTTCTCCCAGCCCTGACAAACTCAGTGAGATACTGCTGTGTAAATTGGCATGGTCTGCATGCATCTGCAGCATTCTACATTAGCTGAAGTTCTGTGGCTGTTTTCCTTGCCAATTCCTGCCAAATATGCGTGGCTTATGTTGGATACTAGGAAAACTTCCTCCACCAAAGGGGTTGTCGAGGATTGGGACAGGCTGCCCTGCGAAGCGGTGGAATCACCATCCTAGAAGGGGTTTAAAAGATGTGTAGACATAGCACTGAGGGACATGGTTTGGTGGTGAACTTGGCAGTGCTGGGTTAATGGTTGGACTTGATGAGGTTAAGGGTCTTTCCCAACCTAAAGGATTCTATGACTTCTTTGTATGAAGGGAAAGCTTACTGCACTTTGCTTCATCAGAGCCATCTTCACACTGAGGTACGTTGTCACACAGGTTATGCAATGGGATGCATTTCCCACTACCACACTGATGCTCATCAACTGTGCAAGCCCCTAAAGGGAAACAAGAGAAGAAAATTAGCCCATAATTATGAGGAAGGTTGATGTTCACAGGACATCCTACAGTTCACCCGAAGAAAATTTTGTAGATAGTATCCAGAACCTTTGATTTATTTCCATTTCCATCCATCTCTCTTTTGAAATAGAGATAATTTTCAGAAAAATAGGAGCTAATTAAGAATAAGGTCCATGGCACTCTGCCTTGTAGCTTCTGCTCTAGTTAGCGTTGCTCAGTTAGAAGTGTTCTCCTATTGCAAGTGATAAACACGGGAGTGAAAAAGTCAAATCCTGTCAAAAGTGATTAATGATTTCACTTTTCAAATTTTCAGCACTTTCACAAATTTTAAAGACCTTAAACTGTGTCAAGTCAAGCATATGAGCAAAGATGGGAGCTGAGTGTCTCCTCCTGAAACCTGTTTATGAGGAAAGGTGGAAGAGACAAAAGTAAAAGGAATGAATGAGGAAAGCATTAATGAATATAGGATTAAGCTACTTCAGAATCAGCTATACAATAAAAGCAAATGAGGGAGAGAGTAAATGTAAAGCTATAATTCTTTCTAGAGCCAAAGTGTATTTTTAATGGCTTAATTCATTTTCAGGAAACATGCAGCCAGAAACTTAAATTCTGTCAAAAAAGGTTTTCTTTTACATTCCTGGACTTTATGACAGAAATATTTAATTATCTAGAAGTCTTATTCAAGCACGATAATTGCTTTACTTCTGAATTTTTAATATTGTTGCAGAATGATTCATTCATCAATGAGCATGGGCGGTACCAAATGGAAGCAGAAGAATATAGTTTATAAAAGGCTTGAATCAGATTTTCACACATTCAGTGTCCGTAACTAATAACAGATATTCTACAGAATTTAGTTCTTCCTTAGACAGTGTTTTTATTATATTGCATACTGCCAACAATTATTTCTGTTCAAATAATTCTTACTTTTCAAAAAACCAATATTTCATAGAAAAAAATACAAAGAAAAATCTTCTTTTCTTCTAAAGTTAATTTATTTACTGACAATCCTTTGATCCTTAGGCCTGCATGCTAATGATATTAGTCTCTGTCCTTTGGCTGCAAAGATCATGAATAAGCATAATTCTTTTGCAAATGGAACTTTTCCAATATATTTAACCAGATTTGGCAGTGGCCACTCTGAGAATTCTGCCTTGCTAAGCTTAATTTTCATTTTGCAACATACGGGCAAGGCTGGCCCAGCAAACATGCTGAACCAGCTAAAAAAAAATAGTTGTTGGACTGAACAAATGTGATAGAGAAGGCAGAACAAGAAGCAGCAAAATTGTCGTGTGTACATATAAACCAACCTCTCAGTCTTGCGCAATTAAACAGAGTTAATTTTGCAAATGTGGACCAATGGTGAAGGTTTTTTAAAATACGAAGAAAATTAATATTATTATTACTACTGTGAATCCATAAAAAATCTGCCACTGTCAGAAGAAGCTGGGAGAAACTTGCCTTTTCTGATAGTTAAAATAAGAAAACAGCCTAGATCCTTGTTGAATTTCTGTTCATGTAAGTGAATGGTACTTCACACATCTCTCGAAAGTCTCTCTGCTTTTTCTTTCTCTCTTTTTCTCCTGTCAGACTCCCACAGAAGTAATACAAAGCCTCTAATTAATTCAGTCAAGATTTGGCCTAGAGTTAACATAATTATTTGTCCTGCTGAGGACATTACTGTTCCATGTAATTTGCATTAGGCTTCATTTTGCATATTTTCGCAGAGTTGATTGCTGAATTATGAGTGACAAGTTTAATTGCAGTCCCCAAGAAAATCAAGAGCCTTTCAGAAGGGATCTGGCTGGAACCAGAAACACTGCTGTCCAAATATTTAAGAGACTAGTGCTTCTCAGATTATTCGCACACTAAAGACCAAATTTTTAAAGATGCAAGAAGGACCATATTGCAAATATTGATCAGAGTTACCACATACAGTTTTGTCTTCTAGTGACTGTTATCAATAATAAATATTTTACAAATGCATTTAAACACACATTATTGACACTCTGGAATGATTTACAAAGTGACTTTTTTTTCCCCTGAGGCTTTTATGGGGAATAATTAGTATTTACCCTCTTAACATCTGAAAGATTTTGGTCAAAATACAGAGTCAGTTTTCCACATAATATCCCAGAGTTGCACATGATATAGATGTTGGTCCAATTACACTAAGAAACAAACCCATCACTTTTCATGCCAGGAAATACAAAGTACAGATGAGTAACCAGCCTTTTTCTCTTCAACATTTGCATATTTCTACTGAGCAAGTGCTGAGAGTCACTTTGCACTCTCCACATTTTCTGAAATATATTTGGCCATTGGTACAACCTCTTAAATTCAAAGGTTCAGATGCTTACTTAGATGGTAGCCAGTAGTAAAATTTGCAAGAAATCCCTTCCCTGTTGTAGACTTGTCCGTCCGGAGCATCACTGTCATCTGGTTTGTTGTAGAGAAGACATCTGGCAGCGGGCCTTTCTCTGTGTAGACAGCTATTCACCAGGAAAACATGAGTAAATTCAACCTATTTTCTTCATATGTATTTCAAAATGTTTTGGGTTCAAAAGCAAATAGTGCCACCACAGAGATGTAGTTGCTTCCCCAAACCTAACTGCTCTTAATGGTCAGACACCAACACCAGATTTGACTAATCAGCACAGAAAAATCCCAGGTGAGAGATTATTCTTCTGTTTGTCCACACACATAAATGGTCTGATTTACTGAGGAGTCAGTTTCACACAGATTGCATGGAGAGCTGAGTGTGTGCAGATGTTTTGGAAGCATGATGTCACATAGAGTATGCTTTCTCAATTTTTCCTCCAAATTTCTGGGGCCCAAAAAATGCGAAAGAAATGAGAGGAATTTAATTTTCTTTATATTATATCCATCAGTTTGCTCCAGCTGTCTGATTATATTCATTTTAGTACCCCCTGCTGCTACTTGCCCAAAAGTAAGGAATCTGGTCCTCTGCCATCTCTGACTTCAACCACATCATAAATACTTTGCAGATCAAAAACCTGAAAATGAAGTTGGATGTTTTTTCCATTTTCAGCATTCAAGTACCACACACCTGGAAAATAGTAACACACATGTGCACAAATCACCTTTTCAGTAAATACATTTACTGTGCCATTTTTGTGTAGAAGGGCTTTGGGGGAAAAAAATCTCTCCTAAATTATTAATAATCACCCAAGAGATTAAGAAGTTTAAGTCTTGTATTTAAAAGCTGTCAAGAACCAAAATTCAATAGATTCTCATTCTTAAAACACTTTTGAAACTAATACTAGGCTTCTATGACATATACACGTGTGTTTTTAATCATTCATGTCAGCTGTGAGTTTCCCTAAAGTAGTAAAACTCATTCTTTTCTGACTGTGACAATGTGACAAATAGTCTTGTCATTTAAGTCTTGTTTGATCATAAGATAATTTTTGTAATCAGTCACAGAGCCTGTCTTTCAAGTTAAAACAGCTCTTTGCTTCTGTTTAGCCTATACTTTCTCATACTTAATCTAAGTGTGGATACTATGGAAATCTTGTAAAGAAAGTAAAAAAAAAAAGCAACCAATTTGAAATATTTTCATAGAGTGAAAAGTATTTTCTCACTTGTAGGAGTCTCATTTGGGAACTTGTGAAATGAATACTGGAAATGTGAGCCATATCTCAAGCGAAAGAGAAACACGAAATGACAACTCTTATGATTACCATCCCAACACAATTCCCCAGGACTGAAGGAATAAATAATTAAAATTTCATTAAGAAGCAATGACAAAGCTCTCTTCCTTGCTTCATCCGTCAATAGCACATAGTGGACTACCTTGAAGCATCCACTTTTGCCAGCTCTAGCTTAATCTAAATCAAGTAACATCAGTAGAATAACGTCTTCTCACTAGTATGTTAAGAAATATTCAATAAAGAGACGATTCCTTACAAAATGCGCGCACATATTCTTTGCCTCTAGAAAACTTGAGCTATTTAACAACAGAAGTGATGATATTAACCCGGCAAATACACCAGGTTATGGTAAAATGGGGACTTTCATCACCTTATGTGCTGCTGCATTGACAGAAAGATATTTAACATAATAGGCAGGATGGAAATGGCCTGTCTGGACCCATTCTATTGGATTATGCTTGTCTTCATCCCTTTTTAATCAACTGGCACAAGTTTCCTTAGTTTCTGCTCAGTACCATGTAGAGCACAGTTAAAAACCCCACTGTATCTACCTTAGATTTTATTTTTTGTTTGACAGGATCTGAGTTGGAAAAGCAGACTTAGTGCCTCTATTTTTTTATGCTTAAACTTCTCCTAAAGATTTGGAAAACAATGACTTACAAGAAGCTAAATTAGGGTAATTGTTTGGAAAGTTCGCAGAGCTGAATGTACTGTTTGGCTCCCAGAGTTCAACTGGCCCTCCACAGTCAGCTGAAAAAGAAAACATTTAACAATGTAATTAACCTACTGTCTTACTTTTTCAATCCCAGGTAGCGATGATCATTTGTAAAAGTAATTTTCATGATTATTGGTCTGCAAGCTGTGCACATGACAGAAATATGAAGACAAGAATGTGATACAGTCATCTGTCTCATTTACTAGTACAGTGTTAAAAAGCTAGAAAATGTCGAGAGTAAGAGAGGCCCCCAGATAAAACCAATTTATGCACTTTGCTTATGTGCCTTTCTTGTTATGTGATCAATCTTAGAATTACAGAATTGTTAAGGCTGGAAAAGGCCTCTGAGAACACTGAGTCCAACCTTTGACTGATCAACAAGACCTTGTCAACCTTGTCAATTAGACCATACACTGAGTGGCATGTCCAGCTGTTTCCTGAGCTCCTCCAGGGACAGTGACTCCACAACCTCCCTGGGTAGCCCCTTCCAATGCCTGACCTCCCTTTTGGTCCAGAAACTATTCTTGCAGCATAAGCAGAGGTACTCAAATCTAAAGCTCTTTTTGTCATCTAGCAAGTGAAGTTACAGCAAAAGCCCCCAAACCCTTCATACCGTTACTTTGTTATCATCAGGACCCCAAAACTTTTACAGCTAAACCCTGTCAGTTGTTAAAACAGACATTTGCTTTTTCCTTAAAACAACTGTTCTGGTAGGAAATGCCTTTGTCATAAAGATGTATTTGTACTTATAGGTAAAAATTAATAAATTTTCTGTAAAAGCGAATATTGTAGATGTGTGTACACACATATACATGCACTCACACACATGGACACAGATAACTGTATCTTATATATTCAATATTCTATTTCAATATATAATTTTAATGGTGGCTTACATCCTAAATATGTCAGCTTCATGTTCAGAAACTTTACTTGATATTGAGAAATATTATTTATTTTCATTTTAGCCATCAGAATGGCTGAATGAACCACCAGAATGAACTTTGGTGTTTTCCCACTTTTGTTGCTTGCAATTACTTTATTCAAAAATGATTAGTGCTCCTCTACTTGTTTCAGGAAATAGTAAAGGCAAAACAGCTTTATCCCTTTTTTTTTTTTTTTTTTTTTTTTTTTTTTTT
>VZRQ01000912.1:164481-181196 GCA_013397975.1 Machaerirhynchus nigripectus
TGTTTTCTTCCTTGAATTAAAATCGATTTTTTTTTTTAACTCTCAGACTCTCAGACTTTGGCTAAACTTTAACTCTCTCTTCCCCACCCCTTATGGCTCAAATTTTGCATTCCATGATGCCTGACAGTATCTCATGCTCTGAGCCCCTTGATTGGGGACTGCGTAATCCCCAAGTCGAACCAAGTCTGATCATTGAATCCCACTGGGAGAAAGCTCAAAAAAAACCCCAAAAAACAAGAAAAACTTGAACTTCCTCATAACAGCCATCTTCCAGAACTTGCAATTTCACCAAATCGCTCCTGGCAGGAAAAGCTGAATTCTCGGAAAGGAAAAGGAACTGTTAATGTTCCCACTCTGGCTAATAAGTATATTATGTTTCAGCCATATGGCTCACAAGGAAGATTATTTTCTATAAATACCATGATCAACAGATAATGTTGGCTTTTTTTTATGGAATATTACAGCATGTGAAATCTGATCTGGTGTTGACTACATGTAAGGCACGTTAGTAGTGATCTTTGTCTTGCATGGAAAAATGAGAGAAGAAATTGAATTTACTCATGTCTTGAAAAAATGTTGAAAAAATTTCCAATGATCTTGAAACAAAAATTCATGTGGAGTTATTCATACAGCTGTTACTCATTAGAGAAGCAAATAATAATTGCTACCAACAATCTGGATTGGGCACAACAGATGATTTTCTCAACACTTTAGAAATTATATATGACCCATGTATAAATAAATTTCTCTGTGCTTTAGCCAAAACCTCAGTTTATATTGGCATACATATCTTAAGTGTGGAATCTATATTGTCATTTCCACACCGTTGTTTGTGTTAAAAGACAGGTTATAAATTAACACAAAGATGAAAGCAATCTTTGTTTTAGATGAAAGTGTAAGCTGACAGGCTTGTGCAAAAGCCAAAAGCAAATCTGGCTTCCCTATGCCACCATCAAAAATATTCTTTCTTACGTTTCAAGGAGCTTTTGTGGCACTGTGAATGATGCCAGTGACTTGTATGGAAGCTCTAATTCTAGTGAAAGAAATTGACTCTGTTCAAATTCTTTTATGTCTTGTTTATGGACATGACATTTGCAGTGAAACCATTAGTGTTAGTAAGCTTGTACACATTCATCAAAGTAATTTCATACTTCTTTGAAGATGATTGAAAACATTCACTTCTTTTTTCATCAGGTTACAGATAGCATGTAGTAGCATGTCCCAACAAAGTTATGAAAACAAGTTATTTTTCCCCCAGCAACAGCTTAGACTGTCCTTTTGTGTCATGGATCTTTTTAATCTCTTTCATAAGGAGATATAAGCCATAATACCACGTCCTTTTTTGAATATTAAAATTTTATCAGCATATTTTGGATAGAGACCTATAGTTTTCTATTTCTTTGGTGTATTTTAGAAGCACTCAGCTACTGTTTACCACAGGGCTGTTCTACCACTAATCATTAGAGCAGTGCTAACTTGTGAGGTACGTTTACCCACAGCACCAGAAGGATAGCTGGAGGGGGTATAGATCAGCATCTCTCCACAAAATTACTTTAATATAAACTGCAATTAAATTCCAGAACTCATTTTGGGAAACTATGACTGAAATAACTACTGCTATTAAAATTTAATTTTGCTGACAGACACACCTTGTTGAACTTTACCTCCCCGTGTCTCACGATGGAGCTCTAAAACTGCATTTTGCTCTTCTATTTAGAAGGTTTTGTTTTCTTACCTGTCCTGGTGCAGTAGATTTGTAGGTGACAGATTCGAGAGAATGACAATATTATTAGACAGTGTTTCAACATGAAAACAATGCAAACAGTCTTACTATTATATTAATTTTAGACCGTTTTTATTTACTACATGCTGTCAAGAGAGTAACCAGCTGTGCTTTGAAAGGCACAGTAAATCTAATAAGAGGCAGTCCTGGAACATGCTCAGTGTTTATATTAATGATTTGAAGCCATGTGTAAATAGGTTTTTTGTAGAAATTTTTTTTCCCAAAATTTCATCCTTTTTCAGAATAAATTACAAAGCAAGCCCCATCAGATATTTTAATGATTTTTCCACAAGCTCTATTTATATTTGTATTGGGTTCTGCTTTGAATGTGCTCAGACTTGTTTATCATCATATACAATCTTTTTCTCTCTTTTATGTAAGTTATTCAGATTTTTAAGGATGGCTACAGGTATTTTCTCTATTTTTCTCTGTGAGATTTTCCCAGCTAGCTTGGTGAAACTGGAATGTTTTGAGGAAGCTTAAACCTATGTGCTTTACTCTAAAATACTCTGCAGCTGGAAGGGTCTAGATCAAGCTGTACAACCTGTCTGGAGAGGCATGGGACTGGATCTTAGTATGTTATCCTGAAGATAACTTTATAATGCTGAAGGGAGGTTTTTATAAAATTGAGGTTGAAAATTCTGACCCACTCATACACCAATACAGTAATAGGAAATCAACAGTGATTTAGTGTTTACTTACTAGGAACTAAAGGCGTGGTAGCAACAGTTGGCCTCACAGTTGGCTCTACATAATTATTTTCATTACACTTTCCCTTTGTCAGGCCAATGTCATCCACAGCAATATCACTGCGACCACGCCTTTTAAAGGCGTCGAAAATAACCTGAATTCAGGAAAAAGAAAAATTAGAATTTAATAATTTGATGAACCATTTTCAGCTTCCTACACTGTGTCATTCTGTCTTTCCTTGAATGCTCTTATTTCCACTGTAAGCCACACTGGTGCTACACTCGGGGGAAGGCATCAGGGATGAGACAGAATTCCTCACAAAACAAAACAGCACTATGCAAACTGAGTGGATCATCCTGAGGAATGTACTAGCTTCTTCATTTAAATGAAGAACATGATTTAAAAGTATTCAATACCTTTGCTTTTTAGATATAAATACGTGGAATTTTAAAAACAATTCTGCATTGCTCATCAGCCCAAACTTCTCCCAAACTGAAATTAATCTAATTTTTTCTTTACTGTTCTTTAATATCCACATACTTAAAGTAACCCTGCAAGCAAGAAATTAGTGCTGGTGAAATACATTTAGGTATAGCAATCTTCTTGATATCATATGTGGTTACATATATCCTGGAAATCTGATGCAGCCAGGTCACAGATGCATTTATTTCCTTAGATGTTAAATGCATCTTTCTGGCTGTGCTTGCCAGAAGTCAATCAAAACTACTGTAGCAGGACAAACCACACCAAATAGCTATGAAAAGAAATTGTTTTTGAAAGAGAGGTGCTGAAAGAATTGTCTGGAATAAATCTCCTCCTGTTGTTTACAGCTAAGTCAGGTCGGTTGTTAACCATGTGGTGTCAAAACTACTTCCACCTGCAACACACTTTCAGTGCATTAATCTGTAAATAATTAACGAAAACACTGATTCACAATCTGAAGCAATTTAAATTTAAATCTTCTCATGGCTAAGTGCTTCACATCACCCTCACTATGGAGATTTTATATTCCAAAGCAGATTTTGATAGGCTTTGAACACTCCTGTTTTGTGGAAAGCTCTCGTGGCAACATTCATTGTTCCTTGACAATGATCAGGTTTTCTGCTTTCTGAAATATTAATACTTCAAATTCCAGAGAAGGGAAAAGGGAGTGTGAGAATTCAAATGGGGATTCCAGTCTTCTGCACGCTAATATTTATTTGATGGCATGAACTGTTAAATGATACTAATTTTTTATTATCTTTGGAACTGTGGAACTTTGGGTTCATTTCACAGAAAACTCTGATATCAGTTTAGCTAAAATAAATGGAAAAAAAAAAAAGGCAGTTTAACAAGCCTTAAAATCAGATGTTTCATTTAAAGTTACTTGTCCATAATTCCAGTTGTTTCCGTAGTCTCCTTCTTTCCCAAAAATGACCTTTTCCTGACCATGCTCATCACTTATGCTAACTCTTAAACGGTAAACATTATCACCATACATGAAATACCTAGAGGGGGAAAAGCATTTTGGTATTATCAGAACAAAGTCAAATTTCATGACAAAATGTCAATCTTTTTATTTTATAATGTTTTATGAAATTAGGATTAATTTGAATCAAGCATGAAAATAAAATTAATTGTATATTTAGATTACACCTGGAATTGTAGAGGCCTAGTTAAGCTTCTTGACAAAAAACATTTCAGGGATTCTTAATATCAGTTTTGTAAAGAATATTGGATGCAGGGTGAAAAAGAAAATACATTAAAGCTAACTGCAAGAGTCAAAGTAATAAAGGAGTTAAATTTCAGGCCTGGAGTTGAGACTGATTTTGGAAATCCAAACAGAAGCAGGCTGGTGTTGCTGTCACCTCGAGTGGGACTAATATTTTATATGAAAGAAAGGTCTTTGTATTCTTAAACAAAGTGTAGGTTTAGGAATTATGTAACAATACCAAAAGCTTAGACAATAGGTATCTGAAGGGACCAAAGGCAAGCTCAGAATCCTGACTCGTTCTTCTATGAATCCAAGTCCAATGGGTGTTGAAATATAAAATCCTGCAAGAAAATGAGCACACTTTAGCCAGGACAGAAGAACTTTTTTTTTAGTTATTGAATTAGAGTTTTTACATTTAAAATAACATCAGGCATAGATAGTGTTGCATGATTTGGAAGATTCCTGACACAGTAAATATGAATTATTATCCCAAGATATATTCATCAGTCAATGACATATTAAATTGAGCTTTTAGGCTTCTTGGATACTCCTCAGAACTAGATAAGCAATTGGAAACTAGTCATTTCCAAGTCAGTGGGAAACCTGCCTTACATGTAGTGAAGGCAGCAATTCTACTGGGTTTATAAAAATGTCTTCCTGTTTGATATGGCTTGTGACTTTGCAGAAAAATTTCCTGACATTTTCATAATTTGTATCCATACGACGATGGGAGATATGGATTGTGTGTTGAGAGGGTGACAGAATGACTATGTGAATATTTTATGGCAAGGTGAAGCATTAGGAACAAACAAATCCCCCTTTATTTGTGAAGTTGAGTTTGTCTCTTTTTCTGAGATAATTTGCTGCAGCTGGGAATTTGTTGCCTTATGAGGCCAGGCCACAGAAGCACTCGGATTTGTCATAAGAAATGCAAACTTAGGCAGCTTTAAAATAAAATTCTTGCTTTATTCAAATCATGGGTGTAATCTCATATTTTTTTTCTATCTATCTATCTATCTATCTATCTATCTATCTATCTATCTATCTATCTATCTATCACATATATATGCAAATATTATATTAATAGAATTTGCAAATGAATATAATTATAATTATGTAATTTAAATGATATACACTGTATTCTGTTATTTAAACTTCCAGATTATTTAGTTTTTTCATGTGGGAGGCCAAAATACCTGAGAATTAATCTGAAATCTGAACAACGCCTTTAATTTCCTCTGTTGACTTGGAGAGCATGCATTAAAATACACATGGTATCTAACTTAAAAGGAAAAAGTTCTTCATGTAGTCAAAGGGACAGTTCTCAATGTTTGTTTCATCAGTTCTCTGAGCATTCAGAATCAGTTTTTGAGTCTATATTAAGTTCTTCACTTTTCAAGAGCAGAAAAACAAAAATAGAGTTTCACTGAATGTAATGGCCTGGTATTAATGATGCAATTCACATTTTTACTCAAAATACAGGTCAGAGAAAGTTAGATGTGCAACACAAGAGTAATATTACATATAGGAACATTTCATATGTCAGCTTAGACTTGGCGCAGGGAAATAGAGAGCACCAAAAATAGATTAACATTTTCGAGAGAGAGAAATCATTGTCAAGTGTTTTATTAAACAAATTTTACATTCTTTCATCTGATTTGCATTCTGGGAGCCAAGTAGGAAGACGAAACAGTGTTCTGAAGATTGTTTAGAAAATGTGCATTAGAGGGGGCTAAATAACTTCTATCTGATAAAGTGCAGAATACTATTTTTCTTTTCCCAGGAGTAACTTCTTTCAGAATAATTTGCAATTTTTCCAGTTATTTGTCACTGAATAAGCTTTATTTTTAGTCTTGCATAGAATACATATAAGCATTGCAAAATCCAATTTATATTTTATCTGGTTTTAGCTGGACTGACAAATCAGCTGAGAAAGTATTGTTTGGTTTTATTGTTGAAGAAGAAAAAGATGTGGGGAGTCTTATTCTGGGATAAGGAGTCATGATACACTCAAACTCCAATTCCTATCAGTACCTCTTTAAATAAATTCCACTTTTGACATGACCACTCTTCCAATTAAGTTATTTAACTGTAAAAGTTACTGGAGTGTCTGTGTGTTTGGCACAGTTGGTGTGTTTGCCGTGCAGTCACGGGGGACACAGATGCCCCCTGTAAACTGCAGGTCAACTTTTTTAAAATCAAAATTATTTTGTGACAACCATGAGGATGTTGGCAGTAGAGAGGGATGAAATATAAGTGATTTGCCTAATATGCAATTATATTTTTCCCCCTCAAGTTAAACATGCAGGTTTTTGACCAATTACATTTTTGCATAATAGAAATTCCTGTCTCACATAAGGCATTTTAGTGTAATAACAGTATTGAAAATTTTCAGTACCTGACACTTTTATCATTTTATTTATTCCTTTATTTCTTCTTTTAGTTTTGGTATATTTCCACAAGATGGCAATCAGTAACATAAAACATTTTGTCTGGTAGCCCTGACATATGTTTATGGCAGAATAAAATGACATCCTAGTAATACCACTATGAAGAATCCATTATGCAGAGATGTAAGCTAAATCAAGTTTTTCCTTTAATCTTCTAGTCACTTTTTTTTGATCTTACCTGACAAGTTGCCAAATGTATGATCAAATTCAGGACCACTCATCAAGGGAAAGGTAGGACCCTGAACTCTCTCCCAGTCTGAATCATCATCTAAATCTTGGATCCAGAAACAAAAGCCGTCTTCAAAAGTGCAATTTATTTTCTCATAATCTGTGAATAATAACTTCTAGTGAATAAAAAATGGCAGAAATGGTATTTTTTCAAAATCGCAAAAGAATAAGTGATGAACAATGCAAATTTTTAAATATGTTTGTAAACTGGCCCACAGTGACTCAATTTCATCTTTATGCAATGCAACAGAATTACTCAAATAAATGTATTGTTTGTACTTGTTAACAAAACATTATTTTTGAAGGGTGGCCCTACATACTCTTGCACTTATTCACCAATCTTCACTTCTGATCCTTCTTTTCCTCTTTTCTTTGCCAAGGCTTGGATTGCTCCAGCAGAAAGGGCTCACCATTAGAGCTGAGTGCTGTGCTCCATGCCCCTGGGATGCCCCTTTCTTTCTTCCCAGTTAGTCCTGCTTTGCTCACATGTCTTTTCTGCATCATCCTCATCACTTTTGTTCTCATGATATTTCAGTGTCTGTCCATGGTGCCTTGAAATGCAGGTCAGGCAGGGTTTCCACATGACAAGAGCTTGCTGGCCCTCCGGATGCTTCCTGCAGCATATCCCATCCCAGCCCATCCCTGCTCCAAATTTAACAGCTGAAGAAGCCTTCACTTGTCCAATCAACAAAGCACAAGTCATATTGCTGCATATTTTTTGTCACTGTAGATTTACTTCATCCAGACTTTTCCTAACGTCATTTTACCGAAGCAGGTATCAAACTGAATGTTATTTCTAAATGTTGTCTGAATGTTTTTTCCTAAAGATATTGTGGTCAATTATTTCATAGTGTTGACTAGTGAACAAACTGGCTGCAAGGAATCTGATGGAGGCATGGACACAGTTTTATTTACACAGATGAGCTTTGTCAGACATCACCCTACTGCTAGATACAAGCCTGTAAACCTATGAATGGTCTTATTGAAATACTTTATCTGATCTTTGAAACAGTATGAAATTTTTCAAAGGGGAACTAGTTAGTGGACTGAGGCCAGAAAATGCTGCTTCCCTTTCCAACTCCATTTTATCAAACTGAAAATGTAGATTCAGCAAACTTTTGGGATAAAAAACAAACACACACACAAACACACACAAAGAACACTTACTGTTTAGTTCACTTGCATTAAATGCAGTGTATGTTGCATTAAAGCCGTTATAATTCTCTGAGTAATCAGACATAAACTGCGCTGTAGCCTCATGAGAAAAAATGTAAATTGTTTCAAGATTGGTCCCCGACAGAGAAGCTGAAAACAGATAAAAACCATATAGTCAGAGAGGAAATAATCCCATGCACACTAAAATCTCCAGTGTTGTCACAAAAGCACCGTGGATTAGTTTATTGAGTCCTAAGGAATGCTTTCGCTGTTGTACTGTTGTCCTGCTACAATAGCTTCAAAGCCTTGAAGCATTTAGCTGTTTGACTGACGTAAATATTCTGCATATTCCATCTCTCATATCCATCAATACGGATATCAGCTAGGCTTTTACTGTTTCACATTCCCGTTCTCTACCTGCTTCCAAAAACAAGGATAAATAATAATATATCTTTCTGGCTTCTCTCTCTGTATTCTACCTTCAGAATATATTTTCCACCTCTGATAGAATTCAGCTGTATAGAGTGAGTCTTGTGAAAAATGGGTACAGTCCCCATTTTCAGAGTAGAATATAGAGACAGAGATAAGGTATCATCAGTATTTCAAGATCTGAGGAAAGCAATGCCATACTTGTAATGATTTTCAGGGATTTTGGTAGCACTTCTCCTACCAGTTCAGTTTAGGTGCTTTCATTTTATGTTACTGTGTGTGATATTACAGGAACTTTTGACAATATATTTCCAATGAAACATGGACCCCACAAGACCATGAGGCTGATGAAGTTATCAAGATCAATCAAACAAGATATTAAAAAACAAGTAGAAATTTCTTAATGCATAAGGGAAGCATTTATCTCATGAAATTTAAGGGCAGACAGGTATATTGAGATTAATTGTCTAACAGAGTAACTTTACACAGATACCGTCTTCCTCTTAAACATATATGTGCAACTTTTTATACCTCAGAATTCTTAGTTTACCACTTATATTTTATTAATGGAAAAGTATTATTAGCTGAAAAATAAACTTACCTCTTAAAACCTTGTTTTGTCCTAATCCTTCAAAAATACTCAATTCGTCTGCATATGGTTGTGTTTCAAAAGAAGTGAAGTTCAGTTTAATGGACAACCCTTGAGGCACTCTAAGGCAACAAGAGAAATATTAAACTCAAACCTGAAAATCTGTTTGATTGTGGTAAAGTTATTGAAGTCATTGAGTGCTTGAATGATGTTAAATTCAGAAGCAACATGAAATGATATTAATCAAGATTAGTAATCAAGACGACCTATTTGTCTAACTTTTAGCTTGTAAAATTGCCAAAGGAACTGGACATAAACCTTTTGTAACAGTGCACGCACACCTTTACTCACTGCAGTTAAGTATATTCTAGAAACTGAATGTTCTGAACTCTAGAATGTGATAATCAGTTCTACAAGGGGTTTTTTTGAACGGGTTTAGTTGGGTTTTTTTGAACGGTTTTGATTGGGTTTTTTTGTCCTCTGCATCTCTTTGAATTGCAATCACTTTTTCATACATGTTATTCTTAGATATCATCTCACTGCTCAGCTAGACTTCCCAAGGCCAGAGGAATAGTATCAAGATACCAATATGAAAAGCAAGATATCAAAATCTCTCTCCCAAAGTCCAAAATACTGTCTCTTATGATAAAAACCAGGATTTCCATGCAGATTCAATGATCTCAAACCCACTCTTGGGGAAATTGTTATAAATCCAAACCATCACACAGGAAGTTTAATGACAAAACTCACTTGAAGTAAAATGTAAAAAATTCTTGGCTTTATTTTGCTACACTTATGCCCTTTGAGTAATCTATATTTAATTTGTTCTCCCATTTCCTTTCCACTAGACATATATGGTAGTCCAAATTCTAGAACACGACTATGACTATCATCTTACCTACCCCTATTTGCTTTTTTCTGGAACTGAGAGACTCAATGAAAATAGGCTTTCAACAGCAATCTGCTGGTGCTTATCAGTAATGATTAGTAGAGAAGTATGAAGTAAATAATGAAATATATTTGCCTTTTAATTTTTTTCTTTGGTATTGTTGTTTTTTATTTCTCTAGAGGGAAGAAATAGCATTGGTTACAAAAGAGTAGAACATACAGTTGAACGTTTCAGGAAGCTAAACTTTCAGGGAAATATTGAGCATACTGCTCTTTTAAAAGGAGAGGAGATTGGATCTTCATCTGGAGTTAAATGGGGTTTAGCTGTTTAGAACACTTGGTTTGCAGGCAAATAAGTGAATAGTTCCTCATGGTGCTTGGTGCCTAACCAGCATCAAACCGCCACAGGTGAAAATGTAAAAGCTCTTCCTAAAGGTAATGGGAAATACTTTTAGAAAAAGGCAGGCACAAGAAAAATCCAGTCTCGGATGTATTATAGGTTGCCTTTTAACACATTTTTATAGGGATAATAAGAACCATGGGTTACTGGAAAACCCAAAAGTTTCCCTCAAAGAAACAACTCTATTTGGAAGAAAGAAAAAATTTGAGTGCCACTTAGAATTTCCTAGGCCTTTACTCTCAGCGTTGACAGATTTTTTTTTAAAGCAGATAAGTGGAAAATAAATTCAAATGGTTGTTTTTGTCATTGTTTAGTCTGTAATTACACATACCTGCAGAACTTCTACCATATTATTTGCAATTGCTCATGATTCTTTCCAAAATGAAGCTTTTACTAGCTACATACCTGGTATAGATATCTACCTAATACAATGCTTCTTGCAGCTGTAGCAGCACTTGGAGCAATATTAACAGTTTAGAAGTAAGGAGGGCCCTTGGGCCATGTTTATTTACTGTGCTCAAATTCTGCAACACCGTGAAGTGAGGAAAAAGGCAGACATATTCTGAAGGAAAAAATCTAGTTCTTTTCCTGGCACACACCTGTATTTTGAAGCCAGGCGTTGCCAGTAATTATTGGTGAACAGTACTGCTGAAGATGAGAAGGAAAAAATCTACTAAACAGAAGGAAAACCAGGACTTCAAGGTGAGGAGGAAAGTTCTGAACAAAATCAAAGCCTAGCATTTTCAAAGGAGCCTTTGGAATGAGAAGTCCAAACCTTTTCCAATTTTAAAGGCAATTTCCTAATCTCCTTTGAAATCTTCCGCCAAATTAATATTTCTCATAACCAAAGAACAGCCTTTATGACAAAACCATAACAAGAATTACTGCCTTTCAAAGCAGTAACTTCTGAATTGGCAGTCATAGAAGGAATTTTTAGGACTAACTTGTGATAATCAATTTTTTTTTTAGATGTATACTCTAGACTGAGCTTTATCATATAGTGTGGCTATCTTTTTTCTCCCTGGCCTATGAAGCTGACCTACAGAGTCAAAATCAAATATCTTTCTCTGTCTGTAGGTATATATCCTTGCTAAAATAATTCCACTTCTTGTGCCTAAGGCTTAAAAGGCATTTGGTGCTATTATATCAAATGCTAACTGCGCAATTCTAAAACATATTCTGAAATTACATAAAAACACGGGTACTCTTACCTCCAGGATGAAACCTGTAGCCCTAAATGACAAGGGAATTCTTGAAAATTCCGTGTTAATAACAGTTACATCATATAAAACTGAAGACTAGTATTTAATGTAATACTTCGGAAAAAAACCCTTTGCAGGTATTTTGAGTTATGTGATTTATTTTGAGCTTGCACTTATATTCCTCTGGATGTATATAACACACAAGATGTCTCAAAATCCTACCTAAGAACTTTTGTAAGCGTAAAAATTATTGATATTGTTATGGAGCTTATGCATGAAGGTTTTAAAAGAAAAGTTACACAAATACAAAGCAGAAAATGGAATTACATATTTTCAGTGCTGGAGTATTTGGGAGTAAAAGCAAATGGCAGAAGACTATTGAGCAGGAAACAAGATCACCTCCTAATTAAAAAAATGGTAGGTACAAAATTATTGGAAAATGGCTTACACTATTATCCATTGGCAAACAATGTTTGCATTATATGGCTTTGGATAATTCATAGAGTGAAAAAACCCAGAGGAGCCCTTCAACATGAATTTTCCATCACAAACTGCAGCTGTAAAGATATAATGAAGAACATTTGTCAGAATGACATTTGAAAAACAGAACCAGAGCCAAAATGATGGTGACTGTGGATATCGGTTTGCATGGATTACCTTAAAAATGCTTTGTAAGCAAGAATAGGAAGACAAATACACTATCAATTTATTCCCATTTCTAATTCTTATCACTATTTTATCTCAAAGTACTATATGAGAAGAAAAGCAGTACAGAAAATTAGATACCATTCAATTAATCCCAACTAGTCTAAACCAATGCAAATAATTCAAACCCAACAACTGGATTTAGCTAATCCAGTTATTTCTTTCATTTTGTTCTATACTTTTACAAGGAAACAGAATCTTGGCTTGCCAGTTCTTACCTACAGCTACTTTAAACTGGAAAACTGTATTTGTACTACCGGAGAAAATTTGATATCGTGAATAAAAGCAAAAAGGGATATGGTTGAGTATTGTTATCTCTACTTTTATGAGCTTCCTAGTTCCTCGCCTTATATATTACTAAGTATTCGAAGAGATAAGTGCATCTCCCAAGTTTCCTGACAGCTTTCAGATTCATTCAGCTGAGGTAAATGTCATCCATCATAATTTCTTTTTTCAAAGGCCTTTTATTAGTTTTGTTTCCTTGGTGTTGCTATTCCATTTTATGAAAGTTCTTCACTTTAAAAACCAGTTACTTAGGGGGAAAAAAAAAGTATTTTTAAGTCTCATCAAGACTGGAAATGATAATTCATGTAGAGTTATTTTATTGCAGCAGACACTGAAGAACTGCTGAAGCTTTTGCTGCGTCTCTTGAACACTATGTTAGGAATCTGTCTAATGATGTTTTTTCTTCAGTTTTTCAAAAAGCATCATAGACTTCTGCATAAGTATAAAATCAGTAACACACATGATTATCAGGAGAGGTAAGGACAAGTTCATCAATTTGAGGCAGATGATCAGAAATTAGATAGAGCTTTCCATTAATTTCAGAAATGAAATCATACCTATAATGACTGTCCCAATTACGAATAACCAACCATGTTGAAAATTAAATGGGAATTTTGTTGAGCATAGTCCTCCTCTGGGAAATTATATATAAAAGACTAAATTGAGGCTCCTTGTGTGTTCATTTTATAAGTGTAAAATTCTTTCTGCCTACCAGTGCAGCAAACACATAATAAAAACTGAGCTTTGTTTTAGTCAGCCATACACTGTTAATAAAGACTCTGCAGAATGAACTTTGCCAACATGTCTAATGCATGAGCTGAAATACAAGCATATTCCCTTTTGCAATCTTTGAGAGGAAAACAGAACACGTAAGATTTTAAATACATAGAGAAAAAAGGTCCATGAATGATAGTTATTATTCTGTATTAGCATTAGAGCTGGGTATTGGTGTAGAAGTACTTTTTCTCACCCCTTTAATTCATGTGTTTCCTGTCCTTACCAATGAGAAGAAGAAAACTGGTGTGAGAAGAAGAAAGGCGCCCAGCTTGTTATCAATGAAGATTACAAAAATTGGTACTGTTTACAAGTAAGACATAATCTGACCTAAAAGGAATCTTATAGTATGGACAATAATAAAAAAGATAAGCATACCATTCTAATAAAATCAATGACAAGCATTGGCTCATTCATTTCTGTTAGAATCCCAGAATGGGTTGGGTTGGAAGGGACCACACTGGGTCATCTGGTCCCACCTCCCTGCTCAAGCAGGGTCATCCCAGACCACATGGTACAGGACTGTGTCCAGAAACTTCTGGAATGTCTCCAGTGAGGGACTCCACACCCTCTCTGGGTGATCTGTTCCAGTGCTTGGTCACTGCACAGGAAAGAAGCTCTTCCTCATGTTCAGGTGGAGCTTCCTGGGCATCTGTTTCTGTCCATGGCCTCTTGTCCCATTGTTGGGCACCACCAAGCAGAGCCTGGTCCATGCTCTGACCCCTCCCTGCAGACACTGACAGACATGGATGAGGTCCCCTCTCAGTCATCTCTTGAGGCTGAACAGGCCCAGCTCCCTCAGCCTTTCCTCATAAGAGAGATGCTCCAGTCCCCTATTATTATGATTGTTCTTATGTTCGTATTGTTCCCTTCTGTTTGTTCCTTATCCCTTAAGAAACAGTGAGTAAATTGAAACAGGACAGAAAGACTCTGGGAAAGGTCCTTAGGCAGGTCATCCACAGCAGAGCAATAGTCAGTGCTTAGTGCATCAGGAATGAGCAGGAAGAGAGCAGGGACTGGTCCCATTTCCCTAGAGAACCTCCCAGTGCTTCCTCCTTTCAGGGAGAAGGCAGCTGTGGGCAAAGATGGGCAGGGGCACAGAATTCGTTACATTTTTTCATCTTCCTGGGGCCCAAAAAAAGCTGCAGTTGTTCTCCTAAGAAGACAGGAGATATCCTTTGTAGGAACCACTTCCACTGCTTCCCCAACATGCCTCTTGCTGTCCATTTCTATTTACTAATATTCCATACGTGGGACATTATGAGGGCTTCATCCTGTTAGCCTTGAATTTGAGGGAGAAGCTCCCCAAACTGGTCAAATCAAGCTTATATATTTCACTTGACAGGACCTTTCTCTGCCAAGGGCAGTTCATTACTTTCTGATTAATCTCTCTCAGTGCTGTAGTGATGCTGTGAGGTGGTTAATCACAAAATTATAGTCTAGACATATAAAAACTGCAAAGAGTCTGCAGAAACCCCTCCCGGGATCAGACTCCAGTCTCCCTTTCCTTCCCCCTACGTGCTACATGGCTGCTTCAGAGCAATGCCAGTCATTATTAGTTGCTGCTGTTCAGGCTGCACATTTCTCTAGAGACCCTTTCACTGAAATTGCTAGCTGTACTTTTGTGAAGCCTTTTGTTACTGCACTGCATTGCAGAGCCAGAAAGAAACCTTTTAAGATAATTTTAATCAATAAAACAACAAAAAAAGGTGTTCAGTTGCCTGAATCTCTTCTGAGAATCTGAGATTTTCCTGAGTTCTCTCTAATGCAGGAAAGAGATGACTAAAATTCACTTTTTAATCCTATGTTTTAAAACAATTGGCGTATTATGAAATCAGAAATACTAGAGGGAATAGCAATCAAGATGAAACAAAGCCCAAATTTTTTAAAGGACAGCAACTCTTTTGTATGCGAGAGCACTTGTAGCATGAATCATGAATTGGTCATAAATGTCACTGTGAAACTCTGAAGAACTTCTGAAAATCTATGCAATTTTAGCTTTCATATGACCATATTAAGTTTCTCTAGGAATGGGACAAAAGTGAAAAATCAAAGAGGTGGAAAAATTGGCAGGTATCCCAAATGTTCATCCAGCTTCTTACCCCTCATTCCACTGCTTTTATAAAATCTGCTAAGAAACTTAAATACATAAAATTAGAGAAGCTCGGAGGTTTTGGGTAGAAAAGACTGAAAATGTAACATAAGAGACATGGATCAACAATTTGTCCTCCAGCCAGAGCTGTACTTTTGCAAGCTTATGGGCCAAAACTTCTGCACTAATGGTAACTGACCAAACTGCTTGGAAATAGTGAAAGCAGCCATCAAGGAAGATTAACTGAGGCAAATCATCCAGCTCTCCGAAGCAGACTATAACTACAGCTGGTTTCCCTATGACACTGTCTATTTTTACTTTTATTAATATTTATTTTACACAGTTATATTTATTTTTATTAATTTTAATACTTTTTGCTTATTTATTTTATTTACTACTTTTATTAAGTATGCACATTCCTGAAATTTTCAGCTCAGCTGTGCTGAAATGTGGAGTAATCTCCTCAGTTACAAAGGGGCAAGTCATTCACAGCTTATGTTTGGTAGAGATTTGGAGAGATGTGCAAATCAGATCCAAAAGCCTGCATAAGAGTCTATGCCTCAGAGGAAAAACTTTACTCAAGCACAGTTGATAACTTAAACCACTGTGTAGCTTCCAAGGCAGAGCTGAGTCATGTCTACACAGCTTTGACTTCAAGTATTTGAGCTTATTTTTGTCTGTATCTACCAATATAAAAAATCAATTAAATTCTGTCATATATAACAGGTATGAATGTAATATCTTCAATAAAACGTGGATGAAACTTGCGAATTCAGACCTAGTCGGGACATTGACCTGCTGAGTGAGTCCAGAGCAGGCCACCAAGTTGATCAGAGGGATGGAGCTCTTCTGCTATGAGGAAAGGCTGAGAGGATTTAGATTATTCAGCTTGGAGAAAAGAAGGCTTTGGGGTGACCTAACTGTGTCCTTTCTCTGAAGGGACCCTACAAGAGACACGGAGAGAGTCTATTTACAAGGGCCTGGAGTGACAGGACAAGGGGGAATGGATTCAAACTGACAGAGATCTAATAGGTTTAGACCAGATATTAGGAAAAATTTCGGGAGCAGGTTGGTCAGAGACTGTATGGATGTGCCATCCCTGGAAGTGTTCAAGGCCAGGTTGGATGGGGCTCTGAGCAACCTGGTCTAGTGGAAGGTGTCCCTGTCCATGGCAGGGGGGTGGTACAAGATGATCTTTGAGGTCCCTCCCAACCCAGGTGATTCTTTGATTCTATGATAGTAAGTAAATATATTCATTTTATGAGATGTATAATACTACTTTACGAATATAAGGATCTACACTTCTCTTATTTAGCAATACCTAAAAAAAAAAAAAAAAATTAAAAAAAAAA
>VZRQ01000912.1:181293-210892 GCA_013397975.1 Machaerirhynchus nigripectus
GAAATGAACGACTTAATGATTTCTTGGGGTCGTGTCACCTAATGATTTCCATGGAACTAAGGTCTAGCTGAGCCTTAGGACCTTCTGATTTCCTCAGCTGTAGAAGGACCAACTCAGAGCCAATAATTATTATGATCTATCTAGATGCAGCTGTTTTGATAAATAGACATTTTGATGTGTTTCAGTGGATATACTACTGAAGTATTTTGATGAATATTTTCCCCAAAATGTTCAGCTAAGTCTCCCTTCTGACCTGACTACACTCAGAAAAAATGCAGGTAATGGGCAGAGAATCTACAATTCTCTATTCTTTTTTTCTGAAGAAAATTACACTTAAGACAGAGAGGTTCAGCCTGTCACAAACCTTCAGGATCAGTCTTTCAGATTCTTTAAAAACATAATTGCTCTTTTACTAGTTTCTTTGTTTTTAGAGCCCAGCATTTCACATGTTTATGACAGCTCGAAGCAGACTGCCCCCACTGGTTTCCTCTTCTCACAACAGAATGGAAAGAAGCTTTCCAGACTTCTAGCACCAAATTCTATACTTAAAAAAAACAAACAAGCAAACAAAACACTCAGGAAGTTAATTGCTCCCAATTCTCCTAAAACGTTTGCAATGTTCTCTTTGTGAGACAACTTGACAGACTTTTAACTGAGAGCTGAGGCTGTGGAGAGCAATGCAGGCAGCATTAACCCACATGCCTCCACAGCAAAATGCTGCACAGATGTTTGGTAAGGAGCACTGTAGTCAAACTCCTTGGTACAATTTCACAGCACTCTCTGCTGCGTAGAGACCTGACTGCTCTGCACAAAAAGTTTCTTGGGGAAACAAGGAAGTCAGATTTAATCGTAGAGTAGAATCACTTAGGTTAGAAAAGACCTCCAAGGTCACCGAGTTCAACCTTTGCTGGATCACCACCTTGTCAACCAGACCGTGTACAGTCATTTCCTGAACACCTCCAGGGATGGTGACTCCACCACCTCCCTGGGCAGCCCATTCTAATGCTGGACAAGCATTTCTGTGAAGACATTCTTCCTGATGTGCAACCTGAATCTCCCCTGGCACAGCCTGAGGCCATTTCCTCTTGTCCTGTTGCTGGTTGCCTAAGAGAAGAGCCTGGCCCCACCTGGCTCCACTCTCCTGTCAGGGAGTTGTAGAGAGTGAGAAGGTGCCCCTGAGCCTGCTTTTCTCCAGGCTGAGCCCCCCCAGCTCTCTCAGCCTCTCCTCACACAGCTTGTTCTCCAGCTTTGTTGCCCTTCTCTGGACCCTCTCCAGCCCTTCAATGTCCTTCTTGTAGTGAAGGGCCCAGAAAAGGACACAGCACCCGAAGACAACACAAAGGCAAACAAACTGACTGGCACTGCAGAATAAAAGCTCTTTATGTTAAACACCAGTGGGGTTTCAGGTCTGTAGTTCCATAGAATAGCAGAAGGGCTGAGTTCGAATGGGACCCATGGAGGTCATCTGGTCTGAACATTGTTTGATGTCACTGATGCAAAACTTTATCTTAAATTTCTATATTATTCTGTAATTTACTTAGTATTTATGTTATTAAAATTTCTATAGTAAGCAAAAATTTCTATAATTTTATTTTTAAATAGATTCTAATATTTCATTATTTATTAAGCATATTCTTCATTAATGAGAATTTTAAAGAAAATTGTTTCCTCTTGCAAGATAAAGATTATAAAAATCACTCTTGTTATTATTTTTAGTAGAATTGATTTGGACTTCACTGTGCAGTTTGTTGCCCATAAACTATTTACAAACTACTGATGGGTTTAAGCATGTTTTAAGAAGACTGATTTACAGGGGTTTACACTCTTACCACATCTTTTTTCAGATTCATCTGAACCATCTGGGCAGTTCAAGACTCCATCACAAAAGAAATCTTCGCTAATGCAGGTTACACCATCAGCACAGAGTTCAGCAGGTGGCAAACACTCAGCTGGAATAATAAAGATGAGAGCAATAACAGCAGAGCAGTAATTCAGTCTCACTACAAAGGAAAATTGACTTACCTCTGGTTGCTTTACCACAAATCAAATCAACCACTCTATTGTGTTTTACAAAACTGCATTTTTAGAAGCCTGGAATGAAATATCACATACTAAAAAGATAAATTTGGCACAGAATGGAGAAAGTTCTCAAAAGTGAAATATTTTTTGAAACTAAGCTTGAAGTAGGGCTGGAAAAAAATGTCTATGAATTCCCTTTTTTTTTTCCCCTTTACACAAGTAAACTACTTTATGCAATATAATAAGTGACATTTTCCAATTTCTTATGTTCGAATAACGTGAGAAAACTGTACTTTGGTTTAAATAACAGTAAAAAAATCTCTGAGTTTAGGTAAATACAATTTAATTTAATTTCTTAAATTTTACACATCACACTGTTGCACCTCATCATGCTAAGGAAACTGATTTTTCAACCAGCACATGTTAAAAAAACAAGAGCCTTTTAGACTAGATTCTGAAACACCAGAATTATCAGAAACCATATTCTTTTCAGATTTACAAATTAAATGTATAAGTTAACAGCAAATATCTGCAAGGGGGATACATGGGCAGATCCTCGAAATTGTAGATCTTACTAATAGTCTTTTCCTAGAGCNAACTTGACAGACTTTTAACTGAGAGCTGAGGCTGTGGAGAGCAATGCAGGCAGCATTAACCCACATGCCTCCACAGCAAAATGCTGCACAGATGTTTGGTAAGGAGCACTGTAGTCAAACTCCTTGGTACAATTTCACAGCACTCTCTGCTGCGTAGAGACCTGACTGCTCTGCACAAAAAGTTTCTTGGGGAAACAAGGAAGTCAGATTTAATCGTAGAGTAGAATCACTTAGGTTAGAAAAGACCTCCAAGGTCACCGAGTTCAACCTTTGCTGGATCACCACCTTGTCAACCAGACCGTGTACAGTCATTTCCTGAACACCTCCAGGGATGGTGACTCCACCACCTCCCTGGGCAGCCCATTCTAATGCTGGACAAGCATTTCTGTGAAGACATTCTTCCTGATGTGCAACCTGAATCTCCCCTGGCACAGCCTGAGGCCATTTCCTCTTGTCCTGTTGCTGGTTGCCTAAGAGAAGAGCCTGGCCCCACCTGGCTCCACTCTCCTGTCAGGGAGTTGTAGAGAGTGAGAAGGTGCCCCTGAGCCTGCTTTTCTCCAGGCTGAGCCCCCCCAGCTCTCTCAGCCTCTCCTCACACAGCTTGTTCTCCAGCTTTGTTGCCCTTCTCTGGACCCTCTCCAGCCCTTCAATGTCCTTCTTGTAGTGAAGGGCCCAGAAAAGGACACAGCACCCGAAGACAACACAAAGGCAAACAAACTGACTGGCACTGCAGAATAAAAGCTCTTTATGTTAAACACCAGTGGGGTTTCAGGTCTGTAGTTCCATAGAATAGTAGAAGGGCTGAGTTCGAATGGGACCCATGGAGGTCATCTGGTCTGAACATTGTTTGATGTCACTGATGCAAAACTTTATCTTAAATTTCTATATTATTCTGTAATTTACTTAGTATTTATGTTATTAAAATTTCTATAGTAAGCAAAAATTTCTATAATTTTATTTTTAAATAGATTCTAATATTTCATTATTTATTAAGCATATTCTTCATTAATGAGAATTTTAAAGAAAATTGTTTCCTCTTGCAAGATAAAGATTATAAAAATCACTCTTGTTATTATTTTTAGTAGAATTGATTTGGACTTCACTGTGCAGTTTGTTGCCCATAAACTATTTACAAACTACTGATGGGTTTAAGCATGTTTTAAGAAGACTGATTTACAGGGGTTTACACTCTTACCACATCTTTTTTCAGATTCATCTGAACCATCTGGGCAGTTCAAGACTCCATCACAAAAGAAATCTTCGCTAATGCAGGTTACACCATCAGCACAGAGTTCAGCAGGTGGCAAACACTCAGCTGGAATAATAAAGATGAGAGCAATAACAGCAGAGCAGTAATTCAGTCTCACTACAAAGGAAAATTGACTTACCTCTGGTTGCTTTACCACAAATCAAATCAACCACTCTATTGTGTTTTACAAAACTGCATTTTTAGAAGCCTGGAATGAAATATCACATACTAAAAAGATAAATTTGGCACAGAATGGAGAAAGTTCTCAAAAGTGAAATATTTTTTGAAACTAAGCTTGAAGTAGGGCTGGAAAAAAATGTCTATGAATTCCCTTTTTTTTTTCCCCTTTACACAAGTAAACTACTTTATGCAATATAATAAGTGACATTTTCCAATTTCTTATGTTCGAATAACGTGAGAAAACTGTACTTTGGTTTAAATAACAGTAAAAAAATCTCTGAGTTTAGGTAAATACAATTTAATTTAATTTCTTAAATTTTACACATCACACTGTTGCACCTCATCATGCTAAGGAAACTGATTTTTCAACCAGCACATGTTAAAAAAACAAGAGCCTTTTAGACTAGATTCTGAAACACCAGAATTATCAGAAACCATATTCTTTTCAGATTTACAAATTAAATGTATAAGTTAACAGCAAATATCTGCAAGGGGGATACATGGGCAGATCCTCGAAATTGTAGATCTTACTAATAGTCTTTTCCTAGAGCGCAAATATTAATCTACTGTGAACAAACTCTTTTAGTCTTTAGAGGGTTTTGGTCTTAGACATCTGCAGAATTCAAGTAGGTCCTATTAAAGTGAACAGAAACATGCAGCTAAAATAAGCTTTGGATAACTACTAATTTCAAAATTCTTAATGTTGCATTAAATTCTATAGAACTATTCACACAGTTCCTTGTCTCTACTTCAATAAATTCTTACAGGAAAGGTCAAAATTTCTGATGCAAGAAGGAAAAATAGTAATCTGTAAAATTTCATCTTTTTCATATTATTTATTTTTTTTCATAGAGCTGTTCTGTAATTAGAATAAGTATGATACTGTATTGTGTGTCCCAGACTGACATTGGTAGGGATGTATTGTAGCATTTCAAAATGCTTTACAAAACGCTCTCAATGTTGGCAATGCAAACATTACAAAGCCAAAAGATTTGCCATTTTGCATCCAACTGGAAATCAAAATGAACCAAACATACTCCAGTCAAGTGTTGGAGGTGACACAGTGCCAGTGAATGAATTTCCACAGATGAGCAGAGACAAATCCGTGCGTTCTAGACCCAGAGCAAAAATTCCAACCAATAACCCAGGAACAGGTTTGGCACAAGCCCAGCAGGCAAGGAAACATTGTTTACATACGTTATGATCAATTCTGGGTTTATTCAACTCGGAAAACTAAACAGCACTGCCACCTCCTGGATTGAAAGAAATCAACTTTTCCTGCTACAACATTCAGACTTCTCTTTAAATTACTCTAAATTGTGCTGTAAGTGCTATATTCAATTGAAAAAGGGCAGTAAACACGTAAGACTTGGACATTTTAGACTGCTTGTAGATGTTATATGTATTTCACCATGTAAGAATGCTGGAGGATGTTTTCAAAGATTCAAACATCTTCAGCTTTCTGTCCATTGGAAGTCACGCTTTGCCATCAGTTTGCTTATTTTATTTTATTTTATTTTATTTTATTTTCCTCATAAAAGTGGAGAAATAATATGAAAAAAAGAGAGCAGCCAGTATTAGTATCAGTGTCTGCATGAACACACGTACCACATGCAGCATTTTTGTAGCACGGACAGTCTTAGAAGTCCTTTCTCTTTGCAGAGGTCTCCTTGGTCTAAGGTAAACCTGCATATCCTGAATTTTCAGGAATGAAATATGAGGACTGAGTGCTGTGAGAAGAGGCTGTACGTGAGCAGTGCAAGTCTGTGATCTCAGATTTTTCCGTGCAACCTGCCTGCTCCTCCACACACAGTTACTTACCCACAGTTGTCAAGGACTTGTTTGTGGTGGGTAGTCCTGAACCTGGACAAACACAACCCGAGGTTAGAACTCTACTTCTTGCTCTCTGGGACCACCTCTGTAGTTGCTTGGGCAGAATTAAGCAGCAGTTAATCTGCTTTTATATCTGCATTATTTGCTCCCCACAAATGGGTAATGATATGGTAATGCCAGCTTGAGTGGCTTGGTCCTGAAGCTCGAGTGTCAGAATAAACATAAGAAAAAATTATGTCAAACCCAAGTGTTTCCATAACTTAAAAATATTTCTGTCCTCCTTCCACCTTCCCCCCACTAAAATAAGAGCAATGCTTTCTTGTCTTCCCCTGTAAAAGTTCTGACCTGAAGTTGGCATCAGGGAACTTGT
The DNA here is from genome assembly GCA_013397975.1 of Machaerirhynchus nigripectus. NCBI lineage: Eukaryota > Metazoa > Chordata > Aves > Passeriformes > Dicruridae > Machaerirhynchus > Machaerirhynchus nigripectus. The sequence goes on from VZRQ01000912.1 coordinate 187,541, forward strand.
AATCAAACTCGTGGGACCTGTTGAAACAAGAAATTTTGTGACAAATTTAACATTAGTACTAAAGGGTAAATGTAAATTTTCTGACGAATAACATTGCTCTACAAATCAATTAAGAGCCTCAAACCTATCTAGTATTTGTCTATTTACATACAGGTGTATATACAGATTCCTGTGTGTGTACCTATTTAGGCATGAACAAATGCCTAGGTAAATAAGCAGGTTTGCATTAGTAATAGCAAACTGCAAAACAGTCTGGAAAAATGGAATGTGTTTTTTTGATTGCTGCAACATAAGGTCCACTTCACTGAGGATGCACCTGGCGCTTCCGGCTCCCAAACTATCTTTTTTGTTTTCCTCTTTGAATTTGCATTAGCATCCCTGCTTGTTATTTTTACTTTCTAAATCAAGACTCAAATATGTGAGTAGGATGATGATGTCTTCAGCTGAAAACAATCCCCATGTCACTACAAGTAATGGATCCTGTACCTCAGCTGATAAAATGAAGGGCGAGAAGGAATAAAATGAGAGATGCAGTAAGGCTTTCTCTATAGCTTGTCATCCATCAGTTTTGTGGGCAGAAGTTGCTGACCACTGGCCATCAGCAGCTTACTTTTCTTAAATGTTCCTGCTCTCCCAGACCGGGTGCATGAACTTGCAGGAGGATCTCCTGCCAATTTTCTATCAAAACATGCTTATTAAGCAAATACTATTAAGCTAAACTAGGCCGTTCTGGTTGCAGTGCATTCTGTGTCAGCAAATTTAAGGATTCAGTTTCTTGGGCAGAGAGAGAGGGGAACAGGGGATGGATGGACTGTTCTCACAGCTACTGCAGAGAAAGAAGCTTAATTCATGCCTTCACGGGTTTTCAAAGAGTTATACACATATTTATATATCTACCAACATATCTGTCTATACATTTACTACAGGATAACCAATTTAGAAGGCATTAAACGTTCCAAGACCTAAAACATAGATGCATGCATGAGAAAACAGTTCTAATAAAACAGCTATCAGGGAGCTACATCTTGGAGACTGCTGAAAAATTGTGGTTGTTACGTTCCCAAAAGTGCATGCACAAGCTGACAGCAAAATCCCCAAAGGAAAACACAGGGCAGTGACAGAGGCAGCAGTGATATAAGTACAATTAGTGCAAAATCTCACTAAGGTATTATGTTGAGATGGCAAAGGATGTTTTTAGGGTCAGCAGAACCACAACCTTGCATCCAGCATAGGTAAACGTACTGTATGGTAAAACTTGGGTATATTGTGACTTTTGGACTGAGACAGAAAGAACAAGGAAGCAGACAATATTGACAAACATATAAAAATGACTTCAAGCAGACCCAAGGCCAAGGGAGAAGAAATTCACACCAGGAATATTGTTGCCATTCCAACCTGGGGTGCTGACAATTCCCAGCGCCCTTCCCCTTTCCTCTGGAACCTGCCTCCATCTCCAAATTTTTGCTTAAGGATGATTAGCAGCTTTGAACTTAGGACCCAGGGGAGCATTAAGGTAGCATACCAGAGGAAGGGACAGATTGGAGAAAAAATGGTATGTTAGTTTAAACTGTGTCTTTGGGAACAAACTCCAGTACTTGCACACCTTGGACTATACACATTAGTAGGCCTGTAACCAGACTAATAATAACTCTTTCATTACTATGGCTGTAATTAGAATATCAATAAATATTTGTCTCCTATGTTCATAGGAGCAGTTGTTTAGCTTCAGGTTTGGTGCCCTGCCCTGTGTGTGATGTATGTGATAATTTGCACACAGTTTTTATGTGACTACCTGCACCTAGTGCTACAAAGCATTTATTGTATTATCTATCTCTCTGGCTGACTATTGGCAGGTTTGTGAGACCAAGGAGTTTTGTCTGCTTCATATCTTATCATCATTAAACTTCCAGGGATAGTGGAAGGAAAGTCTGTCTGTCAACATTGCTCAGTAAGTCAGTAACCACAACATGAGAGTAGAACTCCCCAGAGTAATCTACCTCCCTAAATCTGCAAAAACTTCAGCTTGCAGCTCAGCTGGTTAATGGAGACTCAGCTTTTGATTTGATGCCTTAATAAGCTCTTACAGCTTTTGTACAGACTTCAGGTCACTCACTGCTTTCTCAAATAGTCAGAAATGGTGAAAGCAGCTAATTATCACTGAATGGACCCTGGCAGTCAAAACCCAGCTGCAGCCAGGGCAGCTTTACTAAGCTATAAGAGCTGAAACAGCAAGTCTTATTTTCCTTCATCTTGTATTGGTAACAAAACTTAGTGCCTGTTTTGTGAAAGATACTGACCTGATGAGGTTAAAGGCATCACTGTAGTAGGATTTTCAGCAGCTACTGGAAGAAAGCAAGTTCATTATAAACTTCTTTTATAGCACAGTATTTAGTTTTAGATGACAGAAATAAAAATTTAAAAAATCAGCTGTGACTATTTCTCATCAAATCACTGTCAGTGTCCTGCTTCCCTCCTTTTGCCTATCTCCCAATTTTTTGCCTGTTCACAACCTTTTTTCAAACGCCATGATTTTCCCATGAAGCAAAGGTCCCAAAAATGACTTGAGGTTATGAGGTTTTTCATAGCCACTGCAATTGCTTTCAACCCTCAATCCCTATTCATTGTATTGCATATAGAATGTCTTCACCTGGGAAATCTCTCTGGAGGCTTTCTACTCTATAGTGATTTTAAGAGCACCTGTGTCTTATTGAACAGTCTTTAGAAGAGATGAATGAGTTAAAATTAACTTGGGATAGGTTACAAGAAAGAAAGTTACTTTTAATCACTGCAAAAGCTAATTTCAAGCAAGTCACACCTGTGTGACACCTCCCTCCCTCTCTGAAATAGGAATGTCTCTGGCAGAACATCTTGATATACACAAGGCAAAAGTGCCACGTATTATTGTGATTGTTAATTAGTTACAATTATTTCATTGAAGCACTCCTGGTGGAATTGGGCAGATGACATCTCACATGAAAAGAGGCATTTTAATGATCCATAGCAGTAAAAGTTTGACTACTTCAAAGTTCATCAGCGGATATAGAACCTTTTAAGAAGCTCTTCATTATTTTTTTGGTGGCATTTTTGAAGTACAATGAGCAATCAGTTTCCACAGTGTTGTGCAGTAATTTGGAATAAACAAGTAGTAAAGAGAATTAAATATGCCAAGACTCTGAATTTGGCCTTTGAATACTTAGCAAAAAATGCACTTTTTTTGTATAGAGTAAGAGACATGGCACACCAGATTCCCACTCCTCAGTTTCTACTTAGTAGTAACTCCAGCAGGTCTTCAAATGTCAGCTAACCAACTTCTACTTCAAAGAATTCAGATTGTTTTTTAACCTCATCCTCAGTGAAGGGCTGTTTTGAAACTATATTCAGGTAAAAAGAAAAGGATGCCCATCGATCTTGAAGGGCTTCCATTTAGGCTTTGATAAATTTTCTACTACTTCCACAAAATAACTATATCGTATATTTGCAGAATTTAAAGCTACCTAGTCCTTAAAGCCCTATGCCTTTTTCTACCCACTTACATTTACCTAAGCTCAACAGGAATATGGAGCCAGTTCCCTCGGTGCACTTCTCCAAAACCAGTTTGTTTTTCTTCCTGACATATTTTCAATAAATGAAAATTTATTTTCATTTTTTTTTTACTCTCTGGAAACAAAAAAACTTTCCTTATTCTTTAGCAGAACAAAATTATAACTGTATTTGCTTATGAAATAACACAGTTGGGGTTTAATTGCTGCAATTAGAAGGCTAAAACAATTACAAATATTATGTTTCATAAAAGAGGTGAAATTGAGTGGTTTTCATTGAGAAATCATTACCTTGCCCTTTACTTCCCCCTTAGTGAATGTTCACAATGCTGGCTTATGCTTTCTAGTAGAAAAGGTTGTAAACAGTTCTCTCAGCTGCTACTGAAAGTTCTGTGATGGGGGAGGAGGGCACCCAAGGGACAAAGTAACAATAAAATTGCTGTTTGGGAGCCAAAGCTTTCATTCCTGCTACCTGTAGTTCTTATGGATTTGTAGAATTCAAAAAAAAAAAAAAAAAAACAAAAAAACAAAAAAACCAAAACCCAAACCCAACTTCTATGTCTTACTAATATTACCTGTGATTTGTATGCTGTTCACATCAATTTTCAAAGTCTCAGTAGGATCAGGGTTATTTGCAATGACACCCAAAACCAACTCATTTTTTACTTTCTCAGCTGTTATCATCTGGGTAAAATAAAGGCTGAGGATCACAACCACACTAGCAATACAAAACAGAGAAGTTAATTAGTTATTCAAGCTGATGAAATAAATCTGCTATATGACTTATCATCTAGACTATTTCATTCTATAACACTGGTTCCATTTGCAAAGGCAGATTGTTTTTTCAGTATTGGCTGGCAAAGTTGACACATAAAGAAGCACCTCTTAATTATCAGGTCGGTTTGAACCTTGGAGAAACTTTGTTCTTTCTTTATCTACCCTTAGGTGCACTGTCAGAAAAAAACACAACATTCATTTCAATTGCTGCAATGGAGCTGAACTCGAGGAAAACTAAAGAAGCAGCTTTACTGTCGTTCAACAGGTCTATGAATTTTAGCCTTAAAATACTGAGGGTGAACTTTGAAGTATTATTAAAAATGTATAATACCTTCATGTGGCAAAATATAATACAAAGTGACCACTTCTATAAAGCAAATACCATCAGTGGATCCTGCATTTTTGCAGATCTGCTGTGTGATTGCCTGGATTCTCACAAGGAAACAACGATGGCTGAAAACAGAGTTGTTTAGAAACTGTGGCTAAACTGCATTTAACTTCTATGGGGTCTGAATTTTATCCAGAGTGTTTTCTGTTTGTTCATCTAATGCCTTTCCAGACACTATTATGAACTTTTATGTTTTAGCTAGAGTAAGGTAGTGTTGAAGTATGAGACTTGCCAAACAAAGGTTTTCTCCTTTTACTTAAATTTAGGTGTAAACCTTTTCATCCTTAAACTACCCATTTGCAACTGACTCAGTCGTGCTCTTTGTAAGGAGTTAATTAATCTGTCGTTTTGCTGAGCATAGTTTGTAGTTTGCAATATGTAGAAAAACTCTCCTTCTTGCGTATTTCTGATAACCTCTAGGCCATGCTGAGCAAACAAAAGTTTTTATTGCTGTCCTTGTGACTCAGCAGTAGTGTTTCAAGGGTGAAATACCAAACAGATTGCCTGAAGGGGTAAACACTTTCTAAATGAAAAGAAAGTAATGTCTGAGACAAAGTTTTTCAAAGCAGAAGTGAAGACAGATCCTTACTGAAGTATTAAAATCCAGATGCAACATTCACAAACATCAGACTTCCTGTGATTTCTGGGATTGCTGTGTCAAGACACAGGGGTAGAAAGAGTTTTGGCCAACACAGTTATTTACAGTGCAGATATCTAGATTCCCATTGTGGTTCGTAGAAAGAAATAAACTGTTCTTTGGCATAGTTAATCTCCTCCTAAATAAAGGTATCTAAATTGACCAGGCAAGAAAACTAAAAACCCAGTACTTAGAAAGATGGTCTTGAGCAAACTGCTCAGAGATATCTCCATCTTTGATGCCCAGATTTAGACAAGAATAGTCCCTTTCTTTGTGCAGAAACCAAATTTCCCGACTAGATCTACCTTCACAAGGACAACATTTTGGAAGTGGCCTACTACTGCTGCTGTGTAGTCCATTCCCTTAATGTTACATAATCCCTCATAAAGTGATCATACTCCACTTTCTAACTAATTAAGGTTATGTCCTCACTATTCCAATCAAAAGATTGCTCCGGTTCAAATCTGCTTCCCATTACTTACTGATATCCATGGTTAGCTAATATCCCAATACCTTGTTCTGTTTTTTTTCCCCAAGGATGGTCATTTATATAATCTCCTCTGCATATTTATCAACTTTATGTATTTACATTGATAACACAAGAACATGTGGTAGCATAGAACTATTGATCTGTTGTCATGTAATGTGCACTTTAATTTTCTGGGCTCACCTATGAGACAGCCAATTATGTCATTCATTTCCCAAGGTTCTTCACTTCTGTTAAAGTCTTAATCTTTTGTCCTCTGTTTTGCTCTTGCATATCACAGTGGTCATCAGACTTTTCTTGATTTGAAACTTGAGTTACTGGTAATGACTTGAGATCTGATCCCAGTTTAAGCAGTCTTACACAAGCAAACTCAGCACAAACCAATATCCTTTCCTTTCTAGATAGTTTCTTACCTTTCTCACTCTTTTCCATTTTTCTTTCTAAACTGACAGTCCCAGGGACTATCACTTTTTTTTTTCATCTAATGCTAAAGGACGTTTTTAGGGGAAAGATATGTCTTGAAGCTTCATTCTCTTTAGACAGCCTTATCCAAATTCTAAAAATATTTGATTTGGTTTATTTTTTTCTCTTTTTTAAAATCTCTTCACTATCTACAGAAGAACTGTCTAAATTAGTAGCATCATTGTCTCTTGTCTATATTTTAAGTAAACTGTGTTATATGCAATTACCCAGTCTCTGACATCAATCTGTCACGGCCATCTTCAGATTTCCTATTAAAAAAAAAAAAGCACCAGTAAAAAAAAAAGAAAGGAAAAATCACAACCAACACCACATGGCTCCCACTGAGATTATAACATTTTGGACAGGAGGGAAGCATATCCTGGAACTGTTTAATAATGAGAGATAGTGTTACACGTGTTTTGGACCTTATTATGAATAGTGCAGGTGGAATTAACACTACAGACCTGGCTGTGTAACCCGGACATTTTTGTCAGCTGGCCTTCAGTAGGACACACAACACCCCAGGATATTGAAAATGAGGTCAAACAAGCTTTACTACGTGAAGCAGATCTTGGTGTACCAATTTTATGGAATCTTTAGGACACACAGGCTGCAGCTTTTCCTGGTGTCAAATGTCAGCCTCACTTGCTAACGCCCTAAGGAGTATGAATTAAGTGGATCCATATCCGTGGGGACATATGAGTACCTGAGCCACCAGGCTTATGCCAGGAGATCTCCAACCTGAAATTTTTCTAGATGGCAAGGATCAGCAACCCTGCAAACAGCACCTTGGCAAAAAAACAATTGAGCAGTTCTTTAAAATACAGTTTTGTGAGTGGGTCTTAGGGCTCAGCCTTCCTGGTTTGGTCAAGGCATGGACACACAGCAGCATGAGAAGGAAGTTTGCCCAAGGAAAAACATTGGTGTCAAACTTAGCACAGCAGCACTTGGAAGATGTAAGATATGAAAGGGATAAAATTGGAAGTTCCCAAGGACGACTTGAAAATCAAGGCAAATACTTCTGAGAGAAATATCTAAGTGAGAATTTTTGACATTTATTTTTGAAGTTAAATTAAGCTGTACCTACTTGAACCGGGAAATTTCACTTCTCTCAAATTTGTATTTCAGATCACTTTCTTCAAAGATATTTTGTATCTATACGAAAAAGAGAAATCTTGAACCAATACAGTAATTAAAAACACACACATTCTCACACTATAATCATGGTTTTAGTACTAAATAACTTTTTCTAGACTACACAAGCAAGGTATTTCTTTGATAATTCACTGATTTTCACAAATAAGAAATATATTGAGTTCTGACCAGGCTTAGGACCTGAAATATCTCCTTTTTGGAAAGGAAAAGCCATCAACAGTAGTTAAAGTTAGGGAATTCATGTACTTACAAATACTCTTGAATTAACCACAGGCTGATAGATTCTTACCAATTTTTCAACATCAAAGGCAAGGACTTTGAAATCAGCCGATGAACTGTTTTGCAAAGCAGGAGTGAAAGATGTGCCAGAGACTATTTTAAATACTCCCATATAGCCATGAGTATTTACATCTGCTTCAGCTAGATAATTAAAAATAAAAGTGTTTTAATTATATAGAAAGAAATGAAAAATGTTGCATTAGATTTTATTCCACACAGATCATCCATACAATAACTTCTAGATTTTTGTTTTGCTTTGCAGTCAGAGAGGTTCTGCCTAGTGCTGAATATAAAGAAAAAAAAAAAAGATTTTTTTGATGTTTACAATAGTTACAACTGCAATCATATTTTTATGAATACTATTTGCCCTTTGTTCTCATTACTTTAAATTTTGTTTTAGATGCTGTTTTCCAGAAACATGAGTAGATAAAGGATACAATATGGGCATACATAAGATATGCCCAGTTATGTCTAACACAAGGGACAGAGATATGTGGGGAGGCAAATAGTAAATTATGAGTTTTTCATATGTCTGGATTAAAAATATTATGAATTATTGCCTCACACTTTCTGTATTTGTGCTACGCCCTTTTTCTTACGTGTAAGCTGGTTTTGATGACAGCACTGGAAACATCCAGAGTCAGAACAGTTAAACTATTTTTGACCTCACCTTTCGCACCAATACATGCATGAAATTCTGGGAGAATTTATAAAGAAATTAGATAACTGGTCATTGCTGCAAATTTAATCATCACTTAACATGCTACAGGACATGAGGTATACATAAAACAATTGATTACACATTAAAAACATATTTCTTCACTGTTTAACACACTGGAAATTCTCAGAAAATACCTGAATTAAAGTTGATTGATAGGAAATGCCTTTTGCTTACCAGTTGCAGTACCAGTGGTATTTTTGGTTGTGTTTCAAGGCATTAACATCAAAACAAGTTTTAAGAAAAAAGCAGATGTCAGAGATTGCAATATTATGGTTCATTAAGCATCGTTATGAGGGAGTTTTTCCCATTACAGCAAAACTGAATAAAGAAGCTGTGACCACAGAAGCCCACCCCTCCCTGAAGATGCCTGACTGCAACTTTGGACTGTAAGCTAAACCACCTAAGGAAACCTTAGATAAGACAAAGGTGACACTATTTTTCAATCATCTCATGCCTAGGAAAAAACAAACAAGGTTGAGGGAGAAGAATTCATCCACCAGAAAGCCAAACCCAGCAGCTGTCCTGAAAATCATCCCTGGCTGGGTTTGGGGTGGGGGAGACCACAGCCCACAGAGGCCAGGTTTGCACAGACTCCCCCACAAGCAAGGCAGGGGAAGGAGGAGGTTTTGGATGTGTGGGGTAACCTCTGGTCAGAGGCAGTGAACACCCATCCTCCCTTACATAACCGGCCCAGCTGTGGAACCCCCAACCCCACAGGCCACATCCATGGGACATTCTCATGGGAGGCAGCTGAGAGGGAGTCATAATCCACCGAAGACCCCCCCAAAGTGCTCCCCAAACCCATTCCTGAGGCTGTGCACCAGAGTACTGCACGTGATGCAAAGTGATGCAATGGATCCAGAGTCTTGCAAGAGACTGTGTCAAACTTGCCCCACTCCTGGGGGAGGTACCTGGGTGTTCCCACCTGGCCCAAATGTATATTAATCCATTGGATTCTATGTTTTTCAGGAAACACTCACCACCAAGAAGAAGAGAATCAACAGGATGCCATCGGGATCCATGGAGTTGTGATATTTTCTACTTAATCTATCTCTACCTTACTCTCCCTGCCCTAGTACTCTCTTTCTTATTTCTTCCTTTTTCTCTTTCTCTTTCGTTTACTGTTAAATAACATCCATACTATTGACTTTGGCATATGGTCTCCTTGCACCTTTATTTGGTTTATTAATTAATTTAAATTAATGCACCTTAATTTGGGCAGAGGCATTTCTAATAATTTTAATAACTGAATCATAACACCAGGTAAGCAATAAATACTACAATGATCAGCTTATGATGGAAGGCACAGCATAGTGACACCAATTTAATATCAACTAGTAAAAGCAGACTGCTTTGAGCTTCTTTGAAGGCCATTTGTCTTTAAAACAATTGCAAATCTGTTTAAATTATTTCTAAATATCAAAGGCCTTTTAAAAATGTATATCAACTATAATTTTAAAAAAAAGTTTTATAATTATGTTTATACACAGACAAAATCTTGCCTATTTATCTTCTAAAAAAAAAGTCGTTAAGTTAAAGCCTGTCTCTAGATTCAATAATACACCCTTTTATTTTACTGGAGTGTGATATCATTCCGGTAAGAAGGTAAGAAAGGCAGTAGGTGGTGTATTTTCTAAAATCTGGAAATAAAAACTATGGCAACTGAAGGAACAAATGTGATATTCTGACATAATGCTCTTGGTTGGTTGTTTTTGATTTTTTACATAACTCTTACAGAACGTGTAGTCTTCATGATGTTCAGAATGAAACAATATGGAGTTTTGGTTAATGAAAGCAGCAAAATCATCAATGTAGCAGAAAATTTTTTCAGCTGCAAAAATCACTTTGAGACTCTCCAGTAGCTCCATATCCTTCATGTGTTTTGGAGCCCTGAACTGGAGGCAGTCCTCCAGGTGTGGCCTTCCCAGTTAACTTATATCCACAAGATTTCTTAACCAAAATTTCAATTCCATTTGAAAATCAGGCAACATTGATATTTTAATTTAGTTTGCCTTGAGTACCAGTAACTTCTTCCATCACATTCTGAGCATTAGATAAAGACTAAGAATGACTTTACCAGAGCTTTACATGGGGCTGGCAGCTGACTGTCTGGTGCAGGATCTCTCTCACACCAACAAATGACTTTTAAATATTTTTAAAATAAAACATTAATAGATTCTAAGAGATGGGCCCCACAAACTCCAGTGGATTATCAATCTTTCAGTGGATTATTTATCTTCTGAGTCAAACCTCATACATGGAGAAAAAAAGCAAAATTTCACAGTTTTCCATATTCTCTAGTTGATGAATATGGTGGAATAACCAAAGTTTTATAGCTTGGATTGCATCTCAGGGACCTTTCCCAAAGCCTAATCCATAAAAATTATTTTATATGGCTTCAGAGCAAGATTAAAAAATTAGGCTTTTTCCCCTATTATGTTCATATCAATTTTCAGGGGAGAAAAAACCCCACATACAACAAACCCTAAAACACCACTTCCCCTGCCCCCAGCATTAAAAGAATAGCATAAAAGAAGAAATACAATTATAATAGCACTGGCTTCAAAGTCTGAAGAACTCCTAAAGGTCTGTAGCTAAAGGTTGGCTACTCACCTCGTTCCAACTCCTGGATTGATAACCAAGAAAGTACAATCAGTCCAACACAAACACACACAAAAATTGCGAGCAGAGACGCAAACAAAATCTCATAGCTACTAAGAGGAACATATTTCTTATCAGATGATTTTGTCAGCTTCATTTCTGTCTCAAAAACTTGTGTGAATTAAGGACTGACAAAAGACACAGCCTGAAAAGGAAGGTAATAATCCACACGAAGATATATATATAGGAGATGCTTGTAAATTAATTACACCATAAAACTTCACTGGCACAGGTTTTTACAACATTCCTGAACAGTCATATCCATGCACAGGATATGCAAATAAGAAGAAAAGAAAAGAAATTCTCTCAGAAGGGAAACACTGAAGGTTATGTCGCAGATAAAGGACAAGCAAACCCACAGAAATGTAAGGTTAGTGGCTAGATTTGCACTATTTCTTGTAATTTGATATTTTAAAATTACAATATAAAATATTGTTGCGAAATTTATTGCCTGTAAAGTTTTCTTTTACTAATTCCTCACAAGGGCAATTCTGAAGACAACAGTGAAAGCCGTTATCTTTCCTCATTCTGCTTAAAAAGTTCCTTTAAAAGTAATTTTATTTATAAGGGAAGTGCTGGGAAATGAATTGCTAAGTAACATGCCATAGCTCAGCAACGTGTTCAGCACTGAACAGTAATTCAGCAGCACAAATTTAATCTGTGTAAGGCATGGTTCTTTGACCACAAAACTGGAGAACTAATCAGAGAAGACATTATGAAATGCATGCTTGTTTTGTATTTTCTTGCCAGGCATAAATGTGCCATGGAATGCAAGTCCTTGATAAAGTTAAAGCCCTGTGGATGGCCAGAGCTGCAGCCTTAGTAGAGCAAGAGTAAATTAAACAGGCAATGTAGCAACCAGTATAAACATTTGGTTATAAATTTAATCTGCCAAAAACTTTTGAGCTTCACAAAAGTAAAGTCATACTGATTCTATGTTTTGTGCCCCGTGAGTTGCTGGTTTTGACTCTCAATCAGAGTCCTAAACCCAGATTTGTGGTATGACACTCTTCCTTGTGGAGAATCTGAGCACACCAGCCATATTCCTGCCTGTCAAAGGAAAGGGAAACTTCTGAGCCAATCTTCGGAAGAGAGAAGCTCTACCTATCTTTTAATTGACAGAAATGGAGATAATATAAATTGGGAAGAAATGAGAAAGTCTTGAGGCTTTTGGATGACATAGCATTCTCTGCCCGTTCTTTGAGAACTGTGGTATTTGAAAGGATTGCAACACAACTGATTGGATATAAAGCACTAAATCACAATCAAAATCTTGGCCTGACAGTAGGATACTAGATTTAGTGTAATATCATACCATAATGAAAGCAATGTAGCGATATTTCACCCTACTAAAAAGAAATAATTATTTATTTAAACCCAAAGTTTTTAAAACAAAATTCAGTGCTGCCTTATCATACTGCCCTTACAGAGCAAGAGTAAACCTAGTCTGTATCTTGCAATTGGATGTGATCTGTGGGTCATCATGCTAGATAGAGTAGGGATTGCTTTTTTGTATATTGTGTATCACAGACACATACATACAGGAATACAAATGTGTGCAGATATAAATGTATACCTATGACCAGATTATATTTGCAGTGCTGAGCACTGCTGAACTGTGGCACAGTACTGTCTTTGTAACATTTGGGCTCATTCAGCAATAATTTTAATACCCTTCATTTCAAGGGGTTTAAGTCTCTACATTTTTCTGAACACCGACTCTATCAGACAAGTTGAGGCTGCCTCTAAATAATTCACTCTACTCAGCTACATGCATCAGGTTATCCCACGCTTAGCAGAGTTGTGTGATTACAGTACCCAGGCTGGAGCAGGGGAAGAATGTGAAGAGGAGGGAGTGACAGAGAGATCTCATGGACTGACCACAACCCCTCAGTCCCCATCTCCCTGCACCACTTGGGGATGGCTATAAACTACTTTTGCCCAAGACAAGTGTGTTTTAGCTGTGATGGTAATTGGTGAGTGACCTCCCCATCTTCATCTTGACCCAGGATTTTTCCTTCCTGCCCTGCTCTGTTGAGGAATCTTCTGGGCGGGCATCTGGCAGCCAGGCAAGGTTAAATCACTGCAATTGCCCATGCTGCCTGAAACAATACTAGTTTAGTCCTGTCTTATTCCTAATCAAACATTTTTTATCATAAATCTGAGGGGTTTTGTGCAATGGACTTTGGATTCCTCTTTCATCTTTTGCATAATTTCACTATTTGTACCATTGACACTATGTACCACTAATAAAAGAAAAACACTATTACTCAAAGATGCCACTGCATTTAAAATTCTGGATTTATGCTCTAATGGGGAAGAGATTAGCCCAGAGGAGTAAAAATTGTGGCCATTCACGCACACTGATTACAGTCTGGCCGAGGACATAACATAGCATGGGTAGTCTCAAGTTGGAGTCATGACTCCTACAAAGGAACTCATTTGCTAAACAATTTTAGGTGGCAATAAGGTCATGGTAGCAACAATTAATAGGCAAGCCCTGGACGTTGAGCCGATAGTAGTTAAAAGTGAGTTCTTGTATTAATTTGTTTGCAAAATATTATAGTCTGTACTTGTATGAGCTGGTTATAAAACAATATAAGGACCCAAGTTTCCACATTTTCATTTGCAGACCTTCAAAATGAGGGGAGCAGATTTCAACAGTGTGCCAATGCTTGCTTCCATCAGTCAGGAATTACAGAAGCAGAGTGGTTTATGCTGGAAGGGACCTATGACAAGCATCTGGTCCTACCTCCTGCTCACGTAGGGTTAACTGAAATTAGATCAGGCTGTTCAGGGCCATGTCAAGGCAAGGTCTAAATACCTCCAAGGTGGAAGACCCCATAAACACTATGCACTGACTCCCTGCACAGTGATTTTCTTCCCCCTCTGTGTCTTTTTGGAATATCAGCTGCTGCAATTTGTGTTCGTTGCCTCTTTGGCTTTCGCTTTGCAATTCTGCGAAGAGTCCATCTGCCTTCTCTGCAATCATTCCTTAGATAGCTGAGGGCAGAAATTAGACACCCCTATCAGCTTATCAGCCCTAGTGAGTACTGGGACATCAGATTATTCCACCCCAGATGCTGGACTTTGCCCTTGTGGAACTTGGTTGAACATTATGAAGTTTATTCCAGGCCGCTTCTATGCCTCTTAGTGAGAAGCACATCCTATGACTGCAAACTTCCCTCTGGACATTGACTTCACTTGTTTCTACTTATATTTCTCATTTAACTACTTGTCTTGTTCACTCTTCTTTTGCAGTCTTAGTTGCTTTTTTTTTTTTTAATTTGGCATAATTCTAAAGTTTGCTTTCCACTTTAATTTTCTCTGTGGATTGATAGGACTCTTGAAAGTTGGATTTGGTTGGTTTGCTACATGACTAAACCGATGAAATGGTATGATCCATCTGTTACTAACAGATTACTACCATCTACTGCAAGCTGTGAATATTTACATGTCATGGACACCCTGCAGGAAAGAAATCATTCACCTAAGGAAATGATGCAAAATCAAAAATAATAAATCAGATTACTCAGTTTAAACAAATAAAATCCGTTGCAGGTCATGTTCTAAATTCTAGTTTTATGACACTGCTTGTGAACTATATGATAAAATAATACAACATGATTTTAAAATACTTTAAATGATATAAAGGCAAATACTCCATTAATGTGATAAAACCCAGAGAAAGATGACAACTTATTTAGTACTTATAATTGGATTTTTAAAAAATTATTACTGTAGACATGCTAGTGAAACATCAGGTTAGGTAATTTTTAAAGAAATAGGCCATTGACAGGGTAGAACATTCAACAGATTCACAGTTTAGGTCATTTATACTGTATCCACATCTGCAGTTCCACAGGTTTTGTAGCGTTATCTGGTTGCTTTTATTTCCTTGTTTGATCAGTCTCCAGCACAGAGTGAAAATAGTGCTGACATAGAAGGAGAGGGGATGTCGTGCTCAGATAATTCCTCTAATACCCAGACTATCACAAACATACTTAAAGCCTGACATTGCATCAATAACTAGCCCTCTGTGGGAAAACATTTTGTTACCCCCACAGACTTGCCCTCCTCTAACAAAATGAAGTGAAAGTCAGCTTTCTTATGGCAGCTCTTTTCAGGTGTCTAAAGTGCTTTGTCCCTTTCCCTATGCAGACTTCCAGAGAGGGAGATAGAAAACCAGAGCAAAAGATCTGCTGTGAAAGTGCAGAAATGGACTATAAGCTATTTTCACCACTGCATCAAAAGGAGTTTAAAAGGGAGATTGTATGGAAGAATAAGTTCTCAGTAATTATAGAATCATAGAACAGCCTGGGTTGAAAGGGAACTTAAAAGATCATATCATTCCAACCTTCCTGCCATGAGTGGGGACGCCTTCCACTAGATAAGGTTGCTCAGAACCCCCTGTGCCAGTGCCTCACCACCCCCAAAGTAAAGAATATCTTCCTGATATCTAACCTAAACCTATCATCTTTCAGTGTGAAACCATTCTTCCTTGTCCTGTCACTCAAGGCCCTTGTAAATAGTCTCTCTCCATCTTTTCTATAGGCTCCCTTCAGGTACTGGAACTGTGCAATTAGGTCACCCCAAAGCCTTCTCTTTTCCAGGCTGAACAATCCCAATTCTCTCAGTCTTTCCTCATAGGACAGGTGCTCCATCCCTCTGATCTACTTGGTGGCCCTTCTTTTGATGTGGTCCAACAGGTAAGTCCATGTTCTTCCTGTGCTGGGACCTCAGAGCAGGATTGCAGTAATGCCATATTTAAAAAAAAAAATGAGGGTGAAGCAGATCTGTGGTAGTGGTCATCCAACTGTGAAACTTCATACGAAAGGGAAAACATGGACCTCATTTACTAAACAAGTTATCAGAATTTTTAGTTTTTAGAAATATTTAATTCTTTGTGTAATTCATTACTAAATGTTGCCTGAGTAAAAGTCACATAATATACATCCCTAATGTGCTATTCTCTCTTCAGAGATCTTCTCATGCACATTTGTCCCAGCAAGACATATCTCAGCAGAGGAGTCATGGCAGCAGATGAATACATAGTTTTTGTATTCACCCTCTTTTCAGCTGTTTCCAGAATAATTCAACTTGGAGGAATCTTCAGTTTTCTGGAATTGTATTTCTTATCCTGAGGTTCTCAGAAAAGATCACAAAATTTTAAAAGTGCATACAGAATTAAAGATGTCAGAAATGAGCAATGTTACTCTCTTTAAATTGGACTAGAAGTGGTGAGAAAACTATGCTGTAGAACACAAAAATCTTGAACAAATTTGGGAATACCTGTATTTTAGTGAGGTGAAAGGCATGAAGGAACAGTGTCTCCATTTCCCCCCCGAAGTCACACAGTTTAGGATAATTAAAAATCCAACCAATTGACCATCCCAAGCCCTCCAAAACCAAATTGGAAAAACCCCAACCTGCTTTCAAGGCCATGGAACAAGTATTACTACCCAAGGTCTAGGTTATGGAGGTCCCCACTTGGCTGTGGTATGTCAAAATTGGGAAGATAGAGAAGGGAATTGGACCTGATATCTGCCTTCAGTCCCTAAGCATTCCCCAAATCCTGTGTCTAAGTATATACTGAGCTAGAAATTATTGAAATCTCTGAGTGGATGTCTGGTGGCCTCATCACATTGGGATATTTACTGTCGTGGGAAGACCTTCTCATGGAGTCATCCGAGGGTTTGCTCTAAGACACTGCCCAAAAACTTTCACATGCACACCTGACAAGTTTCCTAGGGGTGATCACTAAACAGAAGGGATGTGTAATGTGCAAAACAAGATAGTAATGGATAATATAGTAATGGATAATATAGTAATGGATTAAGTAACCAATACATATACTTTGTGTGTAGGACCATGTTGAAACTGACAAAGGGTTCAGAGGACTTTTAGATTCCCATCACATGAGCAAATACCTACGTTGTTTTGTGCATTCATAGTTTAAATTCTGACTTCCAGTAAGACCATAAAAAAGGAAGAAAAAAAGTATAAATCCCTACAGATTTTATACATCCCTTGAAGACTGATCAGAAATGTGGATTAAGCAGAACTATTCAATGAAATGATCCAAATAAATTGCTGGCGAGTAATCTGTCTTCATGTTAACCAATCTATATCAGGAAAGTAACTAAAAAGGCATGGCTGTCATTAGCAACAGTTCTTCAGACTGTCTTGGAAAAAAAATTGCACAGAAAGCAAGACTGGAATTTATCACATTTCCCTGAATTTGGAGGAAGGCCTTTTTAAAAAAAACAAAAAACTTTAGGCACATTGTCTTGGGGTGACTTTATGCTGTTTATCCCCTATCACCACTCTATGCCCAGACATGATTCCTGTGCCTTTCTATGCCTTTAAAACTGAGTGCAAGAGAGAGAGAAAAAAACTGAGTGAACTTTTCAAACATTCTGTACTTCAAGGACACAGAGATTAGCTGCTTCTTGCTGCTGAGGGGCAGAGGCAGTACTTTTCCTCGCTTTTTCAGCCAGTTTGTGTTTTTTGGCTCTGCTTCTTCGGAGAGAGACGGAGAGTGGCTTTTCTGGGACTTTGGTTCCTTTTTTCTTCTCTTCTGGACTTGTTCAGAACACCAGAACATCAGAACCGAGGGACCTTCCACCAGCCTGGAGGGGGGCCCCCACGCCCACCCAGCTCCGAGGAGAAGGAGAGAGACCATACCCACAAAAGGACTCTAAATCTTTCAGGTTTTCTCTCACAACTAGAGGTTTTTGTTATTTAGCATTATTATTATTCTTTTCCTGTGTGTTTGTTAAATAAATAGTTTTTATTTTCTTTTTTCACATTCCTCCGAGGAAAATCTTTTTTCCCAAACCTGGTGGGGGAGGGGTGGCTGTAACCTGCTTTCCTTTGAGGAAGAGACGTTCCTTTTGGATGTTTCCCTGGAATTTGGCCCCAACTGCCACACACATCCAGGAAGATCTCACAGGACAGCACTGAGTTTCTTTTCTGGGTCGATCCATATCTTCTCTGGCTGGTTAGCTGCAGGTCAACATTCACTTTGTTTTCCCAGCACTTTCCAACACATAATCAAAGAATCTTATTTTAAGTTGGAATCAGAGAAATAGGTTTCTAAATAAATTATAATAAAAAATGGGGCAAATTAAGAGTAACCATAAAGGAAATCTGTGATGACTCCAGCTGACATCAACAGAAGTGATCACGGAGCCAGCAGCAGGCACTGAGAATAAAGGAAGACTTTCACCTAACTTTAGAGACCCAATGGTGAGGGTAAGAATTGGCTTCTGGAGGTAATCAATCCTTTGACATTGACTAAATATCATAAATAAGTGTTTTATCATAAATTTCTAATTTTTAAATTAAAATTAAATAAGCTGAGAATAACATGATGCCTTGCATTCAAAAAATAATTTACTAGGCCACAATGAATTAATTAGCTGAGTTTAAACCACTACATGCACATACCTCCTTATATTCCCCTTTATTGTTGGGGTAAAAAAGATGTGTGTCATGGGAACAAAGTGAAGTGGGTAGAAATCAGTAAGAAAACAGAAAATAGCACGAACCACCTGAGCAATGAAAAGAGCATGTCAATGCAAAGTTCTCTGTGACAAGTAAATGGGAGGAGTCAGGAACAGATATGGCACACAAGGGAAAGAATCAGCCTCTACTCGGCCGATAACACTGCAGGGCGAAATAGGCAGGTAAAAGACAAAGGTCAAGAGGAAGTAGAAACATTATTTCTTCCCCGAATTCTCTCACTAATTGATGTAAAAGCCAGTGTGAAGCAGTCACTGAAACCAGCAGTAAATTTGCCACAATCTGATAGTTTCTGAGTAATACCAATTACAGGAACATTGCTGTGCATAGAGATTTGTGCCTTGTAGGCAAACATAGAAGCGTTGGAAAGAAAATTCAAGTGGCAGGGGAATGGTTCTCCTCTTTCATCCTTACATTTTATTCAGAATGATAGAATAAATGCAAACTAAGTTTTCTGTACTATACAATACAGGGCTTTGTCAGTATGTATTTGTTTCCAAAGAAGCTTTGAAATAAAATCTTTATATCTGTTTGCAGGTTAAAGGGCCACAAAACAGAGAAGAGGAAAAGGTCCGAAACAAAGACTTAGATATGGGGTAGTTTAACCTCTTTCTGTCCTATGTAAACCATTTCAGGATACCTATAACCTCTGCAAAATATGGGGAAAAATACTGGGGAAAAATTTGCTGTCATTAACATGCATCTTCATCTTTTGTGCAGTTTCCAGCAGTCTTTCCCAACTTTGTCCATGCTACTTAGAAAACTGTTATTCTTGATGAATATTCAGAGTTTTTTGTCTCAAAAATATGAAAAATGGGAAATTTCATGTTCAAATATTAATTAAAAGATTAAGATCTGTATTTCATGAGTGTTATTTCAACTGTTCAATTAACACTCTTGACTGCAGATCTTGATAAGCATTGCTATGCCCTATTCTACAGCTACTTAAAGGTCACTAAATTTTAACTATTAAAATGTGAATAGCAACTGTTTCTCTGAAATTAAAGTACTTTAAAATTTGCGGGTCCTCCTGCTAAATATCTTTCTCTTTTAGGCCAACTCATATTTTTAACTGATCTATTTTCTTATGACCCTGGAAAACCCTAACCATAGGTAACTCCATAACAGGAGTAGTAAGAAATGCCTAAGGAACAATAATTATCTCTATTGATAACTTATACAATCAATAACACAACGATAGCTTGTCTATAAGCCTTTGGAATGATTTTGGAAATCTGTATGTGAAATCCAGTCTGGTTTTATGAAACATTTGTACTCCTGTGCAGCTGTGTTATGGGTGTAACATTCTTAACTGTCTGAGATTCTGAAGGGCAGACCATAAGAAACAAACCCTCAAATTTCTCCATTATGATACCTTTTGTTGCCAACTCATGTAGTTACTTTTTTTGGTGTCCACATCAGGCAGAGCAAAGGAAAATCAGATATGTGGGTCAGAAACAGATTACTCAAATAAAAGGAGAAGATAGGAAGAAATAAACCTGAAATCCTTGCAGTTCACTCCCAAATAGCACACGAAATGAGGTGAAAGCTGAGGCCAGAGAAGCTGTAAAAGAGAACTGATAAGCATTTACCTAGTGCTCAGGGTGTCAAGTGTAAGCATAAGCTCACTCTCTAGATACACATATTCCAAAGCATTTTGACAGTATGACCCTTTTTTTGATGTTAAAAATTATCAATAATTCCTTCCAAAAACATTCAACCTCAGCCTTGTTCCTTTCCTTTTGAAATTTGTAGTGCAGCTTTCAGTAGAAGCTGAGCCTGACTTGAAAAAGAAGATTTATATCAGTGCAGAACCCTTTGAAAAAAATCCCACTTTACACCTAACACTAACAGCCAGACAACAATTATTTGTTGGTTTTGGAGGAAAGATATGACAAGTAAACTATTGTACTCCATCTTTCAAGATTCCCCAAACCAGGTAACACAGATCTCAAGTTAGAGCACTAAATTATTTGGTCTCTCTTATTTTTTTGTCCTCTGTACATGACCCTCACAATAACTACTGAACAAAAGGTAATTTATATTCTTTTAGGCGCATGTGGAGAGATATTCAGGTTAGACCTTTATGCTAATCTATTTAGCTTCTTGCACCAAATTAACTTCTCACATTGGATGTTTGACAAGATGATAACTAAACAAAATTATATACAATTGGTTTCTTATTTTTATCTTTCTTATGATAGTTATTTTAGCAGTAGCTGACAGGCAACACAGAAAGATGAGGAAAATACTGCTGAATTTTGTAAATGAGGTCAACTAAGCATGTAATTACTTTCTCAAAGATTCAAATAACTGGGCTCATCTATTTGAACAGGAGTTCAAATTTTGGTCATTGTGTTCAAATCGTTCCTCATTACCCATTGTAGGTGCTACAAAGAGAACACTTTTTATTTCAAAACTCTCTGAGTGTTCCCAAGATACTGAATGGTAAAATGTTTTACAACTCTCTGTTGTTAAAACCTGTGATGACTTCTTTATTTTAATGTCTACCTAAATTGGGAAAAATACCTGATATCAAACACAGCAGCACACATGAAATACTAACAATGATATTTGAAATTGTATAGCTTTTTTTCTATTACAAGCTTTCAGCCTCAATTTTTCTTCATTTAGAAACTGAAATTGCCACTGAAAACCAGTGAGAACCGGACAACTGAGACACAGGACTGGTCTGTGTGGAAGGATTTACATCCCAATGTAAATCAACTCTGACAGATTTCATAGGCTTTGGAGGAAAAGAAACAAACCAACTAAAACAAAGAAAGAAAAACTTGCTCTTTGAAGTCAGTCTGAAACACGGGAAAGGCATAAAAATTGTTAGAAAGAGATCAAAATGCAACAGTGCCAAAACCCTTATAGAAGTGACCAATGTTTCAGATCTCATGTATTTTTTTTACCTTGTAGGAAGGGAGGGACAGGCAATGGGAAGGGAATGCTTCAGTGCAATTTTCCAAAAAGTATTTTAAAGCTTGCAAATATAACTGCATTTTAGCTTGCATTTATCTATCACTATACAATTATACAGCAGTTTTAGCATTTCCAGCTAAAACATTTATCAATTATTTCATTAGAAAATTCAAAACTCTGCAAGCATTATATTGCCAATAAATCCCCTGATTTTCTCCCAACTTTCCAGAAAAAACACATTTTGAATCAATTTACTTTTAAAAATTTGTCTTGCTAAGTATAAGCTCAGCAGATGGATTTGAGATCTCTGTTCTTTTTCATTTATACATAGAAGTGATGAAAGATTACAGAAGTGGAACCAAGTTGGAAATTCTATTGCTAAAAAAGGATAAAGTTCCCTCTCTCATACCTCTGTCAATTCTTCTAGTTATAAAAGGAAAATTAAAATGTTTCAGTCACAAAAGAGAAAACTTGAATTGAAAATTATAAGATTAGATTGAGATGAAAATATGATTTAAATAATCATTGTTAGTGTGCAACTTTATTGCAAGATTTTCCTGTTACTGAAAAAAGTCAATAGATATTTACAGTTATTAGACTTATTGGCTTGGGGACAAAAAATTTTAGCGCAGTCTGCTCAAATATACTGGCCTCCAAGTCTCTGCTCTGGAGGAACAAGGACTCTTAAGTCTAACAAGTTTTTAGAGATTTAAGTTGACAGAGCAACACAGATGTAACCTTCAGTAAATGTTGGATTAGTAGAATCCCACATATTTTATGACAAATATTAAGCTTCTATTTCTTTTCCAGAAACAAGAAAGAATAATCATGATAGATGACTGCTTCTAAAAGAACAGGCATGAAAAATTAAGCTGCTTTATTTACATTTGTTTGGTTTTTTCTTATTTCTTAAGTAAAACCCTTTTCTACACTGGAGCACATGCCTGATTTTCTCCCATGAGCTCAGAGTTTCATTTGGGGGCACTAATATCCTGCATTTTCATTTTCTCCCCCAGTAATTTTTGTTCTTGCTGGCTATATTTGAGATTTTATCTTTGAGATCAAGTTAATCCAAGAGAAAAAGGAAGTCATAAATAATAAAGTCATATTGTGTCGCCTCATGTATTTTGTAGCATTTTCAAAAGAAAGAGTATGTGAAGCCTGAAAACAGCATAAATACAAAGAAAAAGGGTAACCATTCAGGGGGAAGCAGGGTAGTAAAATGCCTATTAAATGGTGTAATAGTACAGCTGTACAAACCATAATATTTATACAAATTCTAAACACTTGAGTAGTAAAAGGATAATGGAATTATAAATATAATTTCTTGCTATTGTATAATTTCATATGTTCTCTATTGTCTAGGAATTATGAGAAACAAATTAAAAATATTTAGAGATATTTTTGTTTAAAAATATTTTTAAACTGTCTTCCATAAATACATGAAAAAAATGACTCTTGAAACAGATGAGATAGTTAATAGCATTTACACCACCCTTGGGAAAGTCAACAAAATATACTTGCTCATTCAAAAATCACAGAAATGGAGACAAACCATTTGTTAAATAAAGGACAAAAGTTGAGTTTTCACCTAATTTCTCATAATTAAAATCCTCAATCATCAGTGAAAAAAAAAATACAGAAACTTAGGAGACATTCTGTCCAAAGTGAGGTTTAGATTTGCTAAGATGAAGCTTAATGAGGGAACATGTTGGAAGACTATGTCAGAAAACTAGAAAAAAATAAAATCCAGGTAAAAATATGCCAGAAATATTAGAAAAGGTAAAATTA